>JAQFVV010000043.1:5698018-6298018 GCA_028023455.1 Epiperipatus broadwayi | reverse complement strand
ACATTGTGAAGGATATGAGACAGGGTGACTCTATATCTCCAAACTTTTCACAGCAGTGCTGCAAGAAGTATTTTGTGGATTAACATATGAAGCTAGAAGAGTAAACGTAAATGAAGATGATTTAAGTCATTTACCATTTTGCAGATGATGTAGTTGTTTTTTTCAAACAATGTTTCCAGAAAGATGAAAATAAGAAAGTAGGACTAAAGGTAAATGTTAAAAAGATTAAAGTAATGGTCAATGATTTTTTCAAAAAATGAAAATAAAGATTAATTATGATGAGTTAGAAGAAGTTAACAATTACAAATGTCTTGGTCAGATTATTACTACAGATATAAACATAATGGATGAGGTTAATCATAGAATTAAACTTGGTTGGAGTGCTTGTAGAAGAGATAACTTAATAATTAAAAAAAAATGCACCTATATGTTTGAAAAGGAAGGTTTTTAATAAACATGTTTATTACATCTTACTTATGGATCTGAGACTTGGACACTTAATAGAAGAACAATACAGAGTCTTTAGACCATTCAAAGAAGTATGGAGAGATGCATATTAGTAACAAGAAGAGATTGAAAAATGCAATACATAGGTAAGAGAACAAACAAGTGTTATTGACATTGTTGAAAGAATTAAGAGATTCAGCTGGAATTGGGCTGTACATATTGCTAGAAGAGATGATAATAGATGGACAATTGAAACTTTAAACTGGTTTCCAAGAGATTGCAAAAGACCCAAAACGAAATCACATGTGAGATGGATGGATGAAATAAGAAAGTGTGCAGTGGTGATGTAGAGATCTGAGAAGATTGATTGAACCTGGAGAGACCTTCATTCTGTAGTGGATTGATAATGGTTATCGATAATGATGACGGTGATAATGTGTCGTAAAGTAATTTTATGTAATCCAGTAACAGAAATATCATAATTGTACTAAAATATATTAATTATAACTTTTAGCAATAATTATTCTAAAAAGGTTAAATAAAATTTATTCATTCAAAATTCTCTCTTGAATATCAATTAACAATATAAAAGAATAGTCTTTCGCAGTTTTAATGGTCTAAAAATAGAGCACTTTTAGAAAAACACTTGAAGCTGATTATTTTGTGGCCTAGTTAAAATTCGACATTTGATTTAGCTAATTACTGCAACATAACATCTATCTCATTAAAAAAAAAAAATATTGTCAAAATTTAATTATTTTTTAAAATTTCTTTGACTTTTACGAAGACAATTATAAATTTCATCTGCAGATTCTATACTATATTATATTTACACGAATACAGTAATCCTATCATTGAAAACGAAGCGCAATGCATTTTATGTAGCATTATTCAGCTCATTCCACATTTTTCAAGAAGTTCATTTCAAAACAAGCTTCATATTTTAATAAAAAGTGCATAAAATAATTGAAAATAGACGTGAAAACAATTTGTATCTTTTAAGGAGCAGATAGAAGCCAATATACAAATAAACCTTTGACTGAAAATTGCATCCTAAGTTGATAATGTTCTCAGCCTTTACACACATCTCATCTACGTCACTAAAATTAGAGTAATGTAATACTATTGAAAATATTATGAATAAAATATTTTTACCTTAATTACCAATTAAAAACAATAATAATGAAAAGATATTTTGGGTTCATATTTATTATAGACTTAATAAGAAACGATTATCTATTGAAGTCATTTTATTCTTCTCCTAGTTTTAAGAAAATTACAATATATTAATATTTTCATCAGAATCGAATATATAATTCACCACACAAGTTTTTATACAATTATCAATCTCACGTTACTTAATTTCAAATGATAAAAGCATTTTAGATTGTCTGAATCATCGGCTATATCTTTCAAGCATGTCCAAATATTACAGTCTTACCAAAATCTTTTTAGATCCTCTTTGCCCCATTCACAATAAATTACATTTTAAAATTTTTTATTGACCTAAACATATTTTAAAATTCTTTTTAATCTTCTGCAACTATTAATAACAATAAAATTCTAATAATTATTATATACTGGAATATTTCCATCATTAAATATTAATTACCAAATGTCTTTAGAAAAAATCAAATTTTATTTATACTTTCCAAATTCATTTAACTGTTAATAATAACACACATATAAAAAGACAATGCGTTGAGTTGTATTTTTCTCCTATCCTATTTAGTTGTTGCTGGCTTAACTTATGACAGTGCTAGCTTGGTTATATAACATAGACCCTTAGATTAGTAAATATTAAAGTGAAGGTGATGTTTCAATCAAGTAAGCTATTCTTCCAAAAACAACATTCAGTATAAATTTCATATACTTATCTATGAGGGTTCTTCTAATGTCTTTACTTCTTCTTAAGAGCAAAATTAATTAGTAGCTTCCAGACATTAAAACTTATGAGGGTATTTGACATTGTCATATGAGCAGCTTTTTTGAAATTTCTTTTTTATACTTTTTATATTCTTTATTAAATATTTTTTTGTATTTTTTTAGTCAAACATATCTTTATTGGTACATATATAGTCTTCTATTTTAGATAAATCTATTTTGTCTTTTTTAATTATCAGTCTGTACCATTTCAATCATTTTTCAATGCAGTGAGGTGACTAGTTTCACCAATATACTTTTTTTCACATTTACACAGTATTTCATAAACACAGTTTTTGTATTTCAGCATTTCAAGATTGTTTTACAGATGTTAAAATTTCTTATAGCGTAATAGAGCTTTGCTAAACTGTTCTGATATTTCATTGATTGCAGATTTTCTTTACTTTCTTTACTTTCTTTGCTATGCGTGGTACATATGGATATACTACAGTACCAATAATGTTTTTTTTCTTTTGATGTTTACTTTATTGCTTATTTTAAATAAAAGTTGATAAATAACCATTTTTCATAGAATTGGTTCATTGTAGATCTTTTCTTTTTTCAAATCATTGATTTGTGAACAAACTTCTTTTGCTCTGTTTCATAAGATAGTATAGCAGTATGTTTTATGCTTCTGGTATGACACATGTATAAACTAAATATTTTCCTGTCTGGAGGGATTTTTGTTAAATTGTAGTTTTGATTTTGCCATGAGCGAGTCTTGTCATAAAAACATCTAAGAATGCCAATTTTAGTTCTTGAGAATAATATATTGTAAATTTAATAGAAAGGAATATGTTGTGGATGTATAGTTGTTCATCATGTGATCATATAACAAATGTATCATCAATACAGTGAAGCCAAAATTTAGGAGGTCATGAATAATATTTGTGGTTGTAATTTCAGTTTCTTCCATGTAAATGTTGTTAATCAGTGATGAAAGCCATCTTTTGATTTTATTGGAAGAATCCCACATTGTATTCAAAGTATGTTGCTGTTATGTAGAATGTTAATATTTTCATTATACTACCAATAACAGAAGTTATTTTGATTTGTAAACTATTATCATTTCATCCAAGAGCATATTTGTGAATAAACTTTCCACACCAAAGCTCACTAATATAGCAGTTCTTTCCATTTTTATATTCTTGATTAAATCTCAGAATTTCTGACAAAGAACTGTGTCTTGTATGAATAAAGAATTAAGTATTTTGAAAAGAAAGTCTTGATAATTATTGACAAGGTAAATTTCTAGAAGTAACAATAAGTGTTAATGAAAAAGGGAATATATTGCATTATAACTATATCAGTCAAGATTTGTGTACACTTCCATGCATTAAATCTCATTAAAAAGAGACATATGACTAAATGTACAATTTTATTTTATTGGCATATCTGACTGTAAAATCCATACTTACGACTGTGCCAAGGTTATAACTGCAAGTCATACTGTGCGGTCAGCAAATAACGTTATACAATTCCCACGCTATTCTTTTCCAACGAAGCTCTCCAACGAATTGGTCTGCCACGAAGCTCTCCAACGAATTGGTCTGCAACGAAGCTCAGCCACGGATGCTCTCCAACAAATGGTCTGCACCGACTGCTCTCCAATGAATGGTCTGCGAGCAGATGCTCTCCAAATGCATAGTCTGCAACTTGCTACTGCGTGACTGCTCTTACTGCTGTCTATATTACACTGCTCGATGTTACCCAGTCTTCTTATCGCTCTCTGACAACTGCAATGATCAATCAATGCACTGACCAATAAGGTAACATCTCTTATCTAGAAACATTTGTAATTAGCAAATATTTCTAGGAATTGTCGATCGCCATTATGTCAATGCACTAATTAAATTCCTCAGCTATCAGAGTGCGATCTAAAAACAGCCTTATGAATAAATTCTAGTTTTTCTGGAGTGCACAAAAATGTCTGCCATTTTTACAAACACTACACACCTCCCTCCACTCCAGAAAAACCCTTGTTGCAATTCCTTGATGTTTTCCTGTAATTTCACTAAGAAATGTACGATTTAACTCTGCTGCCGAAATTTTTTCGCCAGTAACGTTCAATGGTGACTGCACAAGCGTGGTGGAACTTAGCTTCCAATATTAACATTATACTAACTGGGCTTTCTATTTTTCAGATTTCTCCAACTGTAGCTAAACTTGATCTAATTAAAAACTTATTTGCTACTCACAGGTTCAAATGCGACTGCACCATTGTAAAATCCGTACTTACGACTGTGCCAAGGTTATAACTGCAAGTCATACTGTGCGGTCAGCAAATAATGTATATTCCCACACTGTTCTTTTCCAATGAAGCTCTCCAACGAATTGGTCTGCCATGAAGCTCTCCAATGAATTGGTCTGCAATGAAGCTCAGCCACGGATGCTCTCCAACAAATGGTCTGCACCAACTGCTCTCCAATGAATGGTCTGCAAGTGGATGCTCTCCAAATGCATGGTCTGCAACTTGCTACTGCGTGACTGCTCTCTACTGTTGTCTATATTACACTGCTCGATGTTACCCAGTCTTCTTATCACTCTCTGACAACTGCAACGATCAATCAATGCACTGACCAATAAGGTAACATCTCTTATCTAGAAACATTTGTAATTAGCAAATATTTCTAGGAATTGTCGATCACCATTACGTCAATGCACTAATTAAATTCTAGTTTTTCTGGAGTGCACAAAAATGTCTGCCATTTTTACAAACACTACACTGACATATGAAACTATTAAAATGAATTCTCTTTAGAGATAATAAGAATGCAAGATATAAAAAAAGTAAGAAAATCATAAAAATTAGTATGTTTTTAAAATAGGGTGTTAATTTACCTTTTTTTCTGAATCAGTAAGGTATTTAAGTTGCTTTTTGAACAATTATTGTACAAATACTTGGTATTGGATTTTTGTGAGGATTTCTTGTATTTTGTTATTATAATCAATTGTATCAATTACATTATAAAAGAGACATATCTAAAATAGCAGACCATATATGTACCAATAAAGATATGATAGTTGGGAAAAATACAAAAATATTTAATAAAAAATATAGTCCCATAAAGTCAATCTAGTGTGATAATACGTAATGTTCTAATGAGAAAAAGTGGAGAAATCAGAAAGACTTATAGAGAAGTATGTGGAATTTCTACAGACTTTAGCATTAGGCAGAATAGCTCATTTTGTTAGAGTTATCTTAAAATTAAATCTTCATGAATCTAAAGATTCAAGCTCAATTTCCCTGTCAGAACTGTCACTGGTCAATTCAGAAACTCGTGAAGAAAGGAGAATAATAATAATACTCAAAACATTGGGTTAGATACTAATTGAGGCCTATTATTAAGAATTGAATGTATTAGAAAAATTTAAAAAATGTTAAAATTTTTCTAAAGATATTCAATAATTAACATTAGATGAGGAAATAGTTTAACATATAATTACTACTAATAATGCCACCAATCACCAACGTTAGACAAACAACTAAATTCTACGTTTTCCCTGTCTCAAATTCAGTTTAAATTTAATCTTATCATTGGGTATTAAAATTAAAAAATATTCTAAATTTATTTTGAAAATATCCAGATTAAAAAATAATGGTTGGACCCACAAACAATTAAGTTAAACTTTCAACTGTTAAAGGTTATGACCTTTTTTAATGGCAATAATGATGTATTTATTTTCCATATGCTACAAACAATCTGAATATCTAGATGTGTTTTTCTATTTGACTATTTATATAAAATTCACAAGAGTGTATTATCTTTTGTTCAGCAAACAAAAATGCACACAATGCAGCTACCTGTTGTAATAAACCACTTAATCTTTAAATAGCAGTAACACAAACTATATAATAACCTTTTTTCATTTAAATTTAATCATATAACAACAAACAATTTATTCTTATTACTAAATTAAAGCAATATTAAATGTAAGACGTCATCGTATTGTAAGTTTTAAAATGCTTTATGGATTTTTAAAAAGTTTTGTAAATATTATTTCAAATTAACAATTTTTTTCATATTATATCTATATTGCTAATGTAAATTTGTGTATTAAAATTTTATATAAAAAATAAATAAATAGAATAATTGTAAATACAGAGGATTTGAACTCAGACTACAAGCAACCTTAAACTACTCACACTATCTCATACTACTGATATACTTGACCACACACATATAGAAAAGATAAATAATCACCAATGTATGTATTTCATGCTGAACCAGCACCCATTAGTTGGTCCAGATTATCATCTCCCGTACACATATATAATCAGTGCTCAGTTTATATTAAGATAGCAAATCTTTATACTTTAATGGATAGGCTTCAATCTGCTCCAACCTCCAATTCTTCAGCCATCCATACCATTGAAAACCTGATGATAGAATGCCCAAATCCCATGCTAATGTCAAAGCCATCCATACCATTGAAAATCTGATGATACAATGACCAAATCTCATGCTGATGCCAATATTGTTGTCATGTCAATGTTAAATAGAGTAATTATAAGTATGTTTTTAAAAATATTTATACAATTGCCAAAAAAAAAGAAGAAAAGAAAACAATTATGTTTATGATTAAAAATAAAATATTTTAATAAATCCTAACAATTTTAGATTATGGTTGTAAAACTGTATGCTATACCAGTGAGTTTTTAATCAAGCAGATTGGAAAAAAACAGAAATACATTACTTTAAACTCAAAGTATCATTAAAATATTAATGTAAAGAATAACGAAGTTAAAGAAAAATAGATTAGATACAGTACAAGCAGATGATTTAAACGATAAACTAGAGCAAAATTGTTGATTTCATATCAAAAGTTAATAAAATGTCATGGAAAACAAACTGATAAGTGAAAATATTCACTATTTATTGCAAAAAAGATAATAATAAATGTTTTTGCTTGTTTATGCCTACAGTGGAACATTAATGCTTACTGGTATGGATATATATTAGTATAGAATAATAGTTAGTACATCTATCACCATGAATATCTAGCGGGAATTCAAATACAATATGTTCACTTTATCCTCCTAAGCGTTATGTTTTTTTCAGCAACTCCCTTTGTAAATAAAATCTGAACTTCAAATGGCACAACTCAAAAGAAGTTCTTTTGAGTGGGGTTGTTTGAAGTTCAGATTTTATATTTATGCACAGAGAGTATTACTAACATAACGTTTGGGAATCCATTTGAGACCTGATGTTTGAAGTTCCAATTTCATATTGTTCACAGAGGGCGTTGATGAAGAAACGTAATGTTTGGAAGGATGGTTTGTACATTTTGTATGTAAGTATATGTTCACGTTCCAAGTGAATTAGAATGATTTTGCAAAAATTTGGATTATAGAAAATTCAGATAGGCATCCAACTATTGGTCAGTAAATGAGTATACTAAATAATCTTAGCTAAAAAATAAACAAGAGAAAAGAATCTTAAAGGGCCTTTGAACTAATCTGATGACTTCTTCTTCGCTGTTTAATTTGACCTTGCATTTGATAGACTTTTCCCTACAATGGACTACTTAAAAACTGTTTCATTTGCATATCAGTAGATTAATTATAGCTGCATTTACTTTACATGTTTATTAAATTTACATAAAAAGATAATTTGGGGGAAAATAAGTTGACTGTGATGTTTGATTAATAGAGCCAGAAATGCCAAATTATGCTCTAACTTAAGATAAATATACAGTCGTGGAGTGTATGTATTAAGAAAGAACTGTTTCTTTTTTAATCCTAAGACTTTCTCAGAACAAAGAAATTACAAAGATTGTATTTATATTAGAGAGAAAAAAAAGTGTATTAATGCATGCATTTATGAGCATAAAGCTATAAAAACTGTAAAAGATAGAGATATATGAGGCAAAAAACATTTTGATAAAATTAGAAAAAGTTCAGTTCATTTTATTATTATTATTTATGCTTCTAAAAAATGCAATAAAATCATTACAGATTTCATTATAAATGAAATAGACAATAAACAAAGAAAATGAATTTTTCAATGAAAGACATCTCCTTTACTATAATATATAAGCCATAATATAAATTAAAACAAAACCATTCATTAATCATATATATAAAAAGATCATTTCTTGAGTGGAGACGGAGTGATTCATAATAATAATGGAAACATAAAGATTAATGATTTAAATTTTTGAAATGAATATGTTTTTTTTTCCTCTTGGAAGAAGATAATATTTTTTATATTATTATTTTTTTTTACCTAAATGAAACGTCTATTATGACTTATAGATTTATTCTTTATAATCTAAAACTTTATACCTACATTTAAAACGATTATTAAAGCCTTTTTTATGAAACTATATCTAAGTTTATATTTAATTGATTGCTAAACGCCGACTCCCACCAAAGGAAAACAAAGCTTTTAAATATTACATCATAACATACATTTTTACACAGACATATATATATACATACAGATATAATTTTAAATATATATCAAGCTCTTAGCAACTGTTTAATATACTTGACTATAGTATATTGCTTTATTTTTACTAATAACACTGATAAAAATATATGCGTAAATCTTTTATCTTTCCTAACACAGCATATCATTCCAAAATTTTGCTTTGAATAACAAGTTTGTTTATTTACTTACAAAAAGCATATTCATATTTTAAAATTTGTACAACTATTTAACTAACGTCAATATAATTCTATATAAAGAAACTTTTTATGTTTCAAATTAAAGAGTAAACATTAAAAAACACTAAAGAGTTTTTATAAAATGTATCCTGACTTTAATTTTAGTTTTTTATATTTCTATATTAAGAATTCAAAATATAAATTTGAATCTGCTCTAAACAGCAACCATTAAAAAAAAATTTAAACATATATTTAAAAATTCTGTAATTAAATTTTGAGTTACGCTTTTTACAATAAATTTAAAATATCAACTAGTAATTGCATTTGCTTATTAGCCATTGTCAAATTTTTATATAGTGGGAATATTTTTTATAAACATTTACAACTAAATGGTCAATTATTAGAATGTAGAATGTTAATCAATTGTTATAAATATTATTAGCTTAGCAATGATTAATAATTATGTTTATAAGCAGACACTTATAATAAGATGTATAATTGCATAATAGTTACAAATATTGTTCTTATTTATGTTGCTGTTGGTAAAGATAATAACCAAACAAGATTTATATCTAAATACTCAAAAATTGTTTAACTCAAAATATAAGTAATTAAATAACATTTATGATGATAATTGGTTTAATAAATATTAAATATTTAATGACTAATATATTTAACAGCTCTTTATAAAAAAAAACAATCAATGATTTCTCTGTACATAGAGATTGCTTTATAACTAGTCTAAATTTTCATACATTTTTATGGATTAAATCTCAGTAAAAAGAAACATATGACTATATGTATAATTTTATTAGATTGTACAATTCTGACATATCAAACTATTAAAATGTTTTTATTTAGAGTTAATAAGAATGCGAGATATAAAAAAAATTGACCATCACAAAAATTAGTGTATTTCTGGATAATTTTATGCTGCTTAGGTTTTAGAAATCGCTTTCTTAAAAAATCTTATATATTATTTTAAAAGTAATATAAGTGCTTAAAAAAAACGTTTTGTAAACTCTTTGCAAAAAAATTGACTAATCCCTAAATTCCAAAGTGAGTTCAAAGTTGACAAAGAGCCTTTGAGCGTTCCATCATCAGATTTTCAATTGGATGGACAGTTGAAGAGCTGCAGTGTGGAGTAGATTGAAGCCTGTCCATTAAAGTATGAGGATTGGCTATCTTAATATATATATCTGAGCACTTATAGCATATATGTGTAGAGATGGTAATCTGGACCAACTGATGATTGCTGGTTTAGCATGAAATACGTATATTGGTGATTATTTATCTTTTCAACATATGTGTTCAAGTGTATCAGTGTTATGAGATAGTGTGGAGAGTGGTGGGTCATGTGAAAGTCTGTGCTCATATACCCTATATGTTAAAGATGAGGTTTGCAAAATTAAATATCCACTAATAGTATATTGGATATAACAATAATTATTAATATATGATTTATTAATACAAATGAAATATGAAACTGGGTCTAAATACTTTAGATAAATGTATAGAGATATAAAATATTTAACTATAAGTATAATGTATATACTGAACATTATATGTAATTAGAGGGGATTTGAACACAGTCTTTCAAGCTCCCTTTAGCCATCCACTCCATTTTATATAACCGATACCCATGACCACATACATGTGAAAAAGATAAATAACCTCCAATATATGTATTTTGTACTGAACCAGCACTCATCAGCTGGTCCAGATCATCAATTCCCATGCATATATATATAATCAGTGCTCTGTTTATATTAAGATACCAAATCTTCAAACTTTAATGGACTGCTTCAATCTACTCCACCCTCTAACTCTTAAGCCATTCATAACATTGAAAATTTGATGATGGAATGTCCAAATCGCTTGATGATCCCAGTATTATTGCCATGCCCAAGTTGATCTTAAATCATATTGACCCCTCATGTGTAGAACTTTGTCCATTTAAATAAGGTTTAGAACTTATATATTAGGTCTATAATATCTCAATATATATATATATATATATATATTGAGATATTATAGACCTATATATATATAGATATCTAAATATATATATATATATATATATATATTTGAGATTCTAATATAGAAATAAAATATTTATATATTCTACATATAATACTGAAATATAATTATAATGTATATGCATAACCTAGATGTAATTAAAGAGGATTTAAACCCTAACTTTCAAGCTCCATTCAGTCATCCACTCTATCCAATATAACTGATACACATGACACATACATGGGTAAAAAATTAATGATCTCAAATATTATTTCATATTAAACCTGCACTTATCAGTTGGTCCAGATCATCATCTCACATACATATATACATATAATCAGTGGTCAATTTATATTAAGATAGCAAATCTTCAAACTTTAATAAATAGGCTTCAATCTTCTTCACCCTCTAATTATTCAACCATTCATATTATTGAAAATAGATGGTGGAGTGTTTATCTATATTTATATAGATAGGCATGTAAGTAGATACATATATAAATCAATAGATAGATAAAGAATAATACATTTTATAAAGATAACAAATTTACGGTCTATTTATTTTATTATTTTCATTATCTGAATCTGATATCAACACTGGATACCACACAATAATGACATGCAATGCAAAACTGCTGCCAATAATATGATAGGTGTATGAATGTCTGCTGACAATAAGCTGTTTGGTGTATAAATGCTAATAAGCTGATTGGTGTATATTTACTTTTATTACTTTGCAGAGTTTAGCTTCCATTCATAGTAAACTCCATAAATAAAAAGAATTTATTATCTCTGTAGAAACTTCATTTTTCTCTTTTTCTTTATCTCAAAAATGAATGCTTGGATACTAAATGATGAAAAACATGTCTTCATGGAGATAAAAAATTCTTTAAATGTAGAGGTAGTTAATCTAGTATAGATAATTCTTTTACCAGTATTAATTTGATATCTTGATGAGTATAAACAAAAATCTAATCGATTCATTGGTGCAATGATACAGTGAGTTGCATGATACATGCATCTTGAGTCTTAGATGTTTCCACTCTATCAATGCATTAAACCATGCATGGCTTCTTTTGTATTAGTCAGAAGTTTGGGAAAAGTTCATTAATTTTAGTGTTTTCTGTTCATTGTGATTTTTAGTACTACATGTCATATAAAGTTTGTTATTTTTATCATAACTCTAAAACGCTATTACATCACATTATTTATCAGTGTAAAAATTTCAGAACACCTTTTCTCACTAACATTAGTTTTTAATTTAAATACTTTTTTTTTTTTTTAACATTTTTTTTTAAAGATTTAAGGCCTTTTTCCAGATATAACTTAACTGCTCAATGTTTTTCTATTTGAGTTTTGGTTGCTGAAGAAAAAAGTATATGTATTACTTTAAAAAAAAAATTATGATAAGTAGCATTTCCTGTAAGAATTAATACTATTTTTAATTATAATTTTAGAAGAAGGTAGTTTTATTATATATGTATATATAATTACTGGCTTTTTCTAAAAAGATAACTACAATCTGTTCATTTTAATATAGGATTAAAAACAATTTTGTACAAATTACTGCTTTGACTGGAAGCAACACATTTAAGCTAATTAGATAGAAGCTGAATTGCTGCTATGTTTGATACAATATCAACTAATCTCCCAAGTAGTTGATGATGTCAGATTTGATTGAGCGAAACATGCTTTGCAAAAAAGTAGTTCGTTTTTCATCAAACGTGGCTTTATAAAACATGTAATGTTTCTATAAATTTCTATAGATGCTTAAATAGAATACAGTTAATATATTTCAAATTGGTGCTTATATATATATATATATATATAACTGAGCAGGAAGTAACTGAAGATTCCAATGAATTATGTAATGTAAATAAACTCTCCTTATATATCTTATTGGAAGCTTCAGTTACTGTTTAGTTACATATAATCTGTGTTATTCATAATTTTATATATATATATATATATATATATATATATATATATATATATATATATATATATAATCATAAGATGTCACAGTTGCGAATATGTATTGTAATGCTTGATATTACAGTTTTATAGTAATTGTTAAGTAATTGATAATTTCATACATTATATTCTATTATATTTATTTCAGAAAGATTATAGTCAAATGATGATTGACAGGTGACCAATGAAAATTGTATACTATAAAGACTTTTTGCATTCAAAAGGAGCAAATAACATTTACAGTATACAATTTTCATTAGTAATGGTCTATTGGCAATTGTCTGTGATTTTTCTCAAACATAACAGAATCCCCACATATTTAAAACATTTAAACAGTTATATCTGTTGAGAAATTATTAATATAATGAGCGTGGGTACGTGCATGCACACAAAGATTAAATATAATTATGTGAATAAATTTCAGGATTCTTTATATAGCTTTTTTTAAAAAAAAACCATTATTTAGCATAAAAAGTCAATATCATATATATTATAAATGTTATATAATGAGCACACCAATAGCTCTTAACAAGCTTTTCAGAATATCACTATTCCTAGACTGGTTTCATGCTCTTGGCATTCATCAGTGAGGTGCTAGAATATTTAAGCATTACATTTAAAATATCAGGTCAAGCCCAGTAATTGAAAATTTCAGACATGCATATGTCTTCAAATCCAGCTATCTAACTTATTTATCCAAATAGAATTGAACTAAGTTCAGATACACCATATATTAATAGCTTTAGCAATATAAAATTACCAAAGTCTTAAGAACAAAAACAATAATTGCAAGGAAATCAAGTCATATATCACATGACTTAATTTAATAAGCTTGTATTCTAAATGTTATATAGTGAGCTTGCCAATAGCTCTTAAGAAGCTTTTCAAAATATCCCTACCCTCAGACTGGTTTCATGCTTTTGGAATTCCTTGCAATTATTGTTTTTGTTTTTAAAGATTTGGTGATTTTACATTGATAAAGCTATTAATATATAGTGTATCTGAATTTAGTTCAGACCCATATGGTTCTTTAATTTAGATAGCTGGATTTGAAGACATATGGATAGTGATAGGCTTAACTTGGTATTTTAAATCTAATGCTTGAATATACTAGCACCTCACTGAGGAATGTCAAAAGCATGAAACAGTCTGGGGACAGTGATATTCAGAAAAGCTTGTTAAGAGCTATTGGCACAGTAATTATATAATATTTGTAATACAAGCTTATTAAATTATGTCATGTGATATATGACTTGATTTTATTGCAATATATATATATAAGATCACTAGATGGAACTTACCAATAGCTCTAATCAGGTTTTATTTTATAAGTTCAGAAAGAGAAAGAATACAAAATCTCTATCAGAAAGTCCCTATCTCCAGACCAAACAGTTTCAAGCTTATGGGTCACCTCAGTGGAGTACTGGGACTCTAGAAACTTGATCTAAAATACTAACTCAAAAGTCAGCACTTATAAAACATGTTACTATCAATTTGAACACCTGAACTTTTCAGACATGTAAATGTCTTCAAATCCAGCCTTACAAACAAGATAGCTATATGGGTCTGAATGCAGCTCAGTTTCACCATATAGTAATAACCTCTGCAATATAGCATCACAAAAGCCTTCAAAGGTACACTTATAACAATTAATAAACAAGTCATAAATTTTGTAACTTGCTTTTAAGCTTGCACTTAATGATCACTAGATGGAGCTTACCAATAGCTCTAATCAAGCTTTATTTTATAAGTGCTTTATTTTATAAGTGCCTAAAGAGAAAGAAATCACAAAATCTCTATCAGAAAGTCCCTATCTCCAGATACATATATGTATTATATGCATACATATCTTTCATCAAATATTCTGGACTCTTGAATATGTTTATCAACCACATAGGAATAGTAATCATAGCTTCTTATATCAATAGATGTCTGTATTCTATTGTTTTAAAATGTGAATCTATAAAAATCAATTCAATTAAATACTGTATTTAAAACAGTTTCATGATGGAAACATTTTCTGGTACCATCCCCCCCTCCCCCATGTTATAAATGATTGATTAAATATGTACTCAACAATCATATGCTCAGAAATCATCTGTAACGATCAGAGTCAATTTCAATTTTCTATTGGAGTCTATATTTTAAATATTAATAAATGCTATTCAATCACTAATATTACTATACAAATATGTTTCAGCTAGAACATCTTTTATCATGTTTGATTTTATATATATGGTGAATACAATTTATCAATATTTGAAATAAACACGGCAAAAATCCAGTAATGTAAAATATTTTTCAAGATGTATGAGATTAACAATGACATCAGAAGTTGTTTTTTTTTTGTTTGTTTTTTTTCAAAATAATCCTTATTTGCACAAAAAGTAAAATATACATTGTAATATAGAGTTAACAAAGGTAAAACTCCCCATACAGTATTGCCACCCTGTGCCAAACAGAGTAATCATTGGATGCCAGAAGGCTTGTGCATAAAATCCCTATCTAGTGCCTACTTATCCAATATCCCCAGACTAGTTTCTGGCTTGTGGCCATCATCAATGAGGAACCTTGGATCTGAGAGCACTGCACCTAGATCTAGATTGAAGATATTAACAATGTTTTCAATTTCATTCTCATAGTTTTGTAGTAAAGTAGAGTTAAAATGTGGCTGCTGGAGTGTTGGATTAGATCCTAAGATCTAGGTGCAGTGCTCTCAGATCCAAGGCTCCTCACTGATGATGGCCACAAGCCAGAAACTAGTCTGGGGATATTGGAAGAGTAGGCACTAGATAGGAATTTTATGCACAAGCCTTCTGGCATCCATTGAATACTCTGTTTGGCACAGGGTGGCACTACTGTATGGGGAGTTTTGCCTTTGTTTACAACAAATTATGTGCTAGTATAGAGATAGTGATCATGTAATGTAATATAGAGTTCATGTTTACAACCATGTCTGACATATTAAAGACTAAATAGTTATTAAATTAGATGATGAGTACAGGATTAAAAGTAAAATTTTATGTTATGTTACTTATCAGGGGTGATCTAATTTGGCATATAAATCCCATGGCGTGTAAACTTTGAGTGTCATGAATAAATAATATACATGGCCATTGCTAAAGACTTAATTGACTCCATGTTTGCTCAGCAAGGTTAGGTAGGGATGTTCTTAGATCACTTTCTTTAGCTTTATATTACTTCTTTGCATACATTTAACTAAATTCTATACTTAAAACAGGTTTATTACACTAATTATGATTATGTGTTTATAGATTGTATATAAAACAAACAAATTGTAAAACATCTAATAATACAAGGCTCTAGCATTGATATTCTAGAATGACTAATGGGTGTTTATAGCAGATGTGAAACACACATGTATAAGTTAGATAGATTAGTCTTTTTTTTTTTTTTTCGTATTTAAATTACATTCATTT
This sequence comes from Epiperipatus broadwayi, assembly GCA_028023455.1. Classification (NCBI taxonomy): domain Eukaryota; kingdom Metazoa; phylum Onychophora; class Udeonychophora; order Euonychophora; family Peripatidae; genus Epiperipatus; species Epiperipatus broadwayi. The sequence continues at coordinate 6,281,603 of JAQFVV010000043.1, read as the reverse complement.
AAATGAATTAGAAAAGAAAAAAAATCAGAATGGTAAATTAAAAAACAATTTAATGATGTGCTAAATAATTTTTTAAATTTATACTTAGTATATAAATACATTTTTAAAAAATCTATTGCTTATTTCAGTTTCAATTAAAAGAGATCACGAACCACCATTTCAATTACATTAAAAAAATTAAAAAAATGAAACGTTTTTTGCATATAAATTCATAGTAAGTTTCTCAAAAAGTTAATAAATACGTAAAAATAGTATTAGTTTGTGAAAATAATTTTTATAATTTTCCAGGAAACAATAAGACTAGAAAATATGGGTTTTAGTCCGGCATTGATGAAAGCCGGCACAAACCAAATGTGTATATAAAGACCGAATTAAACACATTTATAATCTAAAAAAGAAATGAATTCAATTTTGTAAGAGAATATTAGATAATATTCCAATGAGGAGAAAGTTATTAGTCGAAATGTTGGTTTTGCTATAATTTAATCGCCAAGCTATGACGGTGTTTCGTTCAGGATTGTCGAAAGAGCGTAGCCATGCGTAACGGAACGTGGTCCGTGGTAAGAAAGATCAATTCACAACAGTGGTGCTGAGAAATAATAATTTATAAAAGGATAGAAATTGCACGGTTAAATATATTTTGGTTTGGTTACCACTTGTAATAAATTTAGATTGTTAGTTTACTTTTTAGAAGATCATTGTTCTCAAAAAACGTAAATGAATGCGTGTTTGTTTAATTTCGTTCAAATAAAGTTATAGGTAGCCATTTTTCAAAATAAAAAATCTTTATAACTTTATATGGTGGAAGATAATTTCTCACAAAAGACGTAATGAGTACTGGTAGATATATGTACAATTTCCAATAAATAAAATTATAGGTCATTTTTTCATATAAATATTGCCAGTCTAATATGTATATAAAATCTCACCTCCAACTCGCAAGTAAGTATATCATTCAGCCTCTAGGAAAAATCTATAATTGGATGGCATTGGATTGGCTTTAATCTTCAGTTGCCAGAGAAAAGAAAACAGCAAGATATAATCAACTGAGAACTCTGGACATCAGCATCATAAATCACATGTAGTAGAGCAAACACTTTTGATGAAGCTTTAAGTGCATTGATTGAACACAACTCAAAATAGAAGATTTAGATTGACAACTTATTAAAAAATTATTTACATGATATCTTTAAATGTTGTTTAATAAAGTAATTAGTTACCTTCAAATTATTTATACTGATATAAATATCTGAGAAAACCATATTAGAAACATCATTACCTAATGCAAAAAAAAAAAAATCTGCCGTTAGGTCCAATTCACTTTAAAATAGAATTTAAAATGTCAGACTGAAGAAACAATCCACAATTGGAAACTAATAAATATAACGAACTAAAGAATGATTATTGCAGAATAGAAAGTTATTTTTCTTTAAACAAGTATACTTAACTGAGTGTTTTCCTGAAGGTTTGTGATGATGGTGTTCTAGTTGTATTTTTATATTGGACTATTTCCATCATCTAATATGAGTATTGAATGTCTTTAGAAAAAATTTTTCTACTACTCATATTAGATGATGGAAAGAGTCTAATATAAAAATATACTTAACTGAATTTATAGTAATTATTATTTATTTATTGTTTATAAGATTTAAAATTTAGTCATATTGTATTTTATTTCATTATGAATAACAGAAGATATGATTAACTATATTTACTTTACTTAAATACAAGTTTCTTATTATCATTCATTATAATAATGTAAAAGAAATTACCAAAGACATGGTCTTGTCCAACTGATGAGTGCTGATTGAACACAAAATGTGTATCTTGTAAATCATAGATCTTTTTCAAGTTTCTTTGGTCATATATTTATTATAACATCCCTTCATAAGGTGTTAAATGTGGATAGAAACTAGTCCCTACCTTGTATGATAGTAGTGTAATGAAAATTACACCACAGAAATATTATTCATTCTTGGATAATCCCTAGTCTAATGAATGACTAATAAAATTATTTATATACTTTCATTAAATGATTTGTGTCAAAATTATGAGGAAAGCCCATGTGACCCATCAATTAAACTGTAGTAATTTGATATATATATATATATACTGAGCAATGATAATAGTATGAGCCAATTGATGAGAGCTGGTTCAGCACAGAGTGTGTATCTTGGGGGTCATAGATCTTTTTTTGTCTTTGGTCATATGTTTATGATTACACCCTTCTACAAGGAGTTAAATGTGGATAGAAACCAGTTTCTAACTTGTATGAGAATGGTGTAAGTGAAAATCATACTACAAAAATGTTATTCATTATATGGAAGTGATGCTTTAAAAGAAACAAAAGTACTATGAGTTAGAGCTGCCATGAAAATATCCTACATGCATTATTCATGCAATAATAATCCTGGCTTGATTAATTACAGATTAAGAATATTTATTAAGAAAATTGAAAGAGTTGACTGTTAAATGAATTCAAGATTTAAAAATTTGAATGAAGCTGATATTATTGTTAATACTATTATAATTCTTTTCAAATAAATTTAAATATTGCATACATTTGACAAATCACAAGTTTGATCTTGAAGTAGAAATAATTTCAATTCAAAATTATTTATATTTAAAATAAATTTGCATTTCATTCGTCATGCCAGTTTTGTGGCAGCTGTAGTTCGTAAGTACCAAAATAAATATGAGTAAAAACAATTGTTGCCAGTTATATATATAAACAAAACTTTTAATGATATATAGATATAAAATATGAAGAAAAATATTACAAATTATATACTTATAATCATTCTTCATTTTTAGATCGTTTATTCATTTAAAAATCAATGCAAGTCATTTAAAAAGAATACTAGATTCCAAGTCAATCATACCATGAAAATAAACATAAAACTCGCCTTTGAATAAAATATCACAATTTTAAAGATAAATGTTGACAGACTAATAATAATAAAAATAAAAATTAACAAGGACAAGTAGTACCATCCATCTTTAGAGAGTTTATTTACATTTTATAATTTATTGGAAGTTTTCGGTTACTTCCTATTCAATTATATATAATCTGAATTATTTATTATTTACATACTTTGGAAATATAATTATTATATATGATAACTTAATAAATGGAATTAGATGTAGAACTAAACATGGGTGGAATACTTTTATAGAATAACATTAAATAAAATATATGTACATGATAATATTAAATCAACCATGCACTTTATTACAGTTACCCAATGCTTTATCATGTGAAGCTTAATGATCTAACACCAATCCTGCCTAATAGGATAGTGGTGGCTATGGTTGTTAAAAAACCAAAGACACCAAAATGTATGGGTGCTGAACTGAGTTCAGATCTATATGACTATATAAGCTATTGAGCTTAGATTGAACATATTTTTGTATTTTCAATTTCATTCTCATAGTTTTATAGTTAAGTAGAGATAAAATGTGTTTGCTGGAGGATTGCATTAGATCCTAAGATCTAGGTGCAGTGCTCTCAGATCCAAAGCTCCTCACTGATGAAGACCACAAGCCAGAAACTAGTCTAGGGATATTGGATGAGTAGGCATTAGATAGGGATTTTATGCACAAGCCTTCTGGCATCCATTGATTACTCTGTTTGGCATAGGGTGGCACTACTGTATGGAGATTTTTGCCATGTTTATAAACAATTATGTGCTAGTATAAGAGATGGTGATCATGTGATGTTTAATGGTTTAACTTTATATCTCTTAATTTCAACTGCACCCTCTTTTATAGTTTACAGTTTCAATTGCGCCAGCAATCCTCTTCAGAACTTTTATATCTCTTAATTTCAACTGCTAAATTCAGCAGTTGAAGTTAAGAGATATAAAATTTCTGAAGAAGATTGCTGGGGCAATGGAAACTGTAAACTATAAAAGAGTGTGGTAAAGCATTGTGTAATCTATGCACTTTGCTACTGTTACACAATGCTTTATTTACCATCCTCTTTTATAGTTTCTAGTTTTGATTGTCCCAGCAATCTTCTTCAGAACTTTTATATGTCTTTAATTTTACAGTAGTAAAGTGCATGAATGATTTAATATTATAGGGTATACATTTGGCAATGCATTAAGAAAGAGTAGTTATATAAACATGCTTACAAACCAGTTTTATTAAATATATTATTTACACTCTTTATAGAAAGTAATATAAAGATAGGAGAAACTTTGTGAAGTATAAAGATATGTATGTTGAAATATATAAAGAACAGTTATAGATGGCACCTATAAAAGAAATTAAGAGGTTAAATGGAATTGGGCTGAACATGCTAGAAGAGATGATGATAAAAGATAACTGAAAATGTAATTGAATCCCAAAATATTGTAAGATACCTTAAAAAATAATCACAAATTGAATTGATATATGAAAAATTGGACAAACTCTCACCTAACGATTGATAATATTCATAAACATGCTGATAATTGAAAGTTGACAGATTGATGTTACTATAACAAAGTCTACCAATTTATTATCTTCACCAACAGTTTTCATTAGGTTTTTTTTTTTTAAAGAAATTTTATTCTATTGCTATATTGAATGCTACTAATACAAAAATGACATCAATTACATATCTATTTGAAGCAAAGTAGATACAACCTTCTCCCATGATGCTTTTGTGATATAGCTTGGAGCAATTAGTCAGTCCCTCTTCATGAGTGGGTCTCTTATCCCTTCAATCGTTACTTTACATCTGACACACCACAGAGCATAATTCATGAAAATTGCCAGTCTTATGTCTGTAAATAGACCCTGACCTATATAATCTTTAATTGATTTATAGTTTCCATTCGTATTGCTATACCATTCATGAGTTATCGATCTGTAATTGGACATACTGGGACATCTAAGAAAAAAGTGGTCAATTGATTCTTCCAGCACACAAGATTAATCTTCTTGAAATTTCTCTTGTGTGCCAAAAATGAGTTTGTAGGGAGGGAGTCCAGGTTGATTTTTATTAAAAAATCTTAAAATTTTTCCTCAGTGAACCAGAATTTTGATCTCGAGATTTGTTGCTGATTGGTAATTCTGAGAGCCTCTTGGTTTATGTTATTTCCCCATTATGTTTCCATCTCCTTAACACAAATTATTGCATAATTCCACATTAACAACTATCTCATGAACTTTTTTCACTTTTGTTGGTTAGAATAATATTTTTTTTTTACTAATGTAATATTGAATATTGATTGCTACATATAAAGTGACCATTAGAAAATAAGAATATTGATAAAATTATATAAATTAACAAATAAGTAAAGAAAGCATAGACAAATAATACATTAACGTTAGATTGTTTTACATTCATACAAACTAATGAAGTAATCAAAGATTTTACCTGTCATATGGCTTTGAGATCAAAAATATTTAATATTTTATATAATGATTTATCAGCTACATGGAATTTTTATAAGTAATCAACTAATTTTAAAAGATAATAATTTTACATTTTTATGTTTTTGAATAGGGATCATCATTAGTTTCGATCTTCACAAGATGAAAGTATCTTAAAATTTAATTCAGTTTTTTCACTTCATAGCTCTTGTTTTTCATATTATACTAGCCTAACTTTTATTTCATCCATTTTTCTTACATTCTCTTTTTATCAATCAATAGTAGTCTGTCCAATAGACAGGTCCAAAGAGTATTCACTACATCCGTTCATCTATTCTTCCATTCCATTCTCTTACTTGCCCATCTCCTCAATTCCACATAAGCCTTTCCATCTCTTATATCATCCAATAATGTCAATCTCTTCCGTCCCCTCTTTTTAATTCCACTCTCCATTCCCTCCAAAACATCTTTCACTAAACTATAATCTCTTCTTAATATATGTCCAATCCAGTTTCTCTTTCTCTCTCTGATATTTTCAATCAATCTTCTTTCTTCATTAACTCTTTTCAAAACTTCATTTGTTACCCTACTCATCCAACTGATGTTTTCCATTTTTCTCCATGTCCACATCTCAAAAGCTTCCAATGGTTCTTAATTCTATTACTCAATGTCCATGTCTCACAACCATACAGTAATACCCTCCACACATAACATTTAATTAATCTCTTCCTTAATTCTCTTTCCATAGGTCCACAAAATATCTTCTTTCTCTTTACAAATGTCACCTTTGCCAATGCTATTCTTCTTTTAACTTCATCTTCACTTCTTTCATCTTCACTCAACCAACTACCCAAATATCTAAATCCCTTCACCAGTTGAACCATGTCATCATGGATTCCAATTTGCAGTCTTTTTGCATCTCTCCCTATCCATAAACACTTAGACTTTTCAATATTAATTTTCATTCCATATGCGATACATCCTTCTTCCAATTTATTCAACATATTCTGAAGATCCTTTTCCTCCTCAGCAATAATAGCCATATCATCTGCAAATCTTATACACTTTATTACTCTCCCTCCAACATTTCCTCCTCCACAGTCCAAATAATTATTTAGCATATCTTCTAAATAAATATTAAACAAAACAGGTGACATACTACACCCTTGCCTAACTCCACTTTCTATATTCACTTCATCAGTCTCATTACACCCAAATTTAACTCTTATCCTTTGACCATTATACATAGTCCATATCAATCATCTTTCTTTCCAAAATACTCCTTTATCTCTTAAGATAGACATCAATTTATTCCAGCTTACTCTATCAAATGCCTTTTCTAAATCCATAAAACATATAGCAATTTCTTTATTTCTTTCAATATATCTTTCTGCAATTATCCTAACAATACCAATAGCATCTCTTGTGCTTTTCCCTTTCTGAAAACCAAACTGTTCTTCACCAATATAATAATCAACCTTCCCATAAATCCTTTGAGTTAAAATCCTCAATAACACTTTAGAAACATGAGACAACAAACTTATTGTCCTATACACTTCACATTTAACAGCGTTCTTCTTTTTAGCAATTGGAATCACTATAGTTCTTAAAAAATCTTCAGGCCAAACTCCACTATTATATATCAAATTGCAAAGTCCATCTATTTCTTTCATAGTAAATTCTCCCATTTCTCTCAAAAATTCTATAGGTACTGCATCAAATCCAACAGCCTTACCACTCTTCATTTGTGTGATTGCCTTTCTTACTTTATCAGGCAATATGTCCATACCTCTATCATCCATTGCAACATCTTCTTCATTTTCATTTTATATCTTTACTATATTTTGGGATATTATCAAATTCACTTCTTTTATTTTGCTGTAATATCTTATATAAATACAATTTATCCAATGCTTTACACACATTTTAGCAAAAACCTTTTATTGTATCTATACACATATTTACATTTCAACTGTTCTGAAGTCTTCTTCAGAGAAATAAAAATCTCACTTTAACATTACCATATAAATATTGATTATGGTAATGTTAATCTAAGATCTTTAATTCTCCGAAGAAGACTGCAGGACAATCAAACCATAAGATTTCATATGAATATAGATACATAAAAGGTTTTGGCTAAAACATGTTCAAAATATTGCATAAATTACATTTATATATTTTGGCATCTATTTTAAAATGTTAACTGCCAATCTATAGTCATATATTCTAGAAACATATCAAAGCAGCTTCATATTTAACAATTTAATTTTTCATTGAAATTAAAAATGCTTGTCTGTTTATTCATCATATTTTTTTAACATATCTCTCTATATATTTTACTTTGCATCTAGAGTCTACTTTATTACTCTTCTAAGTAAGAGTTCAAGTCAATAGGCAGTGCTTCTTACACTTATTAAAAACTTTATTTTTCAAAGCACATATGTATACTTCCTTTTAACCAAAAACAATATATTTAAGTTTGATTAATTTTATTCATTATATTTTCATCTGCATTATCAATATGACTATGATATTTATAATTGTTTATTTTTTCACAAGACATCAGCTTACCCATTGTTGTTTTAGAAGCATAGTTTTTGTTCTTCACATCTTTATGACACCTGTTGTAAGTTTTAGTAACAATAGATTTTATATGATAATGCTTCGTAAGTTCCTATTCAATACTATAAACCATTAAACATGGCATAATCACCATTTCTTATCTTTGCTGAAGCTGTTAAAACAGGAAAAACTCTCCATACAGTAGTGCCACTCAGTATAAGCCAGAGTAATCAAGTGATGCAAGAAGCTTGTGCATAAAATCCCTATCTAGTACCTACTCATTCAATATCCCCAGACTAGTTTCTAGCTTGTGGTTCCTCACTGATGAAAGCCACAAGCTAGAAACTAATCTGGGGATATTGAATAAGAAGACACTAGATATGGATTTTGTGCACAAAACTTCTTGCATCCTTTTATTATTCTGGCTTGTACTGAGTGGTGCTACTTATGGAGAGTTTTGCCTGTTTTATCCAGCACTGTCTTATTGGATATTGTGAGACTAGTTTCAAGCTTATGGCTTTCATCAATGAAGGGTCTTGGATATTAAAATGTGCTCTTGGACCTTTATGATCCAACAACTTCATTTCTAACAGCTATCATTTATTTTAATTTTTAGCCATCTACATAAGTCCAAATTCTGGTCATAAAATAAGTATCTATAATTATTAAAAAAAAACTAAGATCATAATATATTGATGCTAAATGGATTTCAGATTTTTGCGTCTATTCAACCAAGTTGAATTAGATTGAAAACATTTATATATTTTTTCAATTTGGATTGATAGCTTAATAGTTACAAAGAGATATAAGTGATGGCTCCTAGAAAGATAATGCATTAGATTCTAAAAAGCCAAGTGAACTGTTCCAAGATCCAAAGCTATTCATTGACAAAAGCTATAAACTTAGTTTGCTGAATATTGGAAAGTACAATACTAAATAAAGATTAAGTGCTATTATCTGGTATCTATTAGTTACTAAAGCTTACACCAGGTGGTGTAGAAGTGTGAAAAAAATATTAACTTATTTAAAATAATTATCAATTTTTAACTTTTTAAAAACTATGAAGAATGCTTTAATTTTTTTTTTTTTTTTAGTATTAATTTTAATCTTGCTTTTTTGATATTAATGAGTAGTTCTTATTATGAAAGTCGGAAAAACTTTATTTGTGGAAAAAAATATATATCATCAGCAAACATATATACATTTCTTTTGTTTTCATAATTTTCCATTTTAATTCATAAATATTAGAATATTTTCCCGTTTAAAAAGCCCAAAGATTTTTCTTAAGTTCATACACCCTTATCACCATGTACTTTTAACATTTTTGTTGAGTTTTGATAAATATTCTTTACAATTTGTGAATATTTTTTGATGTTCGAAAGAAGTTATCACAAACGGAATTCCATATTTCCAACTTTTAACCCTATCACGGTCGTGTGATTGTTGAGAGTTTAAAGTTAAGTGAAATGAAGTGTTAGAGCTTCTTAAAATTCTTGTATAGACCTCACAGATCAGATCTGACATTATTAGTATCTTCTTTTTCATCTTTCCTAAACATGAATGTCAGTACAACTTTCTCCAATCATTTGGCACATCTCACGAACTACTTTATTTTTGAAAGCGCTCAGTCATATATTTTTAGTCTTTATTACTATATAACCAAATTTTTGTATCACTTTTTTGGACGTGATTTATGCTGTACCACTTTTAATATTATTTGTATTTTTAGCCTAACTGTTGAAACTTTATTATCTTTGATATCAATATATTGGGTTATATTTTTGAGACTTGTTTTCTTTTGAAACTTTTCTTTTCAATTTACATATATGATGACTTATATAATCACTTTATATAATTTCAGCTATTAGATACTTTTAAATGTCTCATTAAAAGTTTTCTTATTTCTTATATACATATTGTCTTAAAAAGTAATAATAAATAATAAATTGTTATATATATATATATATCGTCTATATGTTTAGCTATTAATAGATTATCACTTTTTTTCTCTATTGCATTCCTTCAAGTTCGAATCATGGTCGAAGTCTGTTGGTATTTTAAATTAACTTGCATGTCTATATTAAATTCATTGGAGTATTTATGCAGGTTAGGCACATTAATTATTGGCACCTGACATTCTTAAAGATTTTAGTTTTTCTAACTTTGTATTAACACATGCTTATCTTATATCTCATTAATCATGGTCACTTATTGTGCTGAATTTAAAACATACATTATAATCCTGAAGTACATATTTCTCTCAATCAAAACATTAAATACCTATTTATACTTTGGACACCCCCCCCCACCAATGCATTTTTTTTTAAATTCCAGAAATCTATTTCTTCTCTCCTTTTTGTCTCGTAATCGAATCTTATCAATAACATCTTCATCACTCAATATTTCCGTAGTTGTATCATTAAAATTTCCGACAACAATTGTAAAAAAAATTTCGTCTGTACAAAAGTATACGTACACCTTTTTACATATTCTGTACTTTTTATCAAAATGATAACTTTGTTGGTTTAAAAAATTAAATTAGTTATATTTGAGCTCTTCCATTTTTTGTAACTTTAATTGATAATGAACAGATCTTTACCATGTTGTTTTTCTTTTTATATCTATAATAAATCCGGTTTCAGTTATAATTTCAATATTTGATTTCATAGTAAAATACACTTCACTTCTCAAATAAAATGTGTCTCTATTTTTTTTCTAACTTGATATCCCATTTCTTATTCTTAAAATAAAAAATGTCAGCTTAAATACATAACTCAGTCTTAGCAAACTCATTCTTGTATCACCAACTACTGTCTTGTCTGATAATTTTTAAACCTCCATATATGAGGGACCCATAATTTATAAATGTCTGACTCATTCAATAATATTCTGTTCTATGGATAAGTTCAGAAAACAATCACATCACAAATTCGTCAATTTTTCCATTTCGTTCTTTTCATTGCCCAGCTCTTCAATTCCACATATCTCTTCCCATTCAGCAAGGTTAATCTTTTTCTGATATATTACATATGTAATATATATATATATGTTTATTTAGTCCTTAGTAAATCCTTAATGATATCTGAGTTCAGAAACTATTATACATCTGAGGACAAACAGGAAGTAGATCATTGGGTGAAGGAAGTCGTGTTTTTTCATGATTTTAAACCTAGATATAAAATCCAGTAAACTCACAATAATGGATGGTTCATAATAGTCGAACAGCCTATTCTTGTTCATTTAGTATATAAATAATGAAATAATAACAAAGGCTATTACTAGACGATAAATATGAACACTTAAACATTAAAAATTTGCTTTACACATTTTTTAAATCCTCACAGAAGAATAAAAAGTTTTTTTTTTATTTAAAGACATTTTTTTTTTTTTTGCAGAGTTGGATACGAAATTATATTATTTTAAAAAAATATAATCAATATTTATTTATGTATGTTTTACAATTAGGAATTTTCTGGTGCAAACTTATATATAAGTGTATAAACAAAATGATCATTATCTAATAAATATAATTTTAAATTAATGATAGTATTATGTAAAACAACTTTTATAGAATTTACTTATTTCAGCATAATTATAATTAATTCAACTATCATCTATTTTAATTAAATATATGATAGATAGATGTGTCTGACTTCTTAAGTTTTTAATTGAAAATAAGTATTATTAAATTAGCCAGAAATAATTACTATACTCAGTTTCTGAAACATTTCTTTATATAATACTACTATTAATATAAATTTATAATATATTTTCTATATAAATTAATACCATAGTTAACAAAATTAACGAACTAATTTAACTAATTTTCTTCATTAAAACATACTTATTTATCAAAATATATAAATCCTATGTAAATTAAATCACAAATCTTAAAATTGTCAAGCATTGGTGGTCGAGAGGTCAGCATAGCTGCCTTAAAAGTAGTTGTGCCGGGTTAGCGGGTTCGCTTCCCGGCCGATGCTATGACACATGGGGGGAAAAAAATCTTAAAATTATGTATATATAAAGTCTTCTTTTCTAAAAAATGATATTGTTTTCAGCTATGCCTACTATCTGATAAATCAAATCAGATTGCAAAATTTGATTTGTTTTTCAGATTGCTAACAGTCTTAGTATTTTTAATTTTCAATGACTAATCCATGTCCATTCGAATAATAAATAGATATATATATATATTTTTAAGTAAACAAAAAACAACAATACTAATTGTCAAAATAAATGGTAATAGTTAGGATAATAAAAATGTTTTCTTTCTTACTATTCTTTTAGTACAGATAGAAGAAAAAAGTTAACTTGAAGAGAGCTATTTAAATACTGTTTTATCTTACTACATATATATATAAAGGTATTTAAGTTTGAAAATAAGATGGCCATTCTTATTTTTTCAAAATCTTTATCTTGTGGCTGGAACGAGAGTATTATCCTCGTCCTCACATTTAACATTCAACATTCGCTGATTTAATATTATGTACAGCATTAGTGAGAAAGGTTTATTCCCTTCTAAATATATATAATAAATTTGTCTTTAACTGCTTATAAAGTCAATTATAGCATGTATATCAATGTTTCTAATAAATAAATTTATAGGTTTTTAAAATAATAGCCTAATCGTTTTGGTCCGAACTGATATATCCTTCATTTTTAGTTGTACATTCTTTGCTTATTTGTTCATAATGTTACCTAATTTGGTAATACACTAGGCCCCTTTGATTTTTCTTATTCTAGCCTAGCATTCAATACAAATGATCTTAACCTTTCTTTAGAGTTAAAACAACATGTGCTTTTTCTTTCATGTTTATAAAAAAATATGACGTTTTTTAGAGATCTATTATGTAGGCAAGTGTCTGTTTTATTTTATTTATATATTGCTTCTTAATTTTTCGCAATAAATGGCAGTAGATCCTAAGTTATTGCACTAATTGGGAATATTCTGGAAAAACATCATAACGTTGATATTAATTTGTCTGCTTGTTAGTATCATGATAAAAAAAGTCCTTAATTACAGACTAAAATGTAAAGAAAAATCGAATGAGAATAAATTATGAATGGTTTATCTGCTGGAGATACAAATAAAAATCAACATGTATGAACAAGATTTTCATTGATCTTTCAGTGGTAATATACAGACAAATTCAGAACATAGTAGATAAATACAATTTATCCACTCTACTTTGAACACTTTTTAGCAAAAAAAAAAAAAAAAAAAAACAACCTTTTATTGTACTTAAATGCATACACAATCTTAAGTTTTGACTGTCCTGCAGTCTTCTTCAGAACCACTTTTACTTTAAAAGGCTGCAGGATAGTAGAAACTTAAGATTGTGTCTGCATTTATGTCCAGCAAAAGGTTTTTTTTTTGTTAAAAAGTGTTTAAAGTAAAGTGGACAAATTACATTTATATAAGATCTTTTTTTTGAAACACAAAAAGAAAATCCAAGTTAACAGGCAAAAACTCTCCATATAGTAGTCTGGGGATATTGGATGAGTAGGCACTAGATAGGAATTTTATGCACAAGCCTTCTGGCATCCATTGATTACTCTGGTTAGCACAAGGTGGCACTACTATATGGAGAGTTTTTTGCCTGTTTACTAACGGTTATGTGCTAGCATGAGATGGTGATCATGTGATAAAAGTAAAAGTTGTTTGCAATGAACAAGACTATTACAATTGCAGATAGCACTATCAATAAATGCACAGCTAAGCATGCAATAGAAGATGTAGCAAAAGATAGAAGGAAACACTTTATTTAAAATCTTCAATATTCAAATCATTACTATGTATTGATCCACATATTTTACTACCACCTTTCTAATTACTCTCACCAAAATAATAGAAAATTTCTCCTTTTTTTTCATTACATAGAAAAATATTAATCTTAGAAGATACTTAAACTTCTTTATCCTCCTCTAATTGAAGCATATAGTTTGTGTGATAAAGATCATCTTGAATAAGAAATAGCACTAACTAAAAATATTCTACTCGCTAATGGTTTCAATAAAGTCATTATATATAAAGCTTTACATAACATTGATATTAAGATAATAAAAAAAAAAAGTAATCTCAATTAATTATAGAATTGTTTTATCTTATATTAAAGGAATTGCTGATAAAGATCAGTAGAAGACTATCTAATTTCAATATTAAGCCAATAAACATCACATGATCACCATTTCTTATGCTTGCTTATAACTGGCAATAGGTATAGTGAGTTTTTTTTTTTTGCCTATTTTAATTGCAATATTAAAACAATAAATTTCAAATGTATTTTTAACAACAAATAGAGAAGTAGGTTGTATATCTTTTATTTTTTATGATTTCATATCAAAAACATCATCATCATTGTCATTCTCAATTGAATCCACTGCAGAATAAAGAACTCTTCAAGATTAATTCAGTTCCAAAGATGTCTAGCTTGTCTTTACAACAAACCAAACAACTTTTTTTATTTTAGCCACCCACATCATATGTGGTCATATTCAAAGTCTAGTTAAATCTCTTGCAATCAAATTTAAACATCTATCTATTATTATTTATCTAGACATATGTCCAATCCAACTCCATTTGACCTGTTTGTTCTCTCATCCATATATTTTATTTTCAATCTCTTCATGTTATTCCTAATATACATATCTCCAATATTTGTGAGGAGGTCTGCAGACTTTGTGTTATTTTTTGTTTAAATGTACATGTTTCACATCCATAAGTAAAAACTGATAAAACACCTAGTAAATGTTTTTTTTTTTTTCAAACACATAAACTTATTTCATTTTCATATTATTATTTTATCAAAAGCACTCTCCAAAGTTATGATTAATTTCATCTATTATGTTTCCATGTATATTAATAATCTGACCAAGATGTATGTAATTGTTTTTTAATATGTCAAAGCATCGGCCAGGAAGCGAACCCAAGGACAACTGCTTATAAGGCAGCTGTGCTAATCACTTGGCCAGCAACGCTTGACTAATTTCAATATTTATTTTTCTTTTCTGAGTAATCCAGTGAAGATTGCTTTAGTCCTACTTTTTTACTTTAATCTGCACACTCTTGCAACACTTTTTAATGCTCTGAAGAATTATTTGCAAAAGCAACCTTATTTGAAAAATCTAAATGACATAAATAATCACCATTTGTTTTTACTTCCTCTGCTTCTATTCCAATCCACAAAATACATTTTTCCAAACTACTGTAAAATGTATTGGTGATTTCGAATTATCCTGTCATAAACCTATTTTAATGTTAACCTTTTAACTATCCCTAAACCAATGGTTCATACTGCATTTTGATCAATATACTCTTAAGAACATGAGAATAATATGTGTCTATATCTTGATCCACTGCTTTCATCACTATAAAAATGATTATAAAATCAAACGCCCTTTCCATAATGGCAACTCATATTTATTGGATTTTTCTATAATTTATTTTACATGACCCTCAACTCTCCACACTATCTCATACCTCCAATACACTTGACCACATATATGTCTAAAAGATAAATAATCACCAATATATGCATTCATGCTAAATCAGAATTTGACAGTTGTTTCAGATTATCATCTCCACACATATATACAATATGTACTCAGATTTATACTAAGATAGCCAATCTTCATACTTTAATGGACAGGTTTCAATCCACTTCACTCTCCAACTCTTCAGCCATCCATCTTATTGAAAATCTGATGATGGAATGCTCAAAGCCCATACTGCTGCCAACATTCTCATGGTCAAATGTATCAGTGGTATGAGATAGTGTGGAGAGTTGAGGGTCATGTGAAAGACTGAGCTCAATATACCCTATGTATTACATTGTTTGTACAGGTATATATATATGTCCACAGATATATCTATTTAATTTTTAACTTGCATTTTTGTTTATCATATATATATATAACCTGTATATTAGATATTAAATAATTTATTTTGATAATTTGATACGATCTATTGTGCTAAAATCATTTTCAAATTCAGCTTGTTCTTTTGGTTGGTTAGAATGCAAAGTGCTGTAGACTAGTTGTAATTGTCTTGGTAAAGATGTAATATTTAATTATTCCTTCATTGCCTTTCTTAAATATCAATATTAGTATTCTTTCAATCATCTAGCATATCTTTATCATTTAGACATATGGTATATAACTTATTAAAAAAAATTTCTATTTCCGCATGTGATTTTTTAAAAATAACTATAAAAATTTCATCACTTCTTGGAGTTAGTCTCTTCTTTATAGATTTAATTGCATGTCACACTTCTTCTAACACGTTGGGAAATTGAAGTAAGGTATAGTATTTGTATGGAATACTTTGTTTGTTTGTTTTTATTACAATATAATTCTTTATAGAACACTTCCACACATTTCAAGATATTACCTCTCTTTTTAATAATAGTTCCACTTATTTTTCTTAATGCAAAAGTAATTTTTATTTCTATACCACACTTTTGAGACTTTTATTTCTTTTTAATAGTTTTTCTTGCTAGTTCACTATTACATTTTTTACACCATTTTACAAAGTTCTAGATATTCAATTTTTCTAATGGATTATTAAATATATATATATTCGTTCTTTTTTTTTAATATATTCTCTTGTTTCACTAGAAAATATACGGGTAAATTGTTACTTTTTTCTAAGAGCTATTTATTTTGCAGTAATTAATAGAATATCACTTATCATCTTACTGATTTCAGATCAAATCTAAACCATCTTCAAAATATATTAATATTTTAAAACAAATAGCATGTTCTAATTTTAATTCAGGATGGTGTTTTTTTAAGATCCAGAAAATTAACTCTTAATGTTGACTTTCTTAATAGTTTACATCGCATATCTTATTTCACTAACTGATAATCACTTTTTGTATTGTCTTTATTAAGAATATTATAATCTTAACAAACATTTTTTTTCTATTAGTCAAAATATAACCCGATTTTGATGTACTTTTATTTGAATGCTTCCACGCTAATTCCGCTAATTCCGATTAGCATTTTTTTTTGTCAAAGAAAGAATTCTCAATACATAATTTTTATTTTTCTGCTAATTCTGCAAGTCTTATTCTCTGTCATTTCTATCACCATAAACAAATTTTATTCACTATTCTTGCATTCTTTAATCATTTACCATTTTAGAATTAGAGTCACTTATGCCAATTTTAAAATGTTTGTTTGCCTATCTATCCATCTATCTACCTACCTACCTATCTATTAATATGTCTATCCCTCTTTATCTATCTATCCATCTATCTATTAACATTAAATGTCAAAGGCTAAAGACAAATTATATATATATATATATATATTAATTCTAATATTCTCATGGATAAATGATGAATTTATAATAGTATAATATCATAGTAGTCAGCATATGTTTCTATCCGTCAAATCTAATACTCAGATCTTGATTGAGTAATTTTTCTCAGATTTTAAACTTACTCAAACAGCCAACCCAGCAAGAAATACAGTATTGGTTTATAAATGAGTATCTAGATATTACTCTCAACTAGAAGAGTAAAGTAAGAATGTAAAAATTAGTAAAAAACAACGAATTTTCAATAACAGTTTTTTCTTGCTGCATCTTTACAGAGCTGTTGTCATTGACAGTTACGTTTGTTCAATAGAGTACTTTTAATTCATAGCATGGGGGTGTGATTTACCACATTTGTTTACACATATATTGAGCTATGATATAACAATCTTTAAATAATCCAAATATAAGTGTCTTTGGAATAGCCCTCAGTGTCCTCTGTAGGGAAATGATATTGACAAGAGCATTATAAGATTTGAAAAAAAGATTGAGTAGTTTTTTATCCTTATTTTACCTCTACTTAATAGTAGTTATTCATTTATTAACGTATGGATATGACAATAGGAAAAAGATGTATGACCATTGTTTGAAAAATGCATTGTGATCAATTAGATTTTTTCAGTCCAGATAAGGTAATACCTCCCAGTATTTTAGTACTTATATATTTTAAGCAAAGCTTTGTCAACATTGTTGGTAGTAATTCAGAGTGAAAATTAATTTATCAACCAGATGGAATATAGCTCTTAATAGTTATTAAACTCATAATTAATTATATAAGACTGGAGTCAGCATCTCACCTTTAACACCTTGGCTGTAATAATTAGACAAGATTTAATAATGTAAAACTTTAAATTAAACATAGATCAATGTAATCAAAATAAGAGTCATGGTCACATGACCCTACACTTTTAAGCTTGTAAGTTATAAACAATGAGGATTGCAAATTCCTCAACAAGTTTCGTGATAAATGCTTAGCTAGAGAAAGCATTTAAAATATCTCTGTCAGGACCCCCCCCAAACCTCTGACCATGGTTTTGCGCTCTGGCACTCCTCAGACAGGTGCTAAGGTTGGTTCAGACACTAGATCTAGAAACACTAACCCAAAGTCAGCTTTAACTAAAAGTTATGTATTGAGTGGAAAATCTGAAATTTTCAGACACCTACATGTCTTCCAACCCAGCTATCCAACTCAAATAACTATATGGGGCTGAGAGATCTTCAGGCATACCATATATTAGTACTCTTAGCAATATAACATTGCATAAGATTTAAGACAGAGACTATAAATAGTCAAAATAAGAGTCATAGATCACATGATCCTATATTCTTAAGCTTGTAAGGTATAAACAATGAGGATTTCCAATTCCTCAATGTAAATGTAAACAAAGGGAATAATTCATCCATCTCCAGAAAATAATTAAAGCATTCTAAATCTGGTTGATAAAATTAATTTCAATCTGAATTACAAACAGCATTGACAAAGGTATGCTTATAAACAACAGAGCTACCAATAATATGTGGATTCAATCTATTCTTGATCCTTTGTTTAACATTTAGACTGCTTTTAAACTATAGCTTGAAGGAGAGGTATTTACTCCCTTTGTTTACATATATACATTGAACTATGTTTAATTTGTCAAGCATTGGTGGCCGATTGGTTAGCACAGCTGCCCAACAAGCAGTTGTCCTGAGGTTCGCTTCCCAGCCAATGCTTTGACATATATATATATATATATATATATATATATATATATATATATATATATATATATATGTTTAATTTAAAGTTTACATATTAAATCTTGTTTAATTATTCCAATCAAGGTGTCAAAAGCAAGATACTGTTTTCAGTCTTGTATAGTTAATTGTAAGTTTAAGAACTCTTAAGTGCCACATTCTCTCTAGTTGATAAATTAATTTCAATCCAAATTATAACAATGTTGACATTGACAAAGGTATGCTTATAAATATCAGAGCTAGCAAAAATATGTGGTTCATTCTATTATTGTTCCTTTATTAAACATTTAGAGTGCTTTTAAGTCATAACTTAGGGGGAGGTATTTGTTCTCTTTCTTCACATATAATTGAGCAGTGTTTAATTTAAAATTTACTTATTTTATTTATAGAATTTGCTTTATGGATGTGTATATTTATTATTAATTAAAATTTACTATATATTATTTAATATTAAATATAAGTTTAAATTAATAACGTTCAAATATAACTACAATATTTTTTATATATAAATGTATAATATTTAATTTGTAATATTTCATCTTTTTTATTACATGCACCATGATTTTTACTTGTAATTAATAACTTATTCTTACATTTTAAACATATCAGTTGATTAGAGTGTTACCTTAAAATTTAATAATCAAGAATCTAAGAACTCAGGTTCGAATCCCATGCTAGTACTGTCACTGGTCAGGCCAGCAACACCTGATGAAGAGGGAGAAAAATACTTCTTGAAATGTTGTGCATATACTAACCTGTTTGCTGTGATATTACTAACAGTTGGTGCATATACTAACCTGTTTGCTGTGATATTACTAATGGTTGAATGCATTTGGAATAGTTAAAAAAAATTAAACTTTTCTAAAAACATTCAACACAGATATTAGATGATGGAAATAGTCCAATATAAAAATACAAATACTTTTAATAGTTTCTAAGACTTATTTTGGCCAACTACTTCTTGAATTAGATAAAAAATGATTAGTAGTGGATGATAGATTTAGTAAAAATATTTTTGGGGGGAATAAGTGTTTTTAAAAAAAATGTGTATATTTCTAAAATTTATGTAATAATGGTATATTATGTCTGACTGAAGACTTTGTTGGTCTCAAAATGCATCATAAGATCTGTTAAGGTAGATTTTTTTTCAGGATCTGCAGTTATATTTGAAATACAAGAATGAGGTGTTATAAATAAGGTCTTAGTCATGAGTAGAAAAATGTGAAATGTTAAAAAATAGACACTGTTATATACCTTTTTAAAGAGTATTATTAACCATTGTCCTAAGAACTATCTGACTATTAACTAAATTATCATCAAGCTAGTTACAATCAATGGCATTTAGATTTGATAATGAATGATTGGTGAGATTTATTTGGAGAAAGTTATTTGCTGAAGGGTAGTTTGATTTGATTTGGTTTGTGATATATTTATATTTTATTACACAAAAGTCTATAAGTTTAAATAAGATATACTGGTTTAAACATAATAGTTATTTATAGACTTATTAAAAGGTGATGATTTAGAATAAATGTGTTCTAAAAAATATTAGCAACATCTATATAGCTGATAGATATTGTTTATAAGAATATGTTAAGTTCACTAAATATGTATAAAATATTCATTAAAGTATTTAAAATTCTATTAAATAAAACTAAGAGAAATAAAATTACATAAATATCACACCTGTCAAGCAGAAAAGTAACGTTGTGTATCAATTTTTTTGTGAATGTATGTTATCATATATAGGTGAATCAATATGTAGTATTGAAAAAAGATTAAAGGAGTATGAAATGTTATACAATCTGTTAAAAGTAAAAATAATAATGATTTAATGACTCAGTTTTTTTAGATCATGAAAGGACATGTAAATATAAATTTTAAGTTTGACATTGAAAGTGTTAATTAAGATTCTTGATGAAGAGAGAAATAATAATAAAAAAAAAATTAAGGAGGCAATTTTAATAAATAGAAACAAAATGAATGTAATTGATAGACAAGCTGCTAACGTTAAAATTTGGGATTCATGGGATTTGAGTTGGTGATGTTTGCTTCTGTTATGTTTTTTGAATTTAATGGCAGTTGAAGAGGGTTAAGAATACTGCATACTTTCTGCAGATTGAAAGACTGTACATAATAGTTAATTACTGTTATATTTATTATTTTTATTGTTATTATAAATATAACTATATCTCGCAATTATTAACTACTGGTACATATAAATAACTTAATATATATATATCCCATTATTGAAACAGTAAGATTCGTATTCGAATCTTAAGTTTCACCTTTTTCTGTTGTCTCTCACTGACCGGTCTATCCCGCCCAAATTTAAACTTTTTGATATCGAATTGTGTGTGTAACAATATTAAAAATGTATAAATATATGTAGAATTCAGCATAAACATGCACACATTTCGATCTCAAATTAAACGCAATAAATAGGGATAAAATAATATAATTTAGATTTCTTTTACTTATATAATTTTGTATAATTTTAATCATTTATTTTGGATTATAAAGTTCGTATTTATTGCTTTGTTTAAATTTCATTTAATAATAATTCTAAAAATATCGGATGTAATATTTAATTAAAAGTTAAAATAACCTTATGTTCCCTTTTTGTTTTTGAAATTTAAAAGCATCGGTCAGTGATAGATAATAGATTAATTAAAGAAAAATTCCCCAAAATTAATTAGTAAATATAAAATGTAAACAATAGAACGGCAGCTTTCTTTAATTAAAAACCAACTAAATGCATTGATTATCCTCAGGGCAGATTAAGTAGAACCTAAAAATATCTCAACAAAAATGTGAAAGATCAAGATAAAAAAAGAGGCCATCTTAGACTTGCTGGAGACATTCACTTAAACTTTAGCTTTGCTCTTGATCACTGAGAGTCTCCAAAAATAATAAAAATAATTTGTTCCTGCCAAGGTATGACTGAGTAAAGCACCTAGATTATTCTCCATCGGGAGATGGCCCATCGGATGCTGAACTTTCATTGCCCGTCATAAATTCACCATGAAGATCTGCTGCCTGAAATGAATGAGAAAGTTGCTGCTGCCATGAAATTAAATAAATATCTAAATACAAGAAAGACTTGCCACTCGTGAACTTTTTGCTGCTAAACTAATGGAATCAGAAAACGTCTTATAAAACAGGTACCTGTCTGTGTTCAAACTCTAGAGTACTCTAATAACATGCTATAGCTCTTCTTCATATTACTTATCTAAATTATAAAATGTAAAAACTACCATTTGTATAACTAAATTGAATAATTAATTTAATATGTAAATTTCTCTACTAATCTAGCTTACCTCATTCTATCTTGGGTGCATATTTCTATAATCTACATTTCTATCTATAGTTATTATCTAATTATTGCATGCTCACAATTGTCTCTATTGTCAAAGTTTAAATCTATGATCGTTTGAAACTGAATGCGTGTCATATTTTCATTAATGTGTACTTTCCTAAATAATTTAACTTCCATATAAATCGACACACATTCAGTGCATCATTTATTGTAATGCAGGGTCTACTACTTCGCAAATGGCTGGCATATTAGTTGTCATAACTCCCAGTTTATATATATTTTGTATTTATTAAATTTAATGAATAATTCTAGAAAATCCCATTTCTTTGAGAGTCGCCAGAGTTCTTGAGTAAATGTTGGTAATGTAGGGCCAAGTCAGAAATCTATTTAAATCTCATCATAACCATTTATACAGTATACATGTGTTACGTTTTAGAGAAGCGATGATCTATTCTGCCGTAAATATTCCGGATTCTCCAGGGTTGAAATTAACCCCCATCGTCCTACACAAGCAGACATAATAAATGCTCCTGTAGGATTTGACAATGTCATGCAGCCAGCCGGAAAATTGCGCCACGTACCGCTTCTCCCTGGTTATGCTTATGTGACACCTTACTTCGTCGGGCCGCGGCAGAGACCAGTCTGACATTCTTATAAACCCATTCGCGGTCTTGCAGTTTCGATATACTGCCATTCCATATCGCCTTTCTAAAGCGTACCACGTGTTCCTTTGCTCAATTCTATTATTCTATATATCACTCCGCCTCTGCATTATCTTCATAATTCACTCTCAAATAAATGTTTGCCCTTAGTTATAAATAAATATTTTAATTAAATAAATATATGTCTGCCATTACTCTTATAACCCATACTTTAGACTCTTGCATTGCAAAGGTATAAATCCCTCCAGGCATGCATTAGAAATACTTACTCGAGAATTTTAGGTAGCTAGATTACGCCTCCCAGTAAGTGAATTCCTTTTGTAAACATTTCAGTATCGGAAATACCGCTACTGAAATCCTCAATATAAAATAATGTCTAAATAAATAAATGTATTCTTTGAAATATAATCATGTCGCAAATTCCGCTACTGAAGCTTTGAATCCCTAAATATTATTAATAAATGTTTTATTAAAATGTATTAATAAATAATTTTAAACTATATGTCTGCATTACATTTCATTTATTCGATACCCATTCTATATAATATTTCCTCGATTATGTAAATATGAATGTTTAATTAATATTAGTTTGGTTATTGGCTAACTCGAGAATAAAATCATGAGTCTCTTGCATATTCCTGACCACCGTGCCTAAGGAAATATTTACTAATGTCGCACCAGATGCGTTGTTTCGTGGATTGTATTGTGGAACCGATAAACTATGTTCGAACTCAGTACCACGGGTGGCTTCGCTACTCGATGGTGCTGCTGTTCTGTATGGTGGTCGAATTCTGCACTATGTTTATGAGTCACACGTTTTCTGACCGTTACATTATTTATATATCACATGATCACCATCTCATGCTAGCACATAACTGTTAGTAAACAGGCAAAAACTCTCCATATAGTAGGCACTAGATAGGGATTTTATGCACAAGCCTTCTGGCATCCATTGATTACTCTGGTTAGCATAATTGTGGCACTACTATACGGAGAGTTGTTGTGTATAAAAAATATAATTATTGTTGACCTCATTAAATATAAACTTAATTACCTTTTAAATGAATCACATAGTTATTTTATCAATTGCTAATACATAAATATGAATCCGCGAGTCTTAAACTCTAATATGCCTACTAGGTACATATTAACTATTTCTTGTACACATAAAAGAGTGATTTTTTAAATCTATGTATTGATGCATTTATATCTGCCCAATATAAATTGCATGATAAGTTCTTTGGCCAAATGTAGGTTCAATATTAAATACAAGACAGTTCTATGAACAAGCCGAGATAGTGTGTAATCATTGTATGTGATAGCTTATTATTTCTCTCAAGTTGTTATTGAATACTATGATATAACTTTATTCGCGAACTTTTTAATAATTTAGTCTAGCTGGGTCTGTTCGCAATTAAGCAAGCTTAAATTTAAATGACCATTCAATCACTTTTCTAAAAAAAAAAAAAAACGCAGTAAATAAAATTTCCAACGTAAATATTTTGGGTATTTTTTATTTTTAATTATATAAAGATTTTAATTTACTGGAGTTAAATAAAAAAATTAAATGCAGGCAAATCATTTTCTACTTTATAACTCTTTGCAAATATTAAACGCTCCCCGCTGTTGTTTTCTTCAGAATTTATTTTCTGATTGCTAGAGGTCGTTGTCTTACACTCAGATTTAAAAAGAACGATAAATTTACAGTATTAGATAGATAACGTTTATTTTATTTTAATTCTATATTCATAAAATAAACGATAAAAGTAATTTTCAAATATGTTTCAAATAAATGCAGTAGTCATATCAAAAATACAAATTAAAGAGATCCAAAATAATGTCTAATATTTAACGTAATTGCAATTATCGTTACAGTACAATGTATTACAGTAGCAGTAGATATTCTATGATAGCTTTCGCCATACACCTGCTTTAGTAAGCAGGGCACTGTAGACAAAGTGCCCGATTTGAATTTGAAAACTATTGATAACGATTATCTCAAACTTTAAATTTTTTTAAATAGTAACATATTGAATAACCTCGCAATATAAAGCAACTTTCTAAACAATTGAGTGAAATTAATTTCACCAATCAATGCCCAAACAGTGCATTATCTCAACAGATAATATAGATTTTGCCCGGCCTTATTCCAACATTTTATTTTCTGGTCGATTCACCATTTTATATAGCATCATAGATAACTCGAGTATAATAACAAAAACGATTGAAAGTTCTGAACAAAAGGGTCCCGATAGGGATAAAGAATTACAAGCGACGCGGCAGCTACAAGTTTTAAATTGGAAAATAGGCGTTTATGCCTGATTATTTTTCTTCTTTTTTTTTTATAAAAGTAATTCGATATCCAAGAATTTATTTATATAATTATATACGTACATAAACGCATTTATGTAAATCAATAAATTGTTAACTAACCGAATTTAATATTTTTAATTGTCTGCACTTACACGCAAATATATTTCACTCTTAAAACGTGTATAAGTTTAACAAAAAAAATCAGAGAAAAATGATTACTTGAGGTATATAGGTATATAATTACTTGCGATTTAGCCTCATTATCCTAAAATACAGTTTAAATATACATTTAATAATTAATACTATAACTTTGAAATATTCGCTTATAGAAGAAATTGTGTTAAGATCATCTAGATGTAGATAATTATGCCCGAAGCTATTGATGAGTTTGGGTCCCAATAAAACTGCAATTCAGCAGGTGTTATTATTAACACTAGACTGTCATATGTTTTTTTTTCTTTCAATAAAAAGCTGAAACAGATTATATACATAAGGGTATGTGCGTGTGTGTGAGAGGGGGGATTTGCAGAATAGCGGATAACTCAACCATCTTTACCATTCTCATGATATGAGAACTCAATTTAGGTAAAAATGTAAAAAAAAAAAAAAAAATGTTTTGGGTGGGTTTATATAAGCTTAGAATTCTTTTGTTTTCGGGTAAACAACGTAACTAATCCAATTAGCAACATAACTATGAAATGGAACCAGAACGAACTTAGATTAATAAAATATGAAAAAACATAGATATCATCATCATCATCATCATCATTATCATTTTAATCAATATACATCCACTACAGGATATCATCTCCTACTTTAATCCACATTCTACAAACTCTAGCCTTTCTTCTTCAGATGTCATTAACAAACTTCCTTATTTCATCTACCCATCTTTCAAATGGTCTCTCTGTAGATCGTTTATAATCTCTTGAGACCCATTTTAAGATTTCAACTGTCCATCTACATCTCCAATCCAGGTGTACTTAAGACTGCTAATTTTTTTCAATGATAACAATAAAATTTGTTTTCTCACCCATATATTTAATTTACGATCCTTTCTTGTTCTTACCATGCAATTATGAGTGGTCTAAAGTCTGTATATTCTTCATTTGTTAAGTGATCATGTCTGAAATCCATAAGTAAGGATTCTTAAAACACATCTATTAAAAATCTTACCTTTCAAACACATTTTTAATATTATTTCTATCCAAAAGAACTCTATCCAAGTTTGATTCTATGATTTATTTATTTCACTATCTTTCAATATGTATTAATAATCTGACTAAGGTATCTGTAGTTATTCTTCTATTTCAACAATTATCTTTTTAGCATTTATTTTGTCCTATTTTCTTGAGGTCCAAACCACAACTGAGGAAACAAG
Source organism: Epiperipatus broadwayi (assembly GCA_028023455.1). Classification (NCBI taxonomy): domain Eukaryota; kingdom Metazoa; phylum Onychophora; class Udeonychophora; order Euonychophora; family Peripatidae; genus Epiperipatus; species Epiperipatus broadwayi. The sequence continues at coordinate 6,254,943 of JAQFVV010000043.1, read as the reverse complement.
AAATTCAATTTGCATGTATGCCCTCTATTGAGAGATTTTTCTAACTTTCCCCCTAATATTAGAACTCATAATTCCACCAAAAAAAAAGTATAGATGTCAGGATAATCAAAAATGTGACAATTTCTAAGCTTGCTAAACTTCAGAATGATGAGAAGCCATTGTATTCCTAGTGGTCTCAAATTTTGTGACATTACTTTGAGAAATATTATGAATGACTAAAAACTTGGTGCTAAGTTTATGATTATTTTTGCATAATAATTTTATGATAATTATTATAAATTATGAATATATATTATTATATGCTTATTTTTTCCAAAAAAATTATATTTTTAAATATAAAAGATTTTATTTTTTAAGTAATGTTACCATGGAAATTACAGTAATGGCAAATATTATCTATTTAGAAAGTGTCATCACTAAAAATCTGTTAAAAATATAGCAATATGATATAAAAATCACTAAAAATAGTTGACAAATTTACTAGATATTGATAATTATTCATTCACAGGTTAAAACAAGCAAAACTCTCCATACAGTAGAGCCACTCAGTGCAAGCCAGAGTAATCAATGGATGCATGAAGGTTTGTGCATAAAATCCCTATCTAGTGCCTACTCATTCAATATCCTCAGATGGGTTTGTAGCTTGTGGCTTTCATCAGTGAGGAGCTTTGGATCTGAGTAGCACTACTGTATGGAGAGCTTTGCATGTTTTAATAAGTTATGAGCAAGCATAAGAAATAGTGATCATGTGACATTCATAGGTTACACACAAGCATCAAACAAAAATGTTTCATGCATTGTGTAAAACGAAGGTACTCCTTCTGAAAGTGGAATAACAGAATGGTGTTTTGTTTTGATTAAAATCTTACTTTTAAAATAATTCTGAAAGTTAAATGTGAATATTTTAGAATTTATTTAATTTCTAAACAAAAATACCTATCAAATGAAATCAAATTAATTATATTCTGATATAAAGTAATGGTTTAATACTAAAATGAATGTCAAAAGTTTACAGTTAATGAATATAAAGAAAACTGTCAGAGTACAAGAGAGTGAATTATGTTTAATGTTCAATAAAGTGGGTAGTTCTCCCATGTCTTAATGTTTTTGCAACACTTTCAGTAGCTGTTGACTTATTATTCAACATTAAATTTTGTATTAAATCTTTATTGTATATTAGAATTTAATAAACTGGATTTGATTTGTTATAAGTTTACAAATAAAAAATATTATTAATAACAATATTTGAACTTTTCAAATATAAAAAAAGTAAACTGGAAATCATGAGAATAATAATATTTTGTTTACTCCTTTGTAAGTTTGATAAAAGATTAAATTAACAAAATTTGTTATTTGAATATTTCTAAACTTTGAAAGCATTATTATTAAGGTATCAAATAGCTATCAAATTACATTTTAAAATTTTAAATTGCATTTATAAATATTAAAATATCCCCAAAGTTATTGCTAATCATAATTTCTGTACACTGTTAAGATTTTTTAACTTAATATTGGGTAAAATAAATGTTCTCATGGAAAGATTTTTTTTTTTAATACTTAGTTTTAATATGGCTTAGCAGGTTTTCAATATCTTTACTATATCATATTCAAGGCATATAATGGTATAATTAAATGGTTCTTTATATCAATATGTACTCAATGTTTAATTAACTGTTCATCCTATATTAATTTAAAATTTAAATTTGATTATGTAAATTGCCCATTTTTTTGAAATTGGTACACTTGTTTCTTTTTTGTTAATAGAAAAACAATCACTATCTATTGTACATATTTCTTTGATCTTCACTTTCTATCCTCTCTCTCTCTCTCTCTCTCTCTCTGTATACACTATTTCTGCTTTTGTTAGCTCAAATCTATAGCCAGTTTTCTGCTCATAGTCTGTAAATATTGATGTACTTTGGGTCTGAGGGCTCTATTGTATAAATATCTGTGTTGTGCAAGTCTCATTGACAGGATGGCCTTCAACTCCCCATAATATTCAGCTTTGCAAACTGATTGGCTGCACTTCATTTTATAGATTACTTCATGTGTTGATTCCTTTGGTATAGTATCTTTGGAGTTATTGATTAATTGGTTAAGTGATGGACAGATTTGAAAGCTTATATTAAATTTATCTTTACATATATTTTTTAAATTTATGTGCAATTTTTGGAATATAAGGTAGGCTTGTGCATTTTTTAGGTTCCACTTGTTGGTTGGGGTAAGGATTTCTTATTTTGTTATAGAATCAGTTTATAGTGTTTATGATTGCATCATCATCATATTCCATATTTAAAACTCATTTAAGTACTGTTCAAGGTTGTTCTTTTTATCATATTCAAACTTGCATAAAAAAAACTTTCAATTCTGTATATTTATATGGTGTTGGGATTATTGATCTAAAGTGCATCACTACCCTTAAAGAATCATTTAATCACACTACTATATGCAATGAATACGATATAGTAAGTATAATAAAAGCATACTAGATAGTAATAAAGCTAAACATTAAAAATAACTATCTTTTCTATGAGTGTATTAATTTTCCCAGATATTAGATTGGTTGGTTCAGAAAAGAAGAAAACTATTAAGAATTGAGATTTATTAACTTGTATTTTTAAAAATAAAATATAAGTGAATAAAATACAAGTTTAATCCAGAATATCTGTGTTTTAAAATAATTATTATATAAATATTTTGCAAAAATAATCATAAATATTTAAATAAACTATGGAAAATATATAATTTTTCTGAACATTACTAAGGACAATAAGGTGGTAAGTATTTTTGTAACTGCTGCAGAAGTTTTTTTTAAATGTCATAACATCGTCCGGGATGCGAACCCACAACCTGGGCAACTGCCTGCAAGTGCAAGGCAGTCGCGCTGACCTCTCGACCACCAATGCAAGACTGCTCCAGAAGTTTAAGAACAAAAAATAACTAGAAGTATCATTGGTTAATTGGTAATAATTTCTATAAATAATTCTGACATTTTCAGACTTTTTTGCATTAATAAATCAATATATACTTCAGTTTTCTGCCGCCAAATGAACACAAAACTACAAAAATATCACTACAGATAACCACAAGAAAGTGAAAAACAGCTGAAAGTGATGCCAGAGATGTCAATGCTTCATAATATCATGTATATAAACATCACTGAGTTAAGGGGAAATCAAATGTATATAATTCTAGTTTATACTCCAACAAATTTTCTTTCTGATGAGAAAACATAAGATTTTTATTAGGAACTAAAGAATGCTTTTGAAATGAACAAAAGAACATTTTAAAAATGTTATGGGAGATTTTAATTCAAGAATTGCAAAGTAAAATAAAAGATTTTTTCATAAATTTGAATATAGAACTTTAATTAAGGAAGCAAATAGATTTGTAAAATTTGATGGAAACAGAACAACTGTCTTTTTTTTTTTTTGAGAAAACTTTAAAGCGATAATAGACGTAGAGTCATATATATAAAGATATAGCAAAACTGATTCTAGTTTGACTGATTCCTAGAAAATATAAATTTAAAAGACTCAACACAGAAAGTGGCCAACTATTATTGAAATGTAAGATAATGTTAATGTTAGAGTGAAATCCGAATAAGAAAGAGTTTTAGCAGTTGCTATTTTTAACGAGCCAAAACATTTCAATGAATTTAAATTATAACTTGCAAAATTTTTTATATTATTAAGAGATTTCTAAAATAGTTCATACGTGAATGACACTTATAAAAATAGCCAAACAAAAATCATCAATTGGGAATGCATAAAAAAGGGAGAAATATAAATTATTATCAAATGATCAGCTTAAAAGAATTGAATATCTTGAATTTATAAAGTAGTAAAAAAAGTTAATACAAAAATATGTGTGATTTTATAAGAAAAGCTACTAAAGACAAAATATAAAACTTAAAAGTATAACACAACATCTTTGATATTGCAAGGAATGTTATTTGAGCTATATAATTGGGATGCTTATTTATATATATACAATAAATTTTACATGGATTTACCTGGATCAAATTATATATATATAATAGTTTTTGTGTTAGTCTGTGTGTTAGTTTTGCTTAAATATAGTTTTTTTGGTTAGACAGTGTGTTTGTTTTGCTTAATTCCCAACATTTTAGACCAAATAGCATCCACCATTGTCAAGGTTAATTTTTCAAAGAAAAACCATTAGATCTCAAATAGTAACAAGATTGAGTGTGAGGTAAAGAATGAGATTAAACATGAAGTAGATGAGGAATCAACAATTTGCTAATCCACATACTCTGAATACTCAACTACTTCATGCACAATCTCATTCTTTACCTCACACTCAATCTTGTTACTATTTGAGATCAAATGTTTTTTTCTTTTTAAAAGTTATTCTTGACAATGGTAGGTGCTATTTCATTGAAATGTTGAGAATTAATCAAAACTAACACAGGCTTTAACCTAAAAACTATTTTATTTACAGCATATAACCTTGGAAACATTCAATATAATATATATGTAATCATTTATTTATAAATAAAAGTACTAAAACAAGCAAAACTCTCCTTATAGTAGCGCCACTCAGTGCAAGTCAGAGTAATCAATGAATGCCAGAAGACTTGTGCATAAAATTGCCATCTAGTGCCTACTCATCCAATATTCCCAGAATAGTTTCTGGCTTGTGGCCTTTGTCAGTGAGGAGACTTTGATCTGAGAGCACTGCACCTAGATCTTAGGATCTAATACAACCCTCCAGCAATCACCTTTTATCTCTACTTAACTACCAAACTATGAGTCTTAAATTAAAAACACAATAATATTTTCAATCCAATACTGAACTGAGTAAGCTAATGAGCTTGGATTGAAAATATTACTGTATTTTCAATATAAGACTCATAGTTTTGTAGTTAAGTAGAGATAAAAGGTGGCTGCTGGAGGATTGCATTAGATTCTAAGATCTAGGTGCAGTGCTCTCAGATTCAAGGCTTCTCACTAGTGAAAGCTACAAGCCAGAAACTAGCCTGGGGATATTGGATAAGTAGGCATTTGATGGGTATTTTGTGCACAAGCCTTCTGGCATTCCTTGATTACTCTGTCTAGCACTGAGTGGCAATACCTATAGAGAGTTTTGCCTGTTTTAATAACAGTTATAAATATAGCATAAGAAATGGTGATCATGTGATGTTTATTAGCTTAAATAAAAGTATTAATTGAATTCTATATATAGAGAGAGAATATTATATCTCAATTACTTATTATTCAAAAACTTTTATTAGATAAACTTTAATTTTTCACAATAAATAAATTATTACTTAAAACATATATATAATTAATTTTCAATAATTAAAATTGATATAAAATAATTTTGTATAAAATTATATTATCCTAATTACAGAAAAATTAGCAATGTTTATAATTAAAATTTATAAATTTAATTAATGTGGTGCTAGTTAAACACTGTAAGTTAAATGTAAAAGAAAAATTATTTTACATAGAATTCATTGATTCTTATTGATTTTAAGTTTAAGTCATTTACTCTTATTAGAACTATTAAGTTGTATATTTCCTTGATTTTAGATCTGGGTAAATCTGAAGCAATAGTCACGATATTTACTATAATCAACATAATATAAGAGAATATGAAAGTTGTACAATATGGTGAAACATAAAACTCGAAAATAATGACCAATATTTGCACACTACTATATTTTCAAATGATAGTTTAAAAACATAAAATTAAACTGTGATTTTATAATATTTATTATGTTATCACTATTAGTATTTATTGATTTTGTTATATTGGTGTAATAAATGGTATCTGCAGTTTTAATATGGAATAAATGCTAACTGTACTAATAAATTTAATAATTATAAAAATAACCGTTGGTGGAGAGAACAAAAAACAAGATAATCAGCATAATAATGTAACCACTCTCAGCGTTATTTAGTACAAGAGTAAGCGTCAGACTTGGGAGCATAATATCTTTGAATCGATTCTAGTTCTATTATTTCGTATACTCAACTTTTTATAAACTCCCTTCAAAAGGTCAACCTTAACAATATCACTTTTTGACAGTTTTTCAATTCCAATATTTTTGCAATTTTTTTTTTGACTTATTATTGAACTTTTAAAAGATTTTATTAATTTGCAATTTTATTTTATGAAAAATTAATTTATAAAAAAAATTACAAATAATTTATTATTGAGATATTATTGATTTTTAGGATAGCAAAAAGATAAAAGAAAATTATCTTAATGTATTTTTTTTCAACAGACTCTTGCAATTTTTACATTTTTTTCCAATTTGCATTTTATAGAGTTTCAATGGTTTCCTTTTTAATATATTTATTTATGTTTACGTTCTCATAAATAAATACCAGTTACTGATTTTATTTTAACATCATCGAGAATAGTCACTGTTTGAATTAATTCTCTCTGTGTAAGTAAGTTAATTTCATTAATTTGATGTTGTACTTAAAATAAAACGTAATTCAAAAACTGTATATCTTTCAAAGTTTATTTGCAAAGAGAAACTATACAGTTCTTTGCTTCAACTTAGCTCCATAATAGGCTAAACTTTTCTCTTGATTAAATATTGTTACTTTTTTTTTTTAAGTGTCATAGCATCGGCCGGGATGCGAATCCGCAACCCAGGTAACTGCCTGCAAGTGCAAGGCAGTCACGCTGACCTCTCGACCATCAATGCAAGACTAAATATTGTTACTTGTGTAAATTTTTTAGATACATTTCATCATTAAATTGTGAGGTATCTGTGGTAGATAGTTTGAGATTTCATAAATTAAAACGTTAAAAAGATGATGTAATTTTGTATTGATTTTCCATATCTATGAATTTCACTAGTGGCGATGATGATGATGATGATAATAATTGGGTCTTTGTAGTGCTGTAGGCTTTTGTTTCAGTTGATTGATGAATCAATATTTCCAATCACCAATTTGTGATGAAAAGTCATAATGTAAATATGGGGAAAGTGTTGACATTTCTATTATTTATAAGCATGCTAAATGTATAAGCCTGGTAATATTTTTATTAAAATGAGACTATTTTAATACGTCATGTATATTTTTATATGATCCTACAATGTTTAATAGTTTGGTATACCATAAACAAGGCATTTCAGTTACAGTACTTAACAATTACAAGTCAAAATAGACATCAAGTTAGTATGTTTATAATTTCAGTTTTAAATCAAATGTGGTGGTAAATGACATTTTGTATATATTTTACATATTTGTAAAAAAAGAATTTTCAAAATGTAGAAAAACTTTAATATTAAATATAGTGAAAGAATATCAAATACTTTTTTTTTCCATGTGTCATAGCATCGGCCGGGACGCGAACCCACAACCATCTGCAACCAACTACTTGGATGCATGGCCGCTGCGATACCTCTCGGCTAACAACGCAAGACAATATCAAATACTTTTATCTCCAATTTCATAATTCTCATCATTATCATTATATTTCACAATGAAGGTCATTCCTAAACCAATTCACTTTTCTATATTCATAGTTTCTATTCTCAATATCACTTGGAAAACGTTTTGCTTCACTCATTCATCTCACATAAGCACGCGTTTTCAGACTTTTTTAATATTTTTAAATCCAGTTTATAACTTCAATTGTTCTACATATAATCTTTTTTCTTGAAATATGTTCAGCTTATGTGTATTTTAACCTTTTAATTTTTTCATTATTATATTAGTAATATGCTTTTGTTCTCTTACTAATATATTTCACTTTGAAAACTATTAATTTGTAGATACATTGTTCCATTTTTCTACTCTATGATTTATAAATTTCTTTGATTACGTAAGTAATATTTAGCTTATGGTTAAGACCTGTAGAGGTCCCTACCTTCGCATTTTCAAGCGCAAACTCTTGAGGTTTACTGCCTTAGTAAATATTCTATGATTTGTAGTCTACGTATTAGACAGCTATTAAGATTTCAAGTTCCACATTCCTAAACAAAATTAGTAGAATACATTCATTATAAGTTTTCTTTTGAACCATGAGGTATTATATATATGATATTAAAGATAGTGTCTAAATTTAATTCTATTATTTATTTGACTTAATATTTATATATATTAATGTAATTTATTGTTATCGATTTTTATTTTCTCTTTTTTAAAAATCTTAAAGCATTACTTTAGACTTTATAGCATTTATTGTTAGTGCTACTTTATTTCTTTTCTCTTATAGCTTTTTTTAATATTTCCTGCTTTCATAGAATTGTTATTTACAAAACAATCTCTCATAATTTGCAAATACGTATAATTTAATAATCTCCATTTTGGAATAAATTATTTTGCTTTTTATTTTAATTTAAACAACTATAAAAGTTTTGGAGGTGTGGAATCATATTATACAACCATACTAATATCAAATTTTTGCAATCACTCTATAATCTAATGATAGACATTACGTTTTAATAAATAATCTTCAGAATTTGACAATATCCTGGATCTACGTTAAATAATCTTCAGAATTTGACAATATCTTGGATCTACGTCTTGGTAAAATTGGCAGTCTTGATAATATTGGCAGAAATACTTAAATTGACTGTTTTTTTTTTTTTAGTGACATATAGATTCAATGAAAAATGTCAACTTGTACTTATTGAACTGTAGTTATTTATCTCTACAATCTTCTACGCTATGAAGTATAAATCTAGAAATTTTATTGATTTAAGTTCAAAGGTAATTTGTAATAATTTTATACATAAATAATAGAATAATAATGGTTTGTAATTTTTATTATTTTATTTTTCTTCTATTTTAAATGACAATGTTATCATTATATTCTTTCAATTGCATATTCTTGTTATAGAAGAATTATTGATTTTTTAACAATTGTTTTTTTTTAAAAATGTACTAATGAACTCGTCATTTCCAGAAACTTTGTCATTTTTCATAAATTTTGTTATCTTACATAAATGTTAAGTGTAATAGCTAAACAGCATTAAGCTGTTGCACATGCGCTTTGCAGATTTTAACTATAAATGACTGAATACAAACACTTCAAACACATGATAAAGTCTTTGGGAAAAGATAGAATGGCCATCTATCTTTTCGAACCCAAACTCTTTTGTATGGGCAAATCTTAAGTGTCTGAAAGTGAAACGTGAAGATATTAAATAATCACTTTAAATTACTTTTACATGCTTTGAATGAATGACGCTTTCACTTTCAGACACTTAAGATTTGCCCATACAAAAGAGTTTGGGTTCGAAAAGATAGATGGCCATTCTATCTTTTCCCAAAGACTTTATCATGTGTTTGAAGTGTTTGTATTCAGTCATTTATAGTTAAAATCTGCAAAGCGCATGTGCAACAGCTTAATGCTGTTTAGCTATTACAGTTTATAAAACTTCGCTCTATATAAAATAATTGATTTATTTACATAAATGTTAAGTGTATGTTTTATTTCTTCATTCAGTTTTTCAAATAATGTTATTGAAATTAAAGAGTTAGGAGAAATCCTGTCTTTTTTTTTAACTATATAGATTATTTTTGTAGAATTATTTTTATTTTTAATGTCGAAATAGAGTATCAAAATGTCATTTTATATATTTGAAACATTTATTCTCTTCAATAGGTTTAAAACTATCAAAAAGTCACAAGATCACCATTTCATATGCTTACATATGCTGTTAATAAGAATACCCCAAACTTTTCCTACAGCAGTATCATCAAGCATCCATTAATTATCAAGGCTTGCATTTTGTGGCACTACTGTATGTAGAGTTTAGTACTCTTATTTTTCAATAGATTTTATTGCCAATTTGTAATATTTACTAAACCTCAAGAATGTACGCTTGAAAATGCGAAGGTAGGGACCTCTACAAGTCTTAACCATAAGCTTATGCTTTGGAAGAACCAGTTTATAAAATAGTTATTTTTAAATATTTTGATATTTTTTTTGTATACACTACTTTATTTCCTAAAAAAGAATGTCAGCAATTTATTTTTTGCTTCTGTTGTAGATAAAGTTGCTATTACTTTTGCCATTTTCTTAATTATTATATTCATATTTGAGTTATCTTTAAAGTATTTTAATATTTCAAAATAATCTCTAAGTTGTAGTTTAAATTTATTGGAATATTATTGAATATTAGGAATATCAATTGTTTATATATATATATATATATATAACTCAACTTTGGATTAACTCACATATGGCATACCTATAATTAGTGGTCATTTTCAGTACTGAACTACTAAATACTATGCAATCCTGACGTGTAATCTAAATTTCTAAGCCTTAAGTTTAAATATTCTCATATCTATTTTTGTTTAATGTTTCTAAAAATATGATTGCATTATCTATATACTTTTTTCTTTTAATATCCTTTGAGCTCCACGTCTATTTTTATTTAATGTTTTAAATTAAAATAGATGTGGAAACGAAACTAAAAATAAATGTGGAAACAAAATTAAAAGGATATTTAAAAAAAACTGCAGATAATGTAATCATATTTTGAGAAAAAGTGGATATGGAAGTATTTAAATTTAAGGTTTGGAAATTTAGATTATATTTCAGTATTGTGACCAATAATTATTGAAATGTCAGATATGGGTTAATACAAAGCTATGAGATGTGCTATTTAAAAATATGCATTAACAGATGGTATTTCTTATGTTTAGTATAGTTTCAGTTACAGTATTAAAATATTCCATGACAATTTTGAAACATTTTTAGTCTTTTTACAATTATTTTATATATATGTAGATTTTTCTATTTTTTCCTCAAGATAAAAACAAGATGAATTTTAAACAAAAATCACACTTTCCTTTATTTTTGCTATATCTCATACAAATCCAATTTATCCAAACCACTTTGAACACTTTTTAGCAAAAATCTTTTATTATACATATATACACATACACCTATGTTTCGATTGTTCTGCAGTCTTCTTCAGAGCTATGATATAATTTTATTTTATTTTGTTCATTATATCATAGCTCTGAAGAAGACCAGGACAATCAAAACATAAGTGTATATATGTATATATGTGCAGAAAGGAGTTTTGCTATTAACTGAAAGGAGACCCTTTGATTCCTCTTGGAGGCCTTAAAGGAACGGAGCAGAGCAAATTCCTAATGTCCACTCCATACGTTCTTGTCGTTGCAGCTGTTATTACTATGTGATTATTCATATAGTATACGAACCTGGATGGGCTGCTCACCAACATGCATTAGCCAGCGTGGTGAGTTTATTGGATTTTTACCTCTGAGTTTAAGATCAAGAAACACCATGGTCTTTCTTCTCAGTGCCTGATAAGGCAGAATGAATGTTTGTGTAAATGATAAATATTTTCCCAATACATATATACAATTATGACAGACAAAAATAAAGCATGGCCCTTATTCCCAGGAGGCTGTACAGTCACCAACCAAGGCAGCGGTTGGTGGCCGAAGGTGGAGGGTGCTAAGAATCCCCTGATTGTGAACCCATGCTGCCATTTGATGATGACTTTTATTTAGGTACTTATAACTGCAGATCACTTTCAAGTGAAGGAAGATTGCAAGAATTAGAAGAAGAACTTTCTTATATTAAATGGGACATTATTGGACTTTGTGAAGTTAGAGGAAAAGGTGAAGAGACAATTGATTTAAAAAGTGGACATATACTTATAAAGGCACAAATATTGGAAATACAAGTGGAGTAGGATTCATTATAAATAAAAAGTGGAAGAACAATATTGTGGAGATTGATGGTGTATCGGACAGTGGCAAGATTAGTTATACAACTTAATAGCAGATACCAAATGCAGATAATTCAGGTTTATGCCCCAACAAGTTCTCATAGTGATGAAGTAGTAGAAGATTTTTATATGGATGTACAAAAGGCTTTTGATCAGAGTAAACACCATTTTAAAATTGTTATGGGAGACTTTAATGCTAGAATTGGTAAAAAAAATGAAAGATGAAAGTGCTGTGGGTAATTTTGGTTATGGTAATAGAAATGAGAGAGGACATACACTTGTGGAGTTTGCAGAAAAAGAAAAACTTTATATTATGAATTCTTTTTTTTTGAGAAAAATGTTAAAAGGAATGGACATGGAAGCATACAAATGAAGGTACAGCAGAATTGGATTATATTTTGACTAACAGGAAATACATATTTCAAGATTGTAATATTCTTAATAAATTTAACACAGGAAGTGATCATCAATTAGTAAGGTGTAAGATACCTGTTAATGTAAAACTAGAGAGACAAAAATTATTAAGAAAAACAATATTTACAGTTGATATTCCTAATCTTCAGAAACATTCTAATGAATTTAAATTAGAACTTACAAATCGGTTTCAAGTATTAGTAGATTTTGAACATGATTCAGATTTGAATGAAATTAATATGAAAATAACTGATACACTTTTGAAAACTGCAACAAAGAGAGCTGGTAGAAAGAAACAGCAATTGACCAATAAAATTTCTACTGAGACTAGAGAATTTATGAAGAAAAGAAGGAATATGAAGATATACAAAAATGATGCATTAAAAAGAATTGAATATCTCGAATTTTGTAAAATGGTGCGGAAAAGAGTTGAAAATGATATAAGAAAGTATAACTGTGAACTAGTAAGGAAAGCTGTAGAAGAAAATAAAAGTCTTAAGAATGTAAAACAACATTTTGGTATTGGTAGGAAATTTATATCTGCAATAAGAAAAAATGATGGAATTATTACTAAAAGGAGAGATGACATCATGAAATTGGTAGAAGATTTTTATCAAGAATTATATAGTAATAAAGAACAAGTACCTCCTATATCTATTACATCTTCCGAATTGCCCATAATTTTAAATGAAGAAGTGAGACATGCAATTAAATATATGAAGAAAGAAAAGGCTCCAGGTAATGATGGAATTATAATTGATATATTAAAAGAAGCAGGTGAAGAAATAGAAATTTTTTTAGCAAAGTTATATACCAAATGTCTAAATGATAAAGATGTACCGGATGATTGGAAGAATGCAGTAATAATATTAATATTTAAAAAAGGTGATAAAGAAGATATTAGAAATTACAGACCTATCAGCCTTTTATCAGTTTTATATAAAATTTTTAGCAAGATAATTACTACTCGTCTACAGAGAATATTGGATTTCCACCAACCAAGAGAACAAGCCGGATTTAAAAGTGGTTTTAGTACAGTAGATCATATCCAGGTATTGAGAGCAGTTATAGAAAGGACAAATGAATATGAGTTGCCATTATGCTTAGGATTTGTAGATTATGAAAAGGCATTTGATTCTATAAACATTTCTTCAGTGATTAAAGCATTAGATCATCAAGGTATAGATCCAGGATATTGTCATATTTTAAAGAATATTTATAAAAATGCAACAGCAACAATTAGATTACATAATGACACTGGGAAAGTCAACATTGAGAAAGGTGTAAGACAAGGTGACTCCATATCTCCAAAACTTTTTACGGCAGTGCTGCATGAAGTATTTTGTGGATTAAAATGGGAAACTAAAGGAGTGAAAGTAAATGGTGATTATTTAAGTCATTTAGATTTCGCTGATGATGTAGTTGTTTTTGCAAATAATGCTTCAGATCTGCAGCAAATGTTGCAGGAATTATCAGATGAAAGTAGGAAAGTAGGACTAAAGATAAATGTTAAAAAGACTAAAGTAATGTTTAATCGATTTGCTCAAAATATGAAAATAAAGATTGATTATGATGAATTAGAAGAAGTTAACAGTTACAAATACCTTGGTCAGATTATTAATACAGATGGAAACATAATGGAGGAAATTAATCATAGAATTAAACTTGGTTGGAGTGCTTTTGGTAGAAATAACTTGATACTAAAAGGAAATATGCCTATGTGTTTGAAAAGGAAGGTTTTTAACAAATGTGTTTTACCAGTTTTTACTTATGGATCTGAGACTTGGACACTTAATAGAAGAGCAATTCAGAGACTTCAGACCACTCAAAGAAGTATGGAGAGATGTATGTTGGGAGTAACAAGAAGAGATCATAAACGCAATGCATGGGTAAGAGAACAAACAGGTGTTACTGACCTCATTGAAAAAATTAAAAGATTGAAGTGGAGTTGGGCTGGACATATTGTTAGAAGAGGTGATAATAGATGGACAATTGAAATTTTAAACTGGATTCCAAGAGATTGTAAAAGACCCAGAAAGAGACCACATGTGAGATGGATGGATGAAATAAGAAAGTGTGCAGGGGTGATGTGGAGAAGAGAAGCTAAAGATCGGAGAAGATGGATTAAACTTGGAGAGCCCTTCATCCTGCAGTGGATTGATAATGGTTGATAATGATGATGATGATGATGATTTACAATAAAAGGTTTTTGCTAAAAAGTGTTCAAAGTGGTTTGGATAAATTGGATGAATTATAAACCTGAATTGTCTACATTTAGTATATCTTATTATGTTGAATAAATGGTATTTTCACCTTTTCTTCCATCATTACAAAATCCATTATATCACTCAACATACATAATGGGCACTAGTAATAAATCCGATAATCTTTTTTTTTAGTTAATAATAATATTGTTATGGTAAACTGTTCATGAGATCACCAATTCATGTGACCAAAGAGTAAAGTATTTCTTAATTTACTCAACTGTAGAGCAATCCAGGGACAATTAGCATTTGAGTCTACCCCTGTGTTAAATTACATAAGTTTTTATTTGACAACGATATGTAATTTATATTATATAAATTCATCATACTGAGATGTTATTTACATTGATATTTTGCTGATTATTAAGCATTTTAGTAATGTTAAAAATTATTATATTTCATATGACTTTTTACTTTTATATTTTATTTTATGCATTTTGAAATATCAGTTCTAGACATTCACTCTGAGTAAATATAAAAATATTAATTTTTATTGGATATTCTTTAAAATAGAAATTATCCACTTAATGAATAATATTTCTGTAATGTAATTTTCACTACACCAATGTCATGCAAGGTAAAGATTAACTTCTACCCACTTTTAATAAATTATGGAGGGGTATAATTATAAACATATTTTCATTAATACCAATAATTATGCACTTTTAACGCTTGTTAGAGAAGTTATATTTATTAATAATTTATTTAATGCTTAGCGGTTTCGAAGCTCCATGGCTTCATACTCATAGCTGCATACAGTTGTTAGTGATGAGGGGGGTATTCTAATTTATGTTAATTAGTTTGGTGTTTCGGTATTTTATTTAAATAATGTTTGGATTAGTTTGTCCATCTTTTTGAAATGGTGAAACAGGTGTCCTTTCTATTAATTGATTGAGTGTCATTATTTATGAAATATGCTTCCTTTATTTTGTGCCTATGGTCATTTCTCTCTTTGCACACTATTCTGGGGTTGGTGGGTTCAAATCTGTGTCCAGTAGCTTTTTAATGCTCCAAGAATGCTGATGTAGATTCCTTGTTATTCAGTGCCCTTTTATACATGTGCTGGGATGCTCTGTTTGTAATGGTAGTTTTTGTTTCCCCATAATATGAGGCTCTGCATATGGCCTGAGGGCATTGTATTTGATACACCATTTGAGATGTTGATTTGGGATCAAGTTTATCTTCTGAATTGTTTATTAGTCTATTGGTGTTGGCAAAAGTGTGAAAACCAATAGTAAATTCTTTTGATAGTATTTTGACTAAATGTTTGGCAATGTTAGGTATATATGGTATGGTTATTCATGGTTTACTATCTCTGATTCTGCCTTGCTGATTTATTTTTGCTTGGAACTGTGCTATTCTTTTAGTTATGTGTCCATATTTATAGCCAACAGATATTAGTTCTTTGGTGTACTTTAATATGTTGTCTCTTTTGTCTGAATTACATTTGCATAAGTAATTATTTCTATGTAGAAATGCATTCAGTTCAGCGTATTTATGTGAGTTGGGAACTATTGCACTCTGATGCATGAATCCTCTAATTTCTAGGGGTTTGATGGTCATGCGGTACATTAATTGTGTATCTTCTTTCATTAAATAATCTGTATCAAAGTTGTGAAGATGGTAAGTTTGACACTTGTCAATTAAACTATGCATCACATGATCACCATTTTTTATGCTTACAGGTGTCAGGGGTTATTGGATGAGTAGGCATTAGCGAGAGATTTTATGCACAAACTTTCTTGCATCCATTGATTACTCTGGCTTGCACTGGTGGCACTACTGTATGGAGAGTTTAACCTTTGTGCAATTAATCTATAGTAAGTGACTAGCTATATATACTGAACAATGATAAAGATATGTAAGAGATTGTGATCTGAGCCAACTGATGAGTGCTGGTTCAATATGAAATGCACATCTTGAAGATTATACTTTTTTTTTACATATACTTGGACATATGATTATGATTACACCCCTCCACAAGGGGTTAAAGGCAGATAAAAACCAGTCCCTATTTTGCATGAGAGGAGTATAATGAGAATTACAGTACAGAGATATTATTTATTAAAAGTTAACATATTTAAAATCAAAAAATTAAAGAAGTATGCTTTGACTTTTATGAATTGTTACTGCTTTCTAATTTGCAAGATTTAGAAGTAGATTGTACAAGATATAAGTCTCGAAGATAATTTGAAATTGGTTGTAGCACAAGTAAATTCAAAATCTTATGTAATTTATAAAAAAAAAAAATAGAAGTTAGCTTGCTAATGAGAGATGGTAAGTTATTTATTTCCTAGAGGTAAATACTTTTAAGTTCAGAAAAACGCTTTTATATACACGACCCAAATTATTATAATTTAAAATTAAGTATTAAATAATTAAACCACCAAATATCACATGATCACAACTGTGTGGAGAGTTTTGTCTGTTTTTATGAAATAATTACATTTTTTAAAGTTGAATAAAAAAGCTTACAACAATTCAAAATCTTAAACAGAGCAAAACTCTCCATACAGTATTGCCACCTGTGCTAAACAGAGTAATCAATGGATGCCAGAAGGCTTGTGCATAAAATCCCTATCTAATGCCTACTCATCCAATATCCCCAGACTAGTTTCTGGCTTGTGGCCTTCGTCAGTGAAGAGCTTTGGATCTGAGAGCACTGCAACTAGATCTTAGGATCTAATGCAACCCTCTAGCAACCACCTTTTATCTCAGCTTAACTACTAAACTATGAGAATGAAATTGAAAACACAAAAAATATTTTCAATCTAAGCTCAATAGCTTAAATAGTTATATGGGTCTGAACTCAGTTCAGCACCCATACATTTTGGTGTCTTTGGCTCTTTTACAACTAAAGCCACCACTATCCTATTAGGCAGGATTGGTGTTAAACCATTAAGCATCACATGATCACATTTTCTATACTAGCACATTAATTGTTGATAAACAGAGCAAAACTCTCCATACAGTATTGCCACCTGTGCTAAACAGAGTAATCAATGGATGCCAGAAGGCTTGTGCATAAAATCCCTATCTAATGCCTACTCATCCAATATCCCCAGACTAGTTTCTGGCTTGTGGCCTTCGTCAGTGAGGAGCTTTGGATCTGAGAGCACTGCATCTAGATCTTAGGTTGTAAAAGAGCCAAAGACACCAAAATGTATGGGTGCTGAACTGAGTTCAGACCCATATAACTATTTAAGCTATTGAGCTTAGATTGAAAATATTTTTTGTGTTTTCAATTTCATTCTCATAGTTTAGTAGTTAAGCTGAGATAAAAGGTGGTTGCTAGAGGGTTGCATTAGATCCTAAGATCTAGATGCAGTGCTCTCAGATCCAAAGCTCCTCACTGACAAAGGCCACAAGCCAGAAACTAGTCTGGGGATATTGGATGAGTAGGCATTAGATAGGGATTTTATGCACAAGCCTTCTGGCATCCATTGATTACTCTGTTTAGCACAGGTGGCAATACTGTATGGAGAGTTTTGCTCTGTTTATCAACAATTAATGTGCTAGTATAGGAAATGTGATCATGTGATGCTTAATGGTTTAATTCAAAATCTTGTATAAAATAGGAATATAAAATAATAAAAAAAGAATATAGAAGAATGTAAAATAATTTCTAGATTTTATCTAGAAAATAAGAATATGGAATTAAAACATTATTTATTGGAATTTTTTTTATCTATTCAAATTTTTTATCAATTTCACATTGTTTAATTCTTATAATTTAAAATTAAATTTAAAATATTTTTCCTCTCATAAATATTAATTAAATTTTTTAAAGCGGAATAAAAGAAACTTATGTTTATCCCAACATCAATTCTAACTAAACTACAATGACATACAGTAATTTTTAATTCAAATATATTTTACATAGTCATTCCTATACTTATCTTTACTTAGATAAAAATCTTATTGACATTTTTGGATTTTATTAAATTTAAACCCTAGATCAAGAATTTTATAAAACGTGATAATTTTTAACTTAATAAAAAATGTTAATATTTAAATATTTACAGAGAAAATACTCAAAATAGGTGCTTCCAAAAACTAAACAGTAAAATAGATTTGTTGTGATATTCATCAAATAAGTTTTAAATAGTAGTTAATTTTATTTGGAAAGTTGTTTTGGGGTTAGGTCTAACTGAAAATACTTAGTCTAGAGTGATCCACTGTGAGCTTGCATAATCAATAGACTCTATATGTGATAGCGCTATAATATCTTCATTCACATAGCATTTTCTGACTTCTGTTTTTATTAATAAGAATTAAGATTCAAAGCTAGGATTAATGCACTTATGCTTTTTAACTTTTTTTTATTTATATATTTAAATTTATATTACTTTAGTTATTTCTCTGCTATGTTTTGCATGTATCCAAATAATTAAGATGCAATGAATTGGGTGTAGGAAATATTCTCCATTATAAGATCTGACATTTTATGACTTATTAGGAAAAGATTTATCTTTAAATCAAAGCATAGTAAGATCAATGAAACTTAAAAATAATTTGATGTTTTTTTCATGGGTCAAATCATCTGCCGGAACCCGCAAACCCGGGCAACTGCTTGTATGGTAGCTGTGCTGACTACTCGGCCACCAACGCTTGACAATTTTTATAATGAAATTACTTCACTAAAGTATAAAATATAAATTATTTTTAAATTTTAGTTCACTTTATTTTTATGCCTAGATTTTAAATTATAGAGTAAAAGTAAAATATTGTATTTTCATAATAATAACATAAGTGATAGGTGATTTTGTTTATGGAAAAGAAAATTCAATTATTTTAATATTTATTTGTTAATACTAATATGTTAAACCCAATATATATGTGCTAGATTATTTATGAAGGAAGTATAGATGTTTCACCATATTGCTTTCCATTGTTGAGTTAATATTTTCTGGAATTTTCAGAGAGAAATATTAATTTTTTTAACAATATATATATATAAAACATGTTTTTCTTGTTATAAAATTTGTTATGGATAAGAATGTTAAGTGCATTATTAATATTAAGCTTATTAGATTATCCGTAAAAAGGTGATTTTTTAAACTTTGAATTCAAAATAATTTTAATAATATAAGAATTAAAATAATATAATTAGCATAACTTCCTAAAATAAAATAAAAAGTAAAAAGTTTTAGAAATTTTTTCTAAAATAAATATTAAAATAGGCATTCCAGATTAATTTCAGAATGTAGATAAAATTAACATACATTTTTTATAAGTATCCAAGATACTTATTTTTTGATTTATTCATTAATATAATATAGTATAAATAATTATTGATATACATTTGTTTTAGAAAGGTTAGATGAACAATGGTATTTAAAATTTTTAAATTTTAAAATACGATGGCTTCAGAGTTAGTAAGTTTACCTACTTACATTGATTCAAATAAATTAATTTAAATATTTGCCAATTTTTTATTTTCCAGATTTTTGAAAAAAAAAAATCCTATTATTTCAGTTTTTAAAGTAAAATACAAGATTATTCCTCAGATTTGAGATCAGTTTAGTATTTTACTAATTTTAAATAATTGTTATTCTCTTTTTATGTTTGCTTTTTGTGGTTTTTTAAAAAAGTTCAATAACAGTTGTGAAATATATGTAAAAAAATAATAATCATTTTTCTATACAATTATGTTTTATTAAAAAATCATATTCAAAAAATCTTGTTCTAATAAATATTATTTGAGAGCACCTTAAGATATAAATAGTTTAAATTTTACTATTTTTTTATTTTTAAATTTATTAAATTTTTGACTATATTATTGGGGGTGGGTGTTTTTTAGCTAAAAATATTTGTTGATATATAAGAAAATTCATACATATTAAAATATTATCTAGATTAAATAGCATAATTAAAATACAGTCCAATCTCAGTACATTTTAAATGCATATTTTGCATTGTTTGCATGGAAATATTAAGCCATAACAATTTACATGGATACAACGACTACACTATCAAAACACAAAAATACATATTAATTGATGGAAAACCAGTAAATCATTGTTACTAGTTAATTTATATGTTGAAAATGTATATCTTCAAATCAAAGTATGACTAAGCTCATCTGGAAGCAAAATGGCAATATTATATGTCTTTAAGTATTAAATCATAATTAGAGGTACATTCGTAAATATGGATACATTATTAGAAATTAAAGAATGTTTTACAGGATTGGCTAATGATTGTATTGAATTTAGTTTTTTTAAATAGTGAAAAAGTCAAAATAAATATTAATATATTTATCCCATGTTTAATAAATTAATATTAAATAATTTTATTATTTTTAATCATTATAAAAGTAAATTATTTTTTCAAAGATCGCTATTATAAAGCTGATATTTAGTTCTATCTTTATTGTTGTTGTTTTTTTTTTCAAAAAATAATTTTAAGTTGAAAATTTTTGAGACAGATAATGCATGATTTGTTTATTTTATTTCATTTTTTAAAACATTATTTTTAAATCTTTAAAATCACAGAGCTTTTTAAAATCTAACTAAAAGTTAGTTAAAAATTCCAGTTTTGATTAGTAAAAAATATATTCTTTGAATTACTACTAAAAGTTTAAAATTGTCACAGATTGTCAAAGCCATAATTAGAATTTTTTTTTCTATAAGCTTTTGTAAATATTTCGCAGTATATTTATATAAAATATATTTGGATATCTTTTAAAACTAACTTTTTATGAGTTTTTGTATCTATTCGTATTTGATTGTTATGACAATGTTAATGCTTCTTACTCAAGTCCTCATTACTAAGTGATCAAAATGACTCTCTAAAACATTTTTGTAGCTTGGGTTAGTTTTTTTTTTTTTTAATTTTGGATTTTAAGATGGTTAAATACCAGTTAAGATTAAAAGAGCACTTGATTTGTGCTATTATAAGAACTTTAAAATTTCATTCTTAAAAATATTTGCATTTAATTAATTATGAAAAATCAATTGAATGATACCCAGAATTCTTAAAAAAACCTTCTTTGGTAATCTTTTATAATTTTTAATATCTTGTTATCATATAAACAGTGAATATGTAATTACAAAGGATTTGAACCTACCATACTTTCAAGCATTTTTCAGTCATCCAATCCGCTCTAATAAGATCTAACTTAAGTATATATATATATATATATATATATATATATAAGTATATATATATATATATATATATATATATATACTATACTATACTTGTATTTACACAGTTAATATGGCGAAATGGTTATGTAAATAATTGTGAGTTTTACGATAATATATTTTAATTATTTTTATTTAATATATATAAAGTTTAGTAATCAATTCTAACTAAGCCAGTCTTTTATTATGTAATTTTATATAATAATAGAGATTTACTTTTATAAATTTTTAAAAAGATCTATGCATTAAACAAATATTCGAATGATTTATTACTTCTAAGTTCATAAAAAGTTCAGGCATCTGAGTTGACAAACCTGGACTATTATCCATGAACTTTTAGTTTCAGGATATGTCACATATCATTGCATCAAACTATGCAGGGGTGGTCATACATTATAGTACAGTATTAGAGTGTAAGAATTGATGTGTAAACTTCTTGGATAGATTCATAGTCTTAGGATCTCTCCAATAGTCAAACACATGTTTATTTATATAAAAATGTCAAAAAATAACTAAATTATAAAATAGATTTAATAAAAATAATCTGTTATAAAAATATACTATATATTTTTAAAAAAATCAGTTTAAAAAAAATCCATGCTATTCAATTATTTATTAGCTATACTATAGCAAAACATATTGAGGAAATAATAATTTATCTTACATAAAAACATACATAGTAAATAGCTTAAGTAAAAACATACATGATAATAAATTTACTTATGTTAATGTTAAATATAAGGTAGAATATTTTAACTTATCACAGATGTAGCAGATGGCCATAAGTATGTCATATCAACATTTTGTCTAAAAACAAAATACTGCATTCAGGAAAACATGACAAATGTACTACTGTAATTAAATAAGAGTTTTATGGTAACTGACTAAAAGATTTATTATTGCAGTTTCAAACTATAATTTTAAACAAACAGTAATCAATCCTTTACACTTGCATTGTACTGTTATACTAAATCAACATTGTTTTTGTTGAATGTCAAGAAACTGTCATCCAAGGCACAAGATAGAGACAATTGAATAATATATATTCACAACTCTCTTTCCAAGATACTTAAGATTGGATTATATAATTGAATTTAGATACAAAGATAAAAAGTCACTCATCTTTTCAAAGTCTCTACTTGAGCCTTTTATCAAGAGTTTCCTCACATTCAACAAAAACAATAGAGATTTGATATAACAACACAGTACATGTGTAAAAGATTGAATGCCTTATGTTTCTTCTTTCTTTTTTCTCTTCTTCTTCTTCATCTTCTTCTCATCCTCCTCCTCCTCCTCCTCATTATTATTATTATTATTATCATTATTATTATTATTACTAATATAAGCTATAAAAAGTCTATGTAAAATTTTTATTTTGAAGTATCTCTACTATTTTTTGTGCTATCTAAATTCAAGTTTAAAATTGTTTAGGCATATATATATTACTAATAATGCAAACGGCAGTATCCTCTTCAAACTAATTAAACAATGCTCAAATTTTTAGCATAGCCGTTTTGATTTTTTTTTTCTATATATTTTTTTTATTACTTGCATTTCAATCTTAAAATAAGATACAAGAAAGCTTTACAAGGATATTAAAAAATTCAATTTTGGAAAATTAAAAAAAAAAATATTCACAATATTTTTTTTGAATTTAACAATGTGTACTAAAAACAAAAACAATTGTAAACAATCCAGGTGTATGCGTCAACTTGTTTTCTTTGTAGCGAAGAAGTAGATTATGTTTATATAGATGTGCAGAAAATCTTTAGATCAGACTAAACAAAATTTAAAAATGCTTTGGGAGACGATAATGACAGAATAGGAAAATGATTAATATATATATATGTATGTTGTAGGTAAATGTGATTATAGAGATAGAAATGAGACAGAAAGTAGACTATAATTTTCAGGAGGAAAATGTATATTAGGAATTTCTTCTTTAAAAAATAGAAAATAATAAGTGGAAATCGATATGGAAACATTTAACCAAAAGTAAAGAGGATTTGAATTACAGTTTCCTAACTGAAAATATGTATTTAAGGATTTCAATGTTTTCAATAGATTCGAAAGGGAAATAATATTTATTAATGAAATTTCAACGATAAATAATATTGAATAGCTAAAAAGGCAAAAACTATTAACATAAACAGGTCTATAATGAGATATTATTTTATATAACGCTATGTTTTTATAATGTGATAGTGATATGCCAATCCACGTGCGCTTTAAAGATAAATTATAAATGAATACACTCACTTTTCCAGCCACAAGATATAGTTTTTTAGAAAATATGGAATGAATCCACCCATCCTTTCGACCCTTGGGTATCTTTAAAGTGCATGTACATTGGCTTAATCGCTAATGTCACTATTATAAACAGTTCTAACAACTGATATCTCCAATCTTCAGAAACTATCCAGAGAATTTTAAGTAGAACATTTCAAATCATTTTATCCTGTCAATTAACAGATTTGAAAATCAAACTTGATATTAATAAAAAGATAAATGGTGCTACATTTGGAACTGCTTCAAAAGTAATACAAAAACATCAATTCATAGGTAAATTTTCTACTAAGAAAAGAGAATATGAAAAAAGAAAAGAATATAAAAGTCTTTTTAAATAATTCATTTGGAAAAAATGACTATTTGAAATTCTGTAAAATGATAAAAAAAAGTAGAAGACTCTAATAAAGATAATATATAAAAAGATATTATTATATAAGAAGTAAAGAAAGGTACAGAAAATAATAAAAGTCTCAAAACTATAAAACAATATAGTTATATTAGAAAGAAAGTTCTTTCAACAATAAAAGAAAAAGATTGTACAATTAGTAAATAGAAAGAGATATGATGTGGACATGTTTTACAAAGAACTATATAGTTTTTTTTAATGTGTCAAAGCTTCGGCCGGGAAGTGAACCCCGGGACAACTGCTTGTAAGGCAGCTGTTCTAATCACTCGGCCACCAACGCTTGAAAAAAACTATATAATTTTTTTCCCCATATGTCATAGCAACAGCTGGGAGAGCAACCCCCAACAACCGTCCGCAACCAACTGTTTGCTTGCAAGGCAGCTGCACTAACCTCTCAGCTAACAACGTTTGATTAAGACTATATAGTTATGCATTAATTATGATTGTGATAACATTTTTTGAGATTATATTTTAAATGAAGGTTTGAGACATGTAATTAAACCTGTAGCTAGCAAAAAAATTCAAGAAAATGATGGACTTATTATAAACATTTTGAAAATAGAAAATAAAGTAATAGACAAAGCTATGTCAAATGTTTAAATGAAAAAATATGTACCAAATAATTCAATGAAATGCAAAAGATATAAGAAGTTTCAGACCTATCAATCCCTTTGAGTTGCAAACCCAAAGCAATACAAAAAGTTAGATTTGAAGTTGTTTTAACTCAATAGATCAAGTATTGTAAGGAGTTATAGACAATGATATGCATGGACTAACTAATCTAGCACAATAAATAATGAAACTCTCATGTTTAGTTATTCCTTGTTTAATACATTTTAATATTAATTGGTTATAATCATAATTCATATATACAGGATCATGACTAAAGATAACAACTCAGAAGCAAAACTCTCCATACACTAGCACCAATCAGAGCAATCCAGAGAAATCAATGGATGCAAGAAGGTTTGTGCATAAAATCTCTATGTAGAGCCTATTCTTTGAATATTCCCAGATTAGTTTCTAGCTTGTGGCTTTCATCAGGGAGAATTTTTGGATCTGATAGCACTGCATCTAGATCTTAGGATCTAATGCTGGAAAGTTGCATTAGATCCTAAGATCAATGCAGTGCTCTCAGCTCCAAAGTCCTCATTTATGAAAGCTACAAGCTAGAAACTAGTCTGGGGAGGCATAGAAATTTTAAGCGCAAAGCTTACTCTAGCTTGCACTGAGTGAAACTAATGTTTGAAAAGTTTTGCCTCTGTGTTAAAAGCTTGTGTAAGCTTAGAGAATGGTGATAATTACAGATAATAATTACATTAATATTTAAACACTATATTAGTCATAAGTAAACAAAAATAAAAAGTTATATGGAATACAAAAATGATAATATAGACCTTGGTAGTTTCTTTATCTATGCCCCCTTTCTGCATCTTCAGTGAGGATTCTATTGGGTAAATGTAGACACTAGACCATATAGCTTCCAGGTTTATGTGTTGGTCTCCTCTATTAGCTAATTGGTATTTATGGTCACACCACTGTCCTTTGAAACAATATATGTTTATCCATTATTTATCAGTTGTTGTATACATCCTTATTGATAATTTATAATTGTCTGATCAATTTGTTTCTAATTATACAGTTTAATGACCTTATTTTGCTACTTGTTTTGAATGTGCAGAAAAAATCAGAGAACAGAATTGTGATTATGCTTAAAATTTATAAATTATAAAAGAGTATTTCTTTTGAAATTAAAACTATGAAATATTAAATTATAGAACTAGGATATGGACAAATTTTAAAGAAATTTATCTCTTCACATGATCATTATCTCATGCTAGCACATAACTGTTAGTAAACAGGCAAAAACTCTCCATATAGTAGTGCCACCTTGTGCTAACCAGAGTAATCAATGGATGCCAGAAGGCTTGTGCATAAAATCCCTATCTAATGCCTACTCATCCAATATCCCCAGACTAGTTTCTGGCTTGTGACCTTCATCAGTGAGGAGCCTTGGATCTGAGAGCACTGCACCTAGATCTTAGATCTAATGCAACCCTCCAGCAGCCACCTTTTATCTCTACTTCACTACAAAACTATGAGAATGAAATTGAAAACACAATAATATTTTCAATCTAAGCTCAATAGCGTATGTAGTCATATGGATGAGCTATTGAGCTTAGATTGAAAATATTATTGTGTTTTCAATTTCATTCTCATAGTTTTATAGTGAAGTAGAGATAAAAGGTGACTTCTGGAGGGTTGCATTAGGTCCTAAGATCTAGGTGCAGTGCTCTCAGATCCAAGGCTCCTCACTGACTAAGGTCACAAGCCAGAAACTAGTCTAAGATATTGGATGAGTAGGCACTAGATAGGGATTTTATTGCCAAACCTTCTGGCAGCCATTGATTACTCTGGTTAGCACAAGGTGGCACTACTATATGGAGAGTTTTTGCCTGTTCTAAATTTATATCTTATTGGTAAGATTGTTTAGCAGTATGATTCTATGTCTCCAAGACTTTTTACAATAGCTTTATGAAAAGTATTCGGTGGCCAAAATAATAGAAATTACTTAGTCATCTACACTTCACAAATCATTTTTTTCCTTCTGAAACAATGCTTTAGAGTTTGTAAAAATGCTAATTCAGCTATCAAATGAAAGTAAAATATTAGTAAAGATAAATGCTAAAATACCTCAATGGCTTTTAGGAGAATATAAAAATTTGATAATAATCAATTAGAAAAACATCACGTATATAAATGGATAAAATCAGCCAAATGATAAAGAGAGGACAGATCTATTGGGTCAAAATAGCTTAATATTTAAAGAAAATATTGCTCTGTGGTTGCTATTTAAAAAGTGTGTTTTACCAAGTACTTTATTTATGAATCGGAGACTTTTAATACTAAAGCAATATAGAGATTTTAAACTACATGGTGAAATACGGAAAAATTTAAGGTAAAAATAACTACTGGACATCAAAAGAGAATACATGGTTGAAAAACCAAAAGACATAAAAAGAGACTACTTGTGAGAAGGCTAGATGAGAAAATGAAAATTATTGAAATAATATTAAAATTAAAGCTATAGATTAGAGAAAATGGATTCAATATAGCCAAGTTTCACCTTACCATGTGGTTGACACTAATTGTTAGTGATATATAAAAATTGTATTTTAACGACATAAAAGGCTAATGTAATATGAGTTATATTAATATTTTTGATATTAATAAAACATGTTTTCTTATTACTTCTAATGTGAATTAAAAGATATAGTGAAAATAATAAAAATAGTATTAAGAAATAAAAATTCAGTTTAACATGAAAATAATAAAGTATTTTACAAGATATAACTCTGAACTTATTAAAAATAAATTATTAAAATAAAGCATCATATGTTTTAATCTGTATCAGACAACAATATTTTTTTATCCTTACAATGTAGTTAATTCTAAATAACCGATTTTTATTATTATATATATAAACTAGATTCAAAGCTCTAGGCTATTTTAATGTTATATACCATTAGCTTTGAAATATCAGACTAAATAAAAAGATTATCACTACATATATGCATAAAAATCAGCGCTTTTTATTAAAACAAAACAATACCTCCCCCCCCCCCCAAGTAGTGATTGAAATAGTCTTTTTTCTTGAATCTAAATTAAACGTTTCTAGGCACAAAATGTCATAAGACTAGAAACCTGCTGGACAAGTAAAACATGTTATTTATTAATTTTTTTTTCGTGATAGAGAAGTCTGGTTGCACTATTTGATGTTCATTGTTTGTTTGTGCTTATGTAAAAATAGTTAAAGAGTAGACGAGAGTATGTAAATAAAATAAATATTCAAATAGTTAGCTATATATTCAAATTTTGTCACTTGAAGAGGAATAACAATTAGACTTTAGACTTTAACAGTTTTGATTTTGTCTGATCTCTCTTGATATAAATAGTTTAATTTTTAAAATTTAATGTAGCAGAACCAGAAATTTATTAAAAATATATATTTACAAAAAAAAAATTGTAAAAAAAGAAAGAAATTGATATTATAGCTATAATAAAAATACTTTTTTTTGACAACTTTTGTTACATAGAATTTAGGAGTAAATTCAGTTATAGAATAAAAAGACTATAACTAAATCTAAACGTAAAATTATCTCAAGTATTAATATTATTAAACAAAATAAATACTTTTTGCCTTTCTTTTAATTTTGTTTAAAATTTTATCGGTTTAAGTTTAAAAAACAACTCTCAGACCAATGAACTTAGAATTGAACTCATTCGTTACAATACTTGTACAGAATTATTGGGTAATTAAAAAAAAAAAAAGAAACCCTTCTAATGTCTTCAAATATAGTTATCGAAATAATGTATTTTGAATTATGCAAGTGAATGAGATATTTACCCATAAATAAACTTATAATACAATATAATGATTTCTTCATATCCGTAACATCAATCTTATGGGTGTGGTTCACTCGTATAACTATGATATTCATTAATAAAAGTTAACCATATAATATGTGTTTTTAACGCTAACTTATATATATATGCGTGCATATTGTATATTCATTATGAAGTAAAAAATTAAAACGTAGAAATGTAATATTATTATTATTTTTTAAAGTTATTTTGAATTGAAAATAATTAAATCAAAGGATTATAATCGCGTTAATGGTAAGAAGAAGTTTAACGTTTATAACTAAAATAGACATTTATTTTCCAATTTTTTAAATAATCACATTTTAAAATTACATTGTTAAATTTATTATGAGTTATTTAAAGAAGTACTCAACATTCACGAAAAACAATGAAAATAAAATCAAAATTGATCATTATTAATTAATACATACATTTAATATAAAGGGTGTCTAAACGTATACCGTTTAACACACTCTAAATACATAAATCAAAATCATATTTATAATGAACATTGATCACAATATTTTTAAGCTTTAATATATAATAATCTTGAATTCAAATCCCTCTATTTAAATAATAAACTGCTTTTTATGGTTTTGGATTTATTTTCCCCTTTTGAATGGGTAAAATATATTTATATAGTGCTCTTTGCCAAGAAACGTTTACTAATCACAAAATCTACTGTCAAAAAATGATACATACTGTATATGTAGGCTGTTTCGATCCACATTATTATTTATTATTGTATTTTAATAATTATGGATGTAAAAACAAAATTGTTTAAATTTTTTGTTTAATTATCTTGTCATTTATAAGTAGGATTTTTAACGTTAAATGCAGTAAATCTTTGTGACTGAATGTGAAATTTAAATTCTGTCAAGTTAAAATGTGCCACTCAAATTCTTTTTTATCACTATATATAAACTTAACGCCATTGAAATGTATTATTTGAACTTCTGCAATGAATGAATTCATTCCACTTGTTATTTTTAATGATTTAATTAGTTTATAAAAAATTATTGTAACGATTCTCCTAAAACTGAAGATTTTTTTTGGATGTGTGTATATGATAAAATTACTATATGTATATTGTTTTAACGTAAAAAAAAAAAACCATCGTTTCTGATTTGCACACTATGTTGATATATTTAACATTTTTATTTTAAAGTATTAAACAAGCTTTTCTTAATATGCATGTTGTACATATTATTCATATTAAATTACAATTATTTACTTTTGGAAATAAATACTACTTCTACTAATTGTTTTCAAAAGAATTATTTTGTATGTACGCATGTATATAGATAGACATATATTTAGGAAATAATTAAGAACAATCAGAATCTGAACAATAGATTTATTTTTAACCAATAGCAGGTTTTTGTAAAGAAAAATGCCGTATTTGCTTTGGATCCATACTTCTAGATAACTTATGTTCTCAATAGTTTTAAACTTATAGACGACATTTTACACGGTCCGCACTAAAAAAAAAAATACGCCTTTTTATGACAATTTTACTTAGTAAAAATACTCATTTTTTAAAAGTATATTATGCGTGTTTACAGATGCTATTTATAATAAAAAAATCACTAGATAATCAAATTGCTTTTTTCTCTTTTTTTAGCTTTAAGAGAATATAAGAAAATGTATGAAAAAGTTTATCTATATGTAATATAGATATAAATGAAATATCCGGGTACATCAGTGTATAATTCATTGAATATACATATAAACCAATGTTTCGACCAGGTCACACTGATCAACAACTCGGTTACAAATATTATAAAATAATTGTAGAGGCGCTTTAAATACTGATGCATAACAATGATTCTAATATGAGAATACTATCCATATGTTTCTCTCTCCAACAATGTTAGATTAGAGAAGCCAGATTATTAAAAGGCCAGATTGTATTAACAAACATGATGACACATGCAAATTACCTTCTGTTTGGATTTTTTTTTTAAAAAAACTCATTAATCTAAATAATTTCTTATAATTATTATTTCTATTTTCTATTAATAGAACATTCATCATTGTTATACGTCAGTGTTTACAGTGCATTTACAATCGTTTTATAATATTTGTGATCTAGTTGAAAAGTTGGTTTATATATATAATAAATTATACCCGGATGGACTCGGAAAATATTTCATTTATATCTGTAGCATGAAAATCTTCAATTTAATATATAAATATAGTTTTCCTTGATTTGTGAAAAAATACGTCACATATTGATTAACTTCAGTATCAAATAATACTTTATTCAATTGATTAATTTAATAAAGGCACCCACATACACATAAATACATGTCAGTTTAGCTGGAAAGATGTTCTTTTATTTTCAGCATGTGGCAGATATATAAATAGATATAGATATATTGATAGGCAGACAGATAGATAGATAGGTAGGTAGATATGTAAGTATGTAGTTAGTTAGATAGATAGATAGATAGATAGATAGATAGATAGATAGATAGATAGATAGATAGATAGATAGATAGATAGATAGATAGATAGATAGATAGATAGATAGATAGATAGATAGATAGATAGATAGATAGATAGATAGATAGATAGATAGATAGATAGATAGATAGATAGATAGATAGATAGATAGATAGATAGATAGATAGATAGATAGATAGATAGATAGATAGATAGATAGATAGATCTAGTAATAAAATATGAGTTGATATATGATTCTAAACTATATCTAGTTAGTCACCATAGGTATTACTAGTTTCAAATGGATTATAAAAACTTCTTAATAAATATAATAAGGACTTATTTTTGAAATAACAAAAAAAAATTTGTTGTTACTGACAGAAATACTAAAAACTTATATAATATTAATAAATATTAAATGCCTGGTGCTTTCGACCTATGTCCTTATCAAGGCAAAAACTATATAAAAACTAATCAATAAATCCTTGAAATGGCTATTATGTAGATTAGGATAAATTAACTCTTTCCTTGAAAAAAATTTTTTTTTAACTGAACAGTTTTTTTATTGGCCAAGTGAATTAAAGTTTTGCAACTTTTGATTGGCCAATTAACAAACTCAGCCATAAAAATATATTCATCTTTGAATATTATATTCATTTTACTTTTGTTGTAAAAAGTATATTAATAATTTGTCAGATTATGAAAGTGAATGAAAGTTTTTTCAAAAATAAATTTCTATTTATAATTATAAAAATATTCGATAGCAGAAGACCTAAAAAGAAAGTTCATAACAAATTAGAAAGTGCTGCGGACTTTCTCAATTTATGTTAGTGTAAAAGTAAAGAATTTTTTACTAAAATCTTACAATTTTAATAAAATAATTATATTTTCAGCATATTTTATGAAAATAATTTATAATATGTATGAAAAATAATTAAAAAAAAACACTCTAAGACACTAATTTTCATTTTCAAAGACAAAACAAAGAAGTTATAGTAGGTAAAAATTATTGACAGATGTTCTTCTATTATCCGAAATGTGAACCAACCAATCAGCTTTTAGGAAAGCCTGCCTTATCCCTTTGTTGTTGCTTCTTACATCAATATTATTGATTTTTTACTTGTAAAATAATTTTAGAGAGGGCAGCATCTTATGGTACATTTTAAGCTTTAAAGTAAGTGTAAAAACACTACAGTAGCACAAAAATTTATGGTTTTTAAGTGACTTGAAGCTGTGAATGTCGATCTGCGGTTGTTTCTCAGAAAGTGTTAATAGGAAAACTTGTTAATTTATAGTTTACCATATAAAGAGTATGGTAAACAGTACCTTTGATTACATATGATTCTCTAATATTATGCTTTGTGGATGAAAAATATTCCCAGTAGAAGATTGTTGGATATAAAAGGCAGAATGAACCGAATCATCTACTAATGCTTTATTATAATTGTGATTATGTTGTTGGTCTTTGTTTCACCAATATACAATATCACAATCAGGATGTTGACATAAAATAGAGTACAATACATTACTCCTATTATCAAAATTAGTACAAAATTTTGTATTATCTAAACTTTTATTGAGATTAGGTGGAATTATCCAAGCAATACAAAAGTAAACAAAGGCAAAATTCCCCATACAGTAGTGCCACCCTGTGCAAATCAGAGTAATCAATGGATTCCAGAAGACTTGTTCATAAAATTCCTATCTAGTGCCTACTCATCCAATATCCCCAGACTAGTTTCTGGCTTGTGGCCATCATCAGCGAGGAGCCTTCGATCTGAGAGCACTGCACCTAGATCTTAGGATCTAATGCAACCCTCCAGAAGCCACCTTTTAACTCTACTTTATTACAAAACTATGAGAATGAAATTGAAAACATTGTTAATATCTTCAATCTAAGCTCAATAGCCTATATAGTCATATGGGTCTGAACTCAATTCAGCACCCATACATTTTGGTGTCTTTGGCTCTTAAACAACCATAGCCACCACTATCCTATTAGACAGGATTGGTGTTAAACCATCAAACATCACATGATCACCATCTCTGTACTAACACATAATTTGTTGTAAACAAAGGCAAAACTCCCCATACAGTAGTGCCACCCTGTGCCAATCAGAGTAATCAATGGATGCCAGAAGGCTTGTGCATAAAATCCCTATCTAGTGCCTACTCATCCAATATCCCCAGACTAGTTTCTGGCTTGTGGTCATCATCAGTGAGGAGCCTTCGATCTGAGAGCACTGCACCTAGATCTTAGGATCTAATGCAACCCTCCAGCAGCCACCTTTTAACTCTACTTTACTACAAAACTATGAGAATGAAATTGAAAACATTGTTAATATCTTCAATCTAAGCTCAATAGCTTATATAGTCATATGGGTCTGAACTCAATTCAGCACCCATACTTTTTGGTGTCTTTGGCTCTTAAACAACCATAGCCACCACTATCCTATTAGACAGGATTGGTGTTAAACCATCAAACATCACATGATCACCATCTCTGTACTAACACATAATTTGTTGTAAACTCAATTGAGTTCAGACCCATATGACTATATAAGCTATTGAGCTTAGATTGAAGATATTAACAATGTTTTCAATTTCATTCTCATAGTTTGTCTGGTGGAGTCCCCCCTATTATTTTTTTGTTTTTTTTTTTTTAATATAGTTTATGTGGATTGTTTGATTTTAACCCATTCCTTTCAAGGGGGGGGTGGTTGTTTAGAGCCAAAGACACCAAAATGTATGGGTACTGAATTGAGTTCAGACCCATATGACTATATAAGCTATTGAGCTTAGATTGAAGATATTAACAATGTTTTCAATTTCATTCTCATAGTTTTGTAGTAAAGTAGAGTTAAAAGGTGGCTGCTGGAGGGTTGCATTAGATCCTAAGATCTAGGTGCAGTGCTCTCAGATCGAAGGCTCCTCACTGATGACCACAAGCCAGAAACTAGTCTGGGGATATTGGATGAGTAGGCACTAGATAGGTATTTTATGCACAAGCCTTCTGGCATCCATTGATTACTCTGATTGGCACAGGGTGGCACTACTGTATGGGGAGTTTTGCCTTTGTTTACAACAAATTATGTGCTAGTATAGAGATGGTTATCATGTGATGTTTGATGGTTCAATACACAAGTACTTTGTAAATAACTTAAAAACTGCATTTTGAATAGATGGGATAAAATCCAGAGACATCCACAGTTTATTAAATCTTATAATATTCAAAGTATACGTAACTTTTTATAAAAAATATCAACCAAAGATAATAATATATGTTTACTATAACAGACTTGAACATGATTCTGAACATAAGAATCCATATTGTCTTTGCAATATACTTCACATGAACATAAACATTGATTATGGGATAAAAAAGATTTAAACACCAGCCATTTTATGATTAATTGGTACATTAAAATTTGGATGTATATAACCTCTAATAAGATGTTAGTCAAACATATTTTTATTAAAGATTATATACATCCAAATTCTAGTCATAAAATGTCTGGTTTTAAATCTTTGTTATCTTTTAGTCAACGTTTATGCTCATGTCAAGTGTATTATAATGACAATATATATTCTTATGTTAGGGATTTTGTTCAAGTCAGTTATAGTAAACATATGCTACTACCATTAGTTGATAATTTTTGTAAAAAGTTAGGGTGTGATTTGAATATTAAAACATCTGATAAACCATGTATGTATCAGCTTTTATCCAATCTATCCAAAATACAGTCTTTAAAATATTTACAAAGAACATTCATATTGCTTGGAGAACCCCACCTAATCTCAAAAAAAAAATTTAAAATAATACAAAATTTTGTACTAATATTGATAATAGAAGTAATGTCGTGTATTCTATTTTATGTCAACATCCAGATTGTGGTTATTGGGTATTTGGTGAAACAAAGACCAATATGAAATATCGTCTTCAACAACATGGCCATACTTGTAATGAAGCATTTCTAGATGGTTTGGTTTATTCTACTTTTTATACCCATCAATCTTCTACTGGGCATAGCTTTGTCCATAATTTTTTGAGATATTAATGCATGAGATTCAGAATAAAAAGAGTAATGTTAAAGAATTATAAATCAAATGTATTCTTTACATTGTAAACTCTAAATTGATTAGTTTTATTATTAGTTCACCCTACTCTACATAATAGCCATTTCAAAGTTTATCAGTTAGTTTTTGTATGCAGCTTTTGCCTTGATAAGGACAGGTCGAAAGCAATAGGCATTTATTAATTTTATATAAGTTTTTAGTATCGCTGTCAGTAATAACAGCCATGTTGTTTTTTTATCATAAACTTTTTAATAAATTAACAGTATGAACAATAATATACCTGTGATTATATCCATTGTTTATCAAAAAAAAAGTTTCTCTAAATCTGTATTTAGTTTATGAATATTTGAAATCTGTTTTAAAACAATTATTGTTAATTATGAATCAGCTCTTTACATTTTCATTATTTATTATTACCACTTAATATATTGTCAAATCTGTAACTTTTATCATGAATATGCAAAAATATGCTAATTTAGTAAAAAGTAAAAGCATAATGTAGTATAACTAATAAACAATGAGGATTGCCAATTCCTCAACAAGCTTTGTGATAAATGCCTAGCTAGAGAAACCATTCAAAATATCTCTGTCAGGACCCCCCCAAACATCTGACCATGGTTTCATGCTCTGGCATTCCTCAGAGAGGTGCTAGGATAGGTTCAGACACTAGATCTAAAAACACTAACCCAAAGCCAAGCATTTAACTAAAAGTTATCTATTGAGTCGAAAATCTGAAATTTTCAGACACCTACATGTCTTCAAACCTATCCTAGCACCTCTCTGAGGAGTGCCAGAGCACGAAACCATGGTCAAAGGTTTGTGAAGGTCCTGACAGAGATATTTTAAATGCTTTCTCTAGCTAGGCATTTATCACAAAGCTTGTTGAGAAATTGGCAATCCTCATTGTTTATAACTTACAAGCTTAACAGTATAGGGTCATGTGATCTATGACTCTTATTTTGACTATTTTTAGTATAACTAATCTTTCTTATTGTATTGCCAAATGTATATAATATAATAACAAATCAACTGTGCACTTTAATACTGATTCACAATGCTTTAATTACACTCCTCTTCTTTGACAGTTTCGATTGCTCCAGCAATCTTCTTCAGAACTTTTGTTTACATCTTTTAGTATAACTAATCTTTCTTATTGTATTGCCAAATGTATATAATATAATAACAAATCAACTGTGCACTTTAATACTGATTCACAATGCTTTAATTGCACTCCTCTTCTTTGACAGTTTCGATTGCTCCAGCAATCTTCTTCAGAACTTTTGTTTACATCTCCAAATCAATACTTTAATTACAATCCTTTTCTTTGACAGTTTTGATTGAACCGAGCAATCTTCTTAAGAACTTTTATTTATATCTCCAAATCTTGCCAAATCTTGATATTTGGAGATATAAATAAAAGTTCTGAAGAAGATTGCTGGGGCACCGAAACTGTCAAAGAAGAAGATTGTAATTAAAGCATTGTAAAATAGTATTAAAGTGCATAGTTGATTTTGTATTATATTATAATGTATTGCAATGATACATACATTATAGGTCTTTCTGGAAACGACTTTTTGATTTTTTAATTTATATTTTCATATTTCATTTTCATGTATCTTTATAAGTTTAAAATTTATATAATAACTGATAATGAAAAAATTATATCTTCCAATTAAGATGTCATAAATATAATATTTCTGTAGAGTAATTTCTACTATATCAATTTCACACAATATAGGGACTGACTTTTATCTTCTTTTCACATCTCGTGAAGGGATGTAATCAGAAACATATGGTCAAAGACATGTGAATAAGGTGTTCATGCTGAACGAGCTCTCATACTGTGGTATGGACCAAATTATAAGTCCTGGTTTAGCATGAAATATGCATCATGGGTATCATACATCTTTTTCACATGTCTTTGGTAATATGTTTCTGATTACAACCCTCCACAAGGTGTGAAAAGTGAATAGGAACCAGTCCCTATCTTGTGTGAGAAATATGTAATGAAAATTACACTACAGAAATACTATTCATTAATGGATAATCTCTAGTCTAATTAATGACTAATAAAAATTATTAATGTCATATATATTTATAATGCTCAACTCTAGATAGGTTTATAAATGTAAATTTATTGATATTGGTATCGTCTAAGTTTTGACGACTTTCAATGGATTCACACACATATATAATCTTAACCATCATCCATTATTAATAATGACTTTATTGCAAACATTCGAATATATTAAATTAAGCATTTGTGTCAACCAATGATCAAGCTAAAATTAAGAAATGATTACTCATTCGTGATCGTCATATCTTCTCCAAATAGGCATTTTAAGGGATATTTTTTCACTTAATAATCCAGTTAATAATTGTCTTAGTAGATGAATATGTATTTATTTTGTTTATTTTTTATGCTATTTACACTTGTCATTCTGAAGATAAGACTTTATATATATATATATACAATATTTTATTTCAAAAAATTATGAGTCTTAAAAATTCCATAATTCAAAATATTACGGGTTTTATACAGCAACAAAAATTAACCATATAAAAAGTTATTTGATAAGTAAAATATAGAACGTAATTATAAACTAAAGGCATTAAATTCACTAAATGTATTTTATATATCTTCACCGTTAGTTATTGCCAAAAAGCAGGTTTTCACACCAAACCACCTGACATTCTTCTAGCCTTTCGGCTTCTCACTCTCTTTTTCAAATACTTTAGCTATTTCCTTCAATACAGATTTTAATAAAGTAGTTTTTTCTGTGATTTTTTAAAATATCTTTCAGTCGTTTCACCATAACTTTTGCAATTCATCTGACTGCTTATAAATACCCGTTTACAAGTTTTCTTTCTTGTTATAATTTCCTTATTGCAAATTTTTTTTTTCGATTTTTTTGTCTTTACAATTGAACTTTCTTTTATTCTTTTATATATCCAGATCTTTAAAGTTTTCAATTTGTTTTTCATCATTTTTTTACAAATTGTCTTTTTTTGTTTTGTTATATATAAAGCAATTTAATAAGAAAACATTTAACAAGCCTCTTTTTTAGATCCAATTTTATATAGACTACAGGACTTTTTAAAAATATCTTTTATGCTACTTTTTACTATTAAATTATCAAGTTTCCCAAGCATTTTAAAGCACTAACCTGCTTTCTGACCTCTGACCTATGCTCATCTTTAATATTTTTGCTCATTTTTTATTTTTACATATTTTTATTGCTTTAATTTTTTTAGCTTTAATTTTCACTTCAAATATTATACACGTTTCTTTCATTCCTATATAACAGTTTATTGAGTTCAATTTTGATTATGTATCATCAGCAAACCTAATATAACCAGTAGTAAAATTTCCATATATTAGTGCTATTCAGTGCAAAAAGGTTTGTGTATTAAATCACTACCTAATGCCAATTCATCCAATATTCTCAGACTAGTTTTTAACTTATGGTTTGGTCACTGAGAAGTCTAGGATCTAAGAGAACTGCACCCAGATCTTAGGATATAATGCAACCACTTAGCAGTTACATTAAAACCAATTATATTTTCAATCCGAGTTAATTTGCTTTATAATCATATAGATCTGAACTCAGTTCAGAATTTATTCATTTTAATGTTTTAACAGCATGTTTAAGCATAAGAAATGATAATACATAATGACTAAACTTTCCATACAATAGGGACACTCAGTATATGGAAAGTTTAGCCTCTGTGTAAACAGCTTGGGTAAGCATAACAAATCATGATCATATGATATTTAGTGGTTTAATACCAATCATGCCAATAGGATTATTGTGACTGTGGTTATTAAAGAATCAAAGACACCAAATAGTATGGATTGCTGAACTGAGTTCAGATTTATACAACTATACAAGCTAATGAGCTTGAATTGAAAACATTATTGTGTTTTCATTTTGGATTAAAGCTTTATAGTTAGCTAACATGATAAAACATTGCTGCTGAAGGGTTGCATTAGATCCTAAGATCTAGGTGCAATGCTTTCAGATCCAAGGCTCCTCACTGAAGAAGGCCATAGCTAGAAACTGGTCTGGGGATACTGGATGAGTAGGCACTAGATGGGGATTTTATGCACAAACCTTCTTGTATCCACTGATTACTCTGGCTTGCACTGTCACTACCAAATGGAGAGTTTAGCCTCTGTGTAAGCATAAAAAACGGTGATCATGTGATGTTTAGTGGTTTTAAGAAATGACAATCATGTGATATTTTAGAGATTTTTTTAAAAACTGATATAATAAACTTTTTTAGACTAAAGCTAATTTTATTCTTATCAAAACAATATCCATTTAACAAAACATTAAATAAATATTATATAAAATAAAAGACAGCATCCTAGTCTTACAACTCCATTAATAATCAACGGTGGCTTGTAACTAAAACTTATGGGGTGGGTTAGGCTTCAGAAATTTTTTAGCCATTGTTTTAGTATTGTGTAAAACAAAAACAAACATATAAAAAAGAAAATTTATACACAAACTTGATAAAAGTCTAAACAAGTATTAGACCTGCTATGATTGAAACTCTACCTCAGAAACAAATCTGTGAATAAATAAAGAATTAAACACATTTACAAACTTTTAAAAAGAAACATAAGTTATTTTGGTACTTATGTATTAGTCCTGTGATATGGAGCATGTATTAGGCATGTTGCACCTTGTCACATTTTGTATCCATCTGCTGATAACTTCTTTGTAATCTTATAATCCGACCAAAATAATGTGTATGCAGATCTTGTCCATATTTTTGCCAAAAAGAATTTACCAAAATAACATGGTACACTGATCTTTTGTGCATGATATTTTCCCAAGATTTACAAGAATATCAGCAGGTTCAATACGTATGTGAAAAGGGGCAGCATGTCCAATACTTGCTCCGTGTCACAGGACCAGTACATTTACTAACATTACTAAACATGTAAAATTTGGTTAAACAGTTCATTTTTAAGCAATTAATATGAGATGCCATAAAATCAATATGTATACAACTTATCATGGGAGAAATACAAAGATTTACCACACTAAACATATAAAAATTTGACCAAAATATCAATATTAAACAGTTCATTTTTAAGCAATTAATACGAGGTGTCAAGGAGCAGCATGTCATATATGACTTATCACAGGAGAAATATACATTTAATAACACTACTAAACATAAAAAAAATTGACCAAAAAAAACAACAACCCTAAATTACAAAGATATGATTACAAAAAAAAAATGCATGAAATATATACAACATTTTCACAAATATATATATATATGAAATTTAGATGAAAAACTATTAGATGATAAAATTTGACCAAAAAACCCCTGCTAAATTACAAAGATTCCCTAAATTATGACTTTAAAAAAATGCATGAAATATATATTACATTTTTATTAAATATATACAAAATTTAGATTAAAAACTATGACTAAATTACCTAAATTTCTAAAATATTATTTATGAAAACATAAAATATACACATATGTTACTTCCCACACAATAAATAAATGTAAGTGGTCTGTTGAATTATATTAATAGGTCGATCAAAGTTTCCACATACAATGGGGATTTCAAGTAAAAAATTTTCAGTTTTTCCCTCCAAAATAAAAACATGATTGCATGAATGGAATTTAAACATTTTTTAAAAAAATCAAACCAAAAAAAAAAAAAAAAAAGACATTTTGCCGCAAAATAAAGAAAAAAATACACAACTTTTATTAGTAATTTATATTGGTGGCCAATTATTTTTTATATCATTCAATATGCAAATGAATGTATCTTCACCTTTATGATACTTACACCATATAAATTCAGCCAAATATAAATTGAGGTATTGCTGAGATATCCCTCATTGCTGCTTATTATGCCATTTCATGGAACCCCAATGTCTTTTGATGTTTTGGGTATGGACATCTGTTTCTGGATTGATGAAATTGTGGTTTACATGAAAATGGTCATAACCAGCAGCTCCCAAATCTTCACTTTTGTATGCCTTCCAACAATCAGAATATATGGTCAAACCTTCACTTACATTTTGCTTGATGGCTTCCATGAACACTCATCGATGTCTCTGCACAATCCACCAAACATCCAGTGTTTGTAAAACGTGTCCAGATTGGTTTTTCCTTTTGGAAAGTAGGCTTTCATCTATCACTATGATTTTGTCAGGCCCTCCAATTTTTCATCTTTCACATATCATAGCAGTTGTACAAACTTTCCTCATATAGTTATTTCAGTCAATCACCATCCTCTCTGCTAATCAATGTTCTCTTTTGCTTTATTCTATGAACATTAATTTCTGAGCCCAACTATATATGAATCGTATGGCCATTAGAAATGGGATTCCCAAACTCTCCAACCACATTCACTTCCAGATACTGATTCTATTGTTGCATTCTTAAATATTGTAAGGACATTGCTCATCTGATGTTTGAATGTAAATGGTTATAAGATGGGTATTTGGACACATTTTTTGAGAAGGCAGGATTCTTTTTTTTTTGGAAATACATGGCATCCATTTCAGTTGATAACAGGTTCAAAATTGTCATCATTTTTGGACTGTTCATCAAACAACAACAACAACAAAAAGGCATTTAATTATGAAAATTATGCAATGGAAATCAATATGAAAGTACAGTTATTTATTCACTTACAATCAACTTAATTAAGCCATGATAAAATTGAAACAAACAGTAACTATGAATAAAAATGCAATGACAAAAGAACTGCTACTAAAATCACACTGTTGTCAGAATAGATCAGATAAAGAACATGTTTTTGATACAAGAGATAACAACATAACAGGATTTATTTGACCTAATCACATTGTTACACATTTATCATGGATGTGAAAAGGTGCAACAGACCTAATATGTGTTGGGTCACAGGATTAATACATAAGTACCATTATTTTTACCACAATATTACATAACCTTCCAATTTAGATAAACTTGTTATTGAAAATATTGCTTCCAGCTGCTGAGTTAACATTTTAAACTATGCTGAAAATGCTAGCGCAAAGAAACAAACCTTTCATTTCTATTTTGGAGGACATCAAAAAGTTCAGTCTGCCCCAGTGACCGATTATTATTTTGATTAGAATAAATGTAGTTATCATTATTAGATAAATATGTGTTTGTTTTATTATTTTTTTAAAACAAAAGTTTAGTGTGCAATTTGTCCAAAGATCCCATGCAAATCCCATGCAGGCATTATTTTATGAGATCACAAACTTCAAATAATTATCACCATATTAATAAGCTGTAATATTTACCATTTTTAAAAATGAAATTCATTCTTTTTGTTTTTACTTTGCTGCTTAAGGATTATATAATGTACCAGTAGAAAGAAAGAAAGAAAGAAAGGAAGGAAGGAAGGAAGGAAGGAAGGAAGGAAGGAAGGAAGGAAGGAAGGAAGAAA
This sequence comes from Epiperipatus broadwayi, assembly GCA_028023455.1. Taxonomy (NCBI): domain Eukaryota; kingdom Metazoa; phylum Onychophora; class Udeonychophora; order Euonychophora; family Peripatidae; genus Epiperipatus; species Epiperipatus broadwayi. The sequence continues at coordinate 6,212,312 of JAQFVV010000043.1, read as the reverse complement.
GAAAGGAAGGAAGGAAGGAAGGAAGGAAGGAATGAAGGAAGGAAGAAAGAAAGAAAGAAGACTCATTAAGTCATTATATTAACTGTTATTAAAAATAGGGAGGTTCTGCCCTATGTAAGAAACAGTGCTGCTTCTATCTACAATGCAACTTCTTATCTTGACAATTGCACGTGCGCATAACAGCCAAACACTGCATCTCAGGAATTGTGAAGTGTAAAGTTTTATACAAGACTTTTTGTAATTTTTTCATGAATTAGGTTGATGGCTACTGGCATTAAGCTTAAGGATTATATAATGTACAAGTATAATGAAAGAAACAGGCAAAACTCTCTATATGTATTGCCACTCAGTGCAAGCCAGAGTAATCAATGGATGCCAGAGGGCTTGTGCATAAAATTCCCATCTAGTATTCATCCAATATCCCCAGACTGTTTTCTGGCTTGTAGCCTTTGTCAGTGAGGAGCCGTGGATCTGAGAGCTTGAATTGAAAATATTATAGTGTTTCCAATTTAAGTCTCATAGTTTTGTAGTTAAGTAGATGTAAAAGGTGGCTGCTAGAGGGTTGCATTAGATTCTAAGATCTAGGTGCAGGGCTCTCAGATCCAAGGCTCCTCACTGACAAAGGCCACAAGCCAGAAACTAGTCTGGGGATATTGGATGAGTAGGCACTAGATGGGGATTTTATGCACAAGTCTACTGGCATCCATTGATTACTCTGGCTTGCACTGAGTGGAAATAAGTATAGAGTTTTGCCTGTTTTAATAACAGTTAAGAGCAAGCATAAGAAATGGTGATCATGTGATGTTTATTGGCTTATAACGAAAGAATTAAAGAAAAAAAGACTCATTGTAAATGTTATAGAGGGTGTTGTAATTCCTAGTGCCTATACATTAGCGGTTACATACGACATGCCACTGTAATAATGTGTTTTTACATATTATTACAATTTAAATCTTTTCCCCCAATAACTCTAACAAATTATCTTCATTGACTTTATCAAAAGTCTTTTCCAAATCAGTAAATCAATCTGAACTTTTTTTCTCAATATATATTTCCAGTTAGATTCGCTCTAATTGTTATCTTTTATTATTCCCCCTTCCTAAATATTAACTATTATTTATATCTCAAGTCTAATCTATTCTTAAAATCTTTTTATTGAAGAGCAGCAATAACACTTAGTTAATCGTTTTAAAATTCTCACATTTCAATAAAGTAGTCGTATTATCTCCCTGAATCTTAACTGTTAGAAGAAAATATTCTTGCCGGTTTTCTGATATACAAATTACATTGCAAATATTAAAACAATTTTTTCAAACAATTTCTGCTCTTAGCTTTAATAATTCATTTATATTGTTATCAATTAGCTAATCATACTATTTTTATCTTTTATTATTACTAATTGATTTTCTTTTGCAATTAAAATAAAACATTTTTATCTTATAAAACACAGATACATTATTTTTATATTTTATTATTTTTATCTTGCATCATTATTTTATTTATGGAGAGTCTCTTTTTTCCCCCATTCAGAATGTTTTATTTTATTTAAATCATATTTTTTGCCAATTTCTTCATTTCCTCAAATTCTGTTTCTAGCGATACTTTACTCTCTTTTAGCCTTATTTGGTTTGGTCTCAATAAATAAGTAATCTATGCATATTTTTATCTTCTACAGTATGCATCTTTTTATGCCTGCCATTTAAATCTTCTGCCTTTACTAATTCATTTTTGTTTTTGTTTTTTGTTCTCTTGTTTTATTTATAACCTACTAATTATAATGCAGTATCTTTTAAAATTTTTTTTAATAATTATCATCTTTTATTTTAATTGGTTATTAATTAAATTAAGATACTAATATTTAATAGCCTTATTTTTTAATACAACAATCTCATATATTTTTCTTCTTTTCTTTTTAATTAATAATCGATTGTACTTTTTTTTTTTTTTTACAGTTTTTCGTATTTTATTGAAAATTAATCTTAATATTATTATTAAATTGGGAACCAAATTTTTCTCATTTTCAGATGTATATCTACATTTCAATCCTGTTTATAATTTTATTCTGAATCAAAACTTAAATAAAATTTATTCTTATTATTTAAGCATTATATATAAATATAGGGGACTTGAACTCAGACTTTCAAGTACCTGTCAACTATCCACGCTATCTCATACCACTGATACACATCACCACACATCAGTGGTATGCGATAGTGTGTATAGTTGACGGGTATTTGAAGGTCTGAGTTCAAATCTCCTATATTTACAATTAGACTCCAGGTATGTGACGAGTGCCTGTATTTCAAATGTTTAAGCATTATATGTTATAATTTTTAAATCACCTGTTTGCTACTGTCTGGATTTTCTCTGCAAAAAGTTTTCAGTCTGTTATATTTCTTTTCCACTACCCAAATTAAAACTGAAACCATTTATTTTTTCCTTTTCTTAGCATGCTGATTCAAAGAAAATTTATTCAGGAAAAAAAAGTACAGATAAACATATTTAGTTATACAAGATAGGAAACATTGGCATTCTTCATACACTTGGATCTTAATTGTAAATATAAGGGATTTGAACACAGACTTTCAAGCACCTTTCACCTATCCACATTATCTCATACAACTGATACACATGACCACACACATGTAGAAAAGATAAATAATCACTAATATAAGTATTTTGTGCTGAACCAGCACTCATCAGGGAGTCCAGATTATCATCTCACACACACACACACACATACACACACACACACACACACACATATATATATATATACACACACACACACATATATATATATATATAATCAGTGTATGTGTGGGAGATGATAATCTAGACCAACTGATAAGTGTTGGTTCTGCACAAAATACATATATTGGTGATTATTTATCTTTTCTACATTGTGTGGTCATATGTATCAGTGGTATGAATAGTATGGATAATTGTAGAGTGCTTGAAAGTCTGTGTTCAAATTCCCTATATTTATACAAGATATATATTTAAGATTATTATTGTAGCCAGTAGAGTTGATTACCATACAAAGCTAACTTGGGATGTAATAATTTGAAGTATGTGTGTTCTAATATTTATATAATACCACTTCCAATTTTGTAAATGTTACTAAGGTAATAATGGTTACCTTTAAAATCCACACCATTTATTTATATCTTTTATGATGATGTTTACTCATTTATTGATGAACCCTTACATACAGGGTGTCAGATAGCCCTAATCATTGATAATAATAGCCTTGATATAATGATACCAGTATTTTATTTTAACACATACATATGTCTATCCAGTCACAATCATCTTACTTACTCTTTTATGGTAATATTATGCAACATAAGTGGCATTTAGCTTGATAATAGATTTTAGAGAACATCTTTGTTTGAAAACCAATATCATAGGATGGCTGTTGAAGATTATTTGCTGTTGATGCTATGTTTATTACTTGCATTACTTATAGCTGCTTCAGTTGATGCACTGTTTACTTGCTCTGCTCTTATTACATTCAGTAAAAATGGTAATTGTTTATTATTCCTTCTATCAGTCCTCACTACCTGTTCTTTTTGTACAGTTACTATTTATAAACTTAAGGATAAATTAAAGTCCATCTTAAAAACGTGTGATAAAAGTTACTTTAATCACATTATGTGTTCAATGTAATATTGCATAGACATTAAAATTGTAAACATATATCAATGTTTTGTAAATTACATTTTAATGTAGAAAATCATATTTTTTTTTGCTTTTAAAAATACTGCACAGAAAATTAAAATGTAAGGATAAGTTCATATTCTTTATAAAAAAATTATTGCAAATATTAAATTTTAATGATCTGGGTTTTTTACTTTTAATCTTGGCTGATTTATCAACTTGATATCAGAAGTTACCACCCAATCGTTTATTTGTTATTAAAAATAAGTTTTAAACATAGAATGGTGATTTCTTTGCTTATTATTACAATCAAACAATACAACTATTATATAAAACAGAGAAACATTAAAATAATATAAAACACTATGGCCATATGCTTTCAACTTGTTTTCTATAAAGAAAAATATTTTCACACTATTAATGCAAAGTTAACCAGTTTTTCAATTAGTTGTTCCTGGCCAATATAATGAAATGTTCAAGTTTATTGCTTAATTAATATAATGATTGTTGTACAGACTTGAAAATGACTCAAATGAGTTGAAAGCACTTGGCAATAGTGTTTTATATTATTTTAATGCTTCTTTGCTTTATACAATAGTCATATTGTTAAATTGTGATTTATGTTTTACAATAACAGAAGTAATAACTGTTACACAGGCTTATTATATACCTGTGTTTATATATGTAATATATAGGATATATGAGCACAGACTTTCACACAACCCACCACTCTTCACTGTATCTCATAGCACTGATACACTTGAACACATATATGTTGAAAAGATAAATAATCACCAATATATGTATTTCATGCTAAACCAGCAATTATCTGTTGGTCCAGATTACCATCTCTACACATATATGCTATAAGTGCTCAGATATATATTAAGATAGCCAATCCTCATACTTCAATGGACAGACTTCAATCTACTCCACACTCCAACTCTTCAACCGTCCATCCAATTGAAAATTTGAGGATAGAATGCTCAAAGGCCACCCTGAGGCTGAGATTCTTGTCACATCCATGTTGACGGTCAATCTGACCCCTCATGTACAGGATATGGTTTATCATGAAATAGGTATATTGGTGATTATTTATCTTTTCAACATATATGTGTTCAAGTGTATCAGTGTTATGAGATAGTGTGGAGAGTGGTGGGTCATGTGAAAGTCTGTGCTCATATACCCTATATAATAACAGAAGTATTGGATTTATTATTTTTCTTACGATTAAAAAAAGTCTGTTTAAAGTTTTATGAGTTTAAGTTTATTTTTTTTACAAAAGTGTTCAAACATAAAATTAATCACATGGTTTTCTTTTTTTTTTTTTACATTTAAAAAAGTAATTTGAGATTAGAACTTACCATAAATTTTAGGTTTTGTTTGTTATGATAAATAGACAATTTGCAATTTTATTAGGGTTTATTTTTTCCTCTATCAAATATTCTAATCAAAGAGAATAAATTTGCAAAATTTAATTTTTGTATATATGGCCTTCAGTTTGAATAATGTTCATGAGAAAATAATTATTTTTTTATTACAATTAACTTTAAACATAACTGAAAGAATGAAAAAAAAATTACAAATTTATTTAAGATAATAAAAATCTTATATTTTATGTTAGTTAGAATAATGAAATTTTTTTCCATCCCTCTAAAAAGCATTAAGTAATTGTAAAAATAATATTGAAAGTGAAAATAAAGAAAATCTATTATGCATTTTTTTTTTCATTTAAGTTTATAATAAAGAAATATAAATAGCAGTATATATTTCAATTCAATTTCAATTTTATTATTATGCATATAACAACAGCTTAGTAAAATCTAATTATAATCCAACTTTTGCAAACCAAGAATTAGTTTACATCGAGTTAAGAAATCATGAAAATTCAAATAAAATATATGAATATCCAAAATATCTTATTATACAAAATGGGCATTTTAATCATGGCAAAATTTCTATAACAATTATGATTATATTTTTTTAATATAAAATAAGTCATTATTTCTAGTTATATTAGGAATTATATAATTTATATTATGAATACATTCTGTTACAACATATTTAAATATAACAATTTTTCTTAAAAATACTATATCATTCAGAATTCATATTTTTTGTAAGATATGTTTCACTAAAATATATGTTGAAAAAGGTTTTATATATATATATAATTTATAAATCAAAATTACTCCAAATTCACAACTCAACTAGACTAGCCAAAGAAAATAAACTCTAAAACACAACCAATGGATTTACTGCTACAAGCAGACTTCTCAAATGTAAAGAACTACAAAATAATGACATATTTAAACTAAACATTATCCACAATTCCACTTATATCCTATGCACCCTTAATATTAAAAAAAAATTTAAATAAGTTAATTGCTTCAGAAACATAAATTTTTAATAATAAAGATTAATTAATTCTTTTTTTTTAAATTTTGTTTCTCTCAAAGAAGACAACCCTAACCTCATCAAAATTAATAATGTGGCTTGTATCTTTTTCATGGATATATAAAGCAGAACTAAGATATTTATTTCTACCCCTACTTTTATGTACCCTTATTCTTTCATTTAAGCTCAAACTACTTTTACATATTGAACCAGGTGAGGTAGTAGATCGACTGGAAAACAAAATGTATAGCATAAAATTTTAACTCTTTGATATAATAGAAATTGTGAAAAGCAAATTGTAAGACTTACTTTTATACATAAAAAATATGATACAATTATTTATTAAATTATTATAAATTTGATCTACTCTGACTGCAATTTAAATATTGCACCACCGGTCCCTTAGGCAGAGAAGCATAATATCCAGAGGGTACCTATGACCAGGCCAAAGCTATATAAGATATATAACTGCAATCACATTTGCAGGCCATAGATCTTCTCGACTGCTGGATTCAACACCTGTCATTCAAAGCACTTTTTGTTTGAAGTAAACTTCAGGCACCAGTTAACTACAAGTAGTTAACATGCTCTGAAATAATGACAAACTAATTCAGCACCTAAAAAATCCCAACTAGCTCAATCTAAAGAATAATATAATAAATCACTGCTTTAATTAGTGGTATGAGTAAAGAATTGACTGACAAAATATTAATTTTCAAAGATAATTTATTTTAACTAAAATGCTTACTAAAATTTGTAAACTAATTATAAAATTTCTTAATTAATCTAAACTGTGATTTTTATATATAACCACACACATTCTTAATAAATCACACAATATAATATAATATAAAGCATTAATTTTAACAGCAGAGCTTCTTCAAATTACATCACAATTTATTATAAAATTAATGTCAATTATAGTACATAATAATTAGTGCCCAAGCACTTTCAAGAGAACTTAGCTCTCATAATCATGGGCTATAAAGATTTACATGTATAGTTCAATTAATTTACATGTATCTGCATATATTTGCATATAGCAACCTGGTTATGCTTACTTTTTATTGCCCATGATGATGAGAGCTAAGTTCTATTGAAAGCACTTGGGCACTAATTACTATGTATTATAATTGACATTACTTTTATAATAAATTGTGATTTAATTTGAAGAATTTCTGCTGTTATGCACTGATTTGTGCATTAAAATTATATATATATATATATATATATATATATATATATATATATATATATATATTTTATATATATATATATATATATATATATATATAGTAAGCAGCTGAGTATTAAATAATTTCTATTTATAAAGCATTAAATAAATGCAAGGCATTAAAACATGCATATCAATAGTTCATTTTATGCATGCTAAAGAGTTCATTTCTTTTACTGACTCTGGAGGCTTCAAAGATTGCAATGGCTATATTAATTGATATTAAAAATTGGAATAAGAAATAGGTTATTTATTACCTATAGGATTTTCGAAAGTGGTGGCTTCAAATTATTTACTGCTACATGTGTGTTTTATCAACCAGTTGGATTTTAGGCTTCTGTTGTGGTCCTGATGATTGCTATTATGTGTTACTTCTCTTTTAGGCAATTAGTCATTCCTGGTGGCTTCAAATTTTAGACAGACATTGCCTCTATCAGGAAGACTGCTGATGTTCTGTCAGATTGAGGCTGGAGCATCGCATGCTCCAAAAACTGCTTAACACTGCATTATCTTTATTAACTTTAGATACATAAATGACTCTAGCTATGTGGAAAAACTAGATATGTGAATGAGATTCTCTGACTAAATTGTAAGTCCTATTTATATGATGATCCTGTGGTTATTCCTTTTTAATTAGTTTTTAAATTCATCCACTGTTTCGATTAAATTATTTTGATAAGATGCCTTTTAATTAATTCTGTTTATGGATTTTAATTAGTAGCCATTGCCAATCCTGTTTATATATAGCTTATGAGTTTGCAATCTTTGAGAGAAATGTTTGCTTATAAACTTTCATTTATTTTTAATATTTAACTTTCATATTTTCAACACACACACATTTTATTATTTTCTTTATATTTAAAATCAACTCATTATTTACACACACATATGTTTATTTTCTTTACATTTAAATACAATCTTTATTTATGCACACATATATTTATTTTATTTAAATTAAAAGAGGGTTTTTTTTTAGTTTTAAGATTTTTTTTCTTTAACCTTTCAGTAGTGTTCAACACAGCAATGCGTCAAAGGCTTTGGATCACTCTAAATCGGTTATTTTTGAGCTGTGGTGACATATTCATACTCGTTGGAAACTTTAGAAAAAGTTCCATAACATGCTGCCATCTCTTGAATTATTTTACAAGTAAAAAATTAATACTAGGAGGGTTTTAGGTTAAACAAAAGAAGAAGGCCAATTCTGATTTGTTGGGCCATCCATTCTCGATGCTTATTGGCTGATGATTCTGCTAAATATTTTTCCACCGCTGAAAATGAAAATATATGTTTTAGAGTGTTTTTTTTATTATTTTTCATACATATTATAAATGATCTTCATAACATCTGCTGAAGTAATAAGGTTTTATTAAAAAATTGTATACTTTACATGATTGTAAATTGAAAAAGAAACCAGCGATACCAGCAATAGCATTTTTTGACATCCTGTCAAGTGTTTACATTGCCCCAAGCTGTTTATTTAATTTTCAAACAAAGATTAATGTTTTAGAATATTTTTTTGGCATTTATTTACATATTTCCATGTATTTTGGTTAAAATATACTGAAAATATAATTATTTTTAGAAAGACACTCAGATTTTACTAAAGAATTCTTGAAAAATTCGTAACGTTTTTAATAACGTAAATCTGGGAGGGTTATAAATGATGTTTGCATTGATTCTAATTTGCTCCTAATATTTTCTTTGATTTTTCTGCTTTAAAATATTTCTATAAAATACAAATAAAAATATATTTTTGAAAAAACATTCGTTTACTTTCCTACCATTACAAATAATTAATATACTTTTTGAAAACGAAACTAAAATTAATATATATTAAAAGATGAAAATATTTTTATCAAAGAGTTTGTCAGATAAGCAATTAAAACTTTCAGAGTTTTACCTCTTTTGGCCAATGATGAAGTGACTTATGGAAAGGTTAATATTTTAAATTTTCTCAGTTACATTCCCATTCGGGCTAACTGCATTTTTTTTTAATAAACTAACTTTCTCAGTACACTTTCTTAATTTATTCTACAGTTTAGTTTTTTTCCAAGTTAAATTTTCTCCCCCCTCTAATTATTCTTTAAACTTTTATAGATTTCTTCTTTTTTTTCAAATATTTTAATTTTAAAATCTTTCCATTATAGAAATATACAATTTTATTTATATGAAACACTATTCATTACTGGTACAATATATGTATACCTTCCTACAAAAACAAAGGATAATATACTCTACTCCAGGAATAGTCTTTCTATCAAAATTTCCTTTGTATTATTTAATAAAATTTTCAAAGTAATATCCCTTTTCCAGGCAATTTTCTTATTTCCAAACAAATTACTATTTTTTACATACAATTCTACAAAAAGACAATTTAAATGGCAAACAAATAAAATCATATTTTTCTTTATCCTTTATATAATTACAGATTTTATTACTATTACATAAAATACTTTTAACAAATTTATCAGAGTAGTCAACACTCAAATAATCTTTATAAAATTAATCTTTTTAAAACAAAGCTACCTCATTAGAATTATTTAATCTCTTATTTTTATAACAATAATTTCTTAAAACCACTACTTTATGAGATACAAATTAATAATGGTCTGCATGTAGCAGTGAAACCATTGGTTGTGTTTTAGAGTTTATTTTCTTTGGCTAGTCTGGTTGAGTTGTGAATTTGGGATAATTTTGATTATTTTATTGACTAGTTTAGCTTTAGGCTTTTAATGTTTAGAATTATAAATATATAATCATTGTAATCACTATTTTATATTGATATTTATGCTACTTTATTGTAAAAATAAATATGTTATGTACTTATTTAAATAAACAATTTTAAACAAATTACTTTTACAGTCATTTATGCTTGATGAATAAAAATATGAATAAGCCATGTTATTTTATATAAACTGAATGGTGTGCTTTAATCTTTGGATTATACAACTTTATATTTTTCTTAGAACTTTTACCATTATAAATAAAAATTAAAACTATAATGTATACTCTTTATTGACCAATTGGAAATATTTACCATAAAATTTCAACAATGCAAAGAGTTCCAATGCTATTAACCAAAAGTACAACTTTGAAATAAAATAGAATTTGTTAGGAAAGTGTTAAATTTAGTTTTTTTTATGAAAATGTTTGTTTAAAAAACTGACTTCATTTTGTTTAGTGGTGGCTATTAAAGAAAAACAATTTACTATTACAAACTGCCATATTTTTGTTTAATTTTTTAAATAATGAAAATGAATTTTTAATATAGAATTAAAAGTTTTATTTGTATATGTCATCTACAGTTCAGAATAATTGAGTTTTTAATAATTAATCTTTTTTACTAATAAAGGTGCTACAAAAATTGTAATCTGCATATATTTTGGCAATGCCATGAAAAAACTGATCAAAAAAAAAAAGAGTTCAAATTCATACATTTCAAAATAACAGTAATGGAATTATATATGTAACCTTTCGTTTTCGTCAATATATCTTTAGTTTTAATCAATATATTTCTTAGTTCAATCTTTTTTACCTAAGAAATTTCAATATGTTAATTAATTAAATTAGAATATAAATTTTTAAGATTTTGTGTAAAAAATAGCGTCTATAAATTATGTTTATTTTTAGCTTTAGTGTTATATATACATAAGCTTGTATATTATTATGTTTATTTTATTAAATTGTCATCTTTTTTTAATTCAAACAATAATTCTTTTAAACATTTTTTAAATAATAAATTGTTCGATTTAGTTAATACTAGTAATTTATACATATATATTTTAAATATTTAAAGTTGTGTTTTTATATTTTTATTAATTAATTGCTTATATTTTTAAATTATATATGCTATAAAGAGCTCGAATGTGCGGTTGTTATTTACAATTAATTAATACGTTTTAATTAAATTATGCAGTTTTGATTTGTGTAATGTATATATTAAGTGGCTCTGTTTTATTATCGCAATTTTGTATTTATATAGATATAATAAACTAAGGTTAAGCTTTTATTTTTATTACTTTTTTGATAAGATCTTTTAAATAACGTAACACGTTCTTTTTGTTATTGTTGTAGTTATTTGGATTTGCATAATAACTTCTTTTTTTTCTAGTTTTTATTTTTATAAAATTGTTAAGGTTTTTTAAGTACGTGCGTATTTTATATATAATATATAAAGATTTGCTAAATTTATATAATATAAATCTTACTTTATATTAGCTATATTGTTTACCTAAGTTTTAGTGTTAGATATTTCAAATACTAAATCAGTATTAATGTTATAGACACATTAAAAAAAATATATAAATAAAAATTGACCTTGTATGTTTGTTATACAGATGCATTGAAGAAACAAACAAACACTGGAAATGATTAAAAAAAACTATTCCTATCAGAGATATAAGTTTCTAGATTAACTTGCAATTCAGTAACGATTAACTAACTATCTGACGTCATTAGAGTTAGGTAATATTACAAGAATTGGTATATGGAGTGTTAAACTAATAAATAAGCCAGAGTAAATTATAAATGTATGATCAGAGATAAAAATAATAAGTTTTACATTGTAAACATCTGTAAGAATTGATAAATCAGTCGTGAAAAAAAGAGTAAAGGATGGGAAACAATTTTGTATAGCAGATGTAAACATAAAAACAATGGTGTAGTTTTTGTTTTACTTCCCAGAATAAAAAGAATATAAATAGCACTTCAATAAATTATATATATTGATGACTATATGGTTAAAAACATTTTCAAAATATTTGATTACTATTAAAATACATAAGCCAAACAATAATTATAATGATAAGGACGTAGGAAATTTATGGAAAAAATTATAAAGTCAATAAAAATATATATAAAAGTCTATTATATCACAAGTCTTAAAACAGAATTCCACCATAAAAAATGCATCTATTAAAAAACCTACACCACATTATACCCACTTTTGGGTAAAATAAGCACTTCATCAGTGCTAGATATTAATAAAAAGACAACTCTTGCATTGGTTCAAGAACTGGACACTTGAACCCAAATACTTTGATTTTTTATCAAATTGAACATGAGTTCCCTACCAACATTACATTTCCTCAAATATAAAAGATATAATAACATGATGCCACATGTGGTCTCTGCCACAGAGAAAAGGAAAGACCAAAATCACTTCCTGCTTCAAAGCAACAATGTAGAACCTACTAGAAATTAAATAATTACAATGCACATGAAAAAGAATAGTACCATATACTCCATTGTACAATCATATATACTCCATTGTACAATCATATATACTCCATTGTACAATCATTCCCAAATGCAAACATTGCAGAAATCCACAATAGATGGACAACTGAAATCATAAACTGGATTCCAAGAGATTGTAAAAGACCCAGAAAAAGTCCACATGTGAGATGGATGGATGAAATAAGAAAGTGTGGACGGTGATGTGGAGAAGAAAAGATAAAGATCAGAGAAGATGGATTGAACTTGGAGAGACTTTCATTCTGCAGTGGATTGATAATAATTGTTGATGATGATGACATTTAATCTGTATGCACTATGCTATACAAGTTGCATATTTCTCTATAATAGTAACAGTGGAAGACATTCAAATAATTTTAAAAATAAACTTGAAATAATTAAAATAAGAGACAAAAGAATCTCTCCACCAGATATATATGCAGCAACTTGGTCTCTCATATGGCAGATTTCCAGCCTATAGTAAATTATGCATATCTCTTACTTTCATCATGTTACTTAATAATTAATTATTTTTATATGTATTGCCTTTGACATGGGGCTTAGCCCTGAAAATGCATTTAGGTTATACTATTATTCATTAACTATTATTTATCTCTCTTTTAGTGAAATTAGTATTCCTAGTGTGATCAAATAGTGTTTAGTAATTAACAATAATAAAATAAAATAATGATTAATAAATGAATTAATTAATTAGTAGTAATATTCAAAATTAATGGTATGATAAATATGATATTGCTGATTCTGACTTATACATAGAAATAAATTATTTCATTAGTTGAAAACAAACACTATATGTAATAACAATATTTAAATTATAGTTTACAAAGGTATATAAACTGTAAGTAATCTTAAGTACAATATGCTACATGCATACACCTATGGTGGTCATACAAAATTCGAATTACTTCTAAGCTAAATTATTTTATTTATATATAATTATGTTTAAGAATAAAAACACCAAACTATAGACATATATACAGATTCTTTGACAATGCAACATATTTCAATAATTAATTATTAAAGTTGATTTTAACATACATAAAACTAATTTATTATTTTATGTATAAATGATACCTGCAAAGCAATTCAATGAAAGCTCTAATTTTGTTCTGAGTTTTTAAATTTAACTTATTTTACATTTTTCAATTTTCATTTATGTTTCAATATATTAAAGAAAAATTGATACCATAGAACACAACATAGTAGTGAGGGTGTTGTGTATGTTTATAAAGCATAAAAGGAAAAGTAGAAATGAACAGACAAAATTTACTGTATATATATATATATTTAAATTATATATACTAGAATAACAAAGTAATGATTAGATCATAATTTAGATATTTAAAGTATTATAAATTATTTAAAATCAAATACAACAAAAAAGATTTATTTAATACAGGTATTTTTATTAAATGTATTTATCTTTACCGATTTTGACAAAAATGTGAAATATTTCAATGGAATCAAGGAAGAAAAATAATTTAGAAAAAATTTAAAGGTGTTTTTAAATGTGGTTTTTAAATTTAATTTTTAATAAAACAGCAATACAAAATATTATAACTTATTACGGTACAGCATTTGATTTCTGTTATTTACCAATATATTAATGCAAAACCTCGTCATAATCAAGTAAATAAGTAATGAATCTAAATTAATTATAATCAGATTTTCAATAGTATGGATGTCTGAAGAGTTGGAGAGTGGAATAGATTGAAGTCTGTCCATTAAAGTTTGAAAATTTGGTATCTTAATATAAATCGAGCACTGATTATATATATATATATGTGTGTGTGTGTGGGAGATAATGATCTGGACCAACTGATAAGTACTGGTTCAGCACGAAATATATATATTGGAGGTCATTTATCTTTTTAACATGTGTGTGGTCATGTTTATGGATTGTATGAGATAGTGTCAATAGCTGAATAGTGCTTAAAAGTTTCTACATCTAATTTCCAAATATATTAAATTATACTTGTATTTTAATATTAGAATTTTTTTTTTTATTGAATATTTTCTAGTAAATTACATTTGTTATGCCAATTCATTATATTTAATTATTCAACGTTTTTTATTTTGATTATGTAATTATAGGTTTGCATTTCAATAACTTTGCATGCTTTTTCAAAGATATTCTAAATTCGAACTCAACTTTGGATCAGATTTTTGAAATAATAGTCGTCTATCTGATTAAATTATCTTATAATTCTTTTTATAGTTTTTATGATTTTCCAAGTGCTATACAAATAGAAAGTTAAAAATGTGTATATATTTGTAATCTTATTATGATTTAAATATTTCCTGTATGCATGAAATAACTCTGTATCCATGCATTTCATAAATGATTGAATATGTATAGTTAAATTTAGTAATAGTTAAATGTAAATCACTTCTTCACTTAATTATTTTTTAAATCAATCACATTATGGAAAAATATTATATACTTTTCATCTATCTATCTATCTATCTATCTATCTATCTATCTATCTATCTATCTATCTATCTATCTATCTATCTATCTATCTATCTATCTATCTATCTATCTATCTATCTATCTATCTATCTGTCTGTCTGTCTGTCTGTCTGTCTGTCTGTCTGTCTGTCTGTCTGTCTATCTATCTATCTATCTATCTATCTATCTATCTATCTATCTATCTATCTATCTATCTATCTATCTATCTATCTATCTATCTATCTATCTATCTATCTATCTACTTACATACCTATCTACTTATCTATCTATCTATCTAATGATATGCTTATCTACATATCTATTTATCTATCTATCACTTCACATGCTTGTTTATATAATTATTTTTATTTATCTGTTTCTCTATAAGTGTATATATTTATCTCTTTATCTGTTTATTTATATATCTAGTAATCTTTATATCTATATGACTCCTATCTACCTACATACCTGTCTGTCTGTCTATCTATCTATCTATCTATCTATCTATCTATCTATCTATCTATCTATCTATCTATCTATCTATCTATCTATCTATCTATCTATCTATCTATCTATCTATCTATCTATCTATCTATCTATCTGCATGTCTGCTATTTGTATTTTAATGTTTATTAATTTTTCTTTTTATTTATCCATTTATCTATCTATCTATTTATCAATCTATATAGTTTTCTATCAATCTATCCATTTATCTATTTACCTACTTCTTTATCCATTTATCTATCTCTCTAGTTATTTATCTACCTATCTATTTACCTACCTATCCACTAACTTCTCTATTTATCTGTTTATTTACCTATCTATTTATCAGTATTTTTTCATGTGTCTGTTTACGTATCTATTTTATTTATGTATTTGGTTATTACTACATACATATTTCTCTCTGTTTGTCTTATGTATCTATTTATCTGTCTCTTTGCAGGTCTTTATCAATTTTTATATCTATTTATTTATATAGTTCATAAATCTATTTATATATCCATACACCTTCATGTATATTGCGATTGTACAAATTCATTTAATAATGGATTCATTGTAATCATTGTAAATCACAAAAATACCTTTATAGTCTATAGCTTATATTAAGAAATATGAATATTTTTTTTTTATAAATCCAAACTGTTAAAGTAAATAAATGTTTTTTATAATGGTTTGATTAAAATCAGTTACACTTTGATACACAGGTAAAAAATATTGTAATTTATAGAATATAATAATGTCAGATACATTTAAACTCATTAAATTTAAGAAAGGTGACTGAATCAACTGTGATATTCATAATAACATGTAGATAAGCTCTATTTCAAAGACGAAGAATACACAAACTTGCTACCACATTCAAATTTTAAATCACAGTTTTGAGCAAAAAATCTCTTACTGGAAGGCCTATAAACAATTAAATCAAAAATTAGCAGCCTCACCCAGTATTCTACAAATCACAAATAAAAAAATCAACAAATTCTAACACTGGAATCTTGAACTCACGTTTTTTGATTTTATTATCAAATTAAACATGAAAGTTCTCCCTACTAATCACTTTCTTGATTATAGAAAAAGATACTTTAACATAGACCCCAACTGCCAGCTTTGTCTTAAAGGTGAAGAGGCCACAATTCATGCCTTATTTCAATATGAAAGATTGCAAATTCTCAGAAACTTTATCACATCCATTTCTAAAGCCAATGGTCACTGGATGTATACTTATGCTGAAAGTATAGAGAAAGGCTTTTTTCCCTCAATAAGAATTGCAACATATCTTTTGTCTAGTATTTGGTTGATGAGATGTAAACTGGCATTTGATCAAACATTAGATAATCCTACTAATTTTTTTTAAAAAAATTATCAGGAAAATTAAAGAGAGAGAGACAAGACCCTGGCTCCTCCCGACATTCATGCAGCAACATGGAACCTTTTAAATTACCCACTAGCTGCTAACCTTGGACAAATAAATCTCTCTTGACTGTTACTGCATCTTGCCCATATGATTAAACTTATGTTAATCACTATTATGTTTTACCTTTGTAACCATTAGTCTCAATAAAGTTCTTTATTTTTTTTAAGAAAACTCTATTTAAAAATAAATTTCTGTAAAACTATATATATATGTGACTGTAAATGATTAACATAATTATAAAATGTAAAATATCATAAACAACTTAGCTAAAGATATGAAATATAGATAAGACAAATTAGGTTTTTTAAACACATATGACCTTAGCTTGTAATTGTTAGATTAATCAATTAAACATGTAATCGCAGAACTTATATCCATAAAGGAACCTAATTGATTATGAAAATTGTAATTTACATTTAGAATTAATTGTAGAAATCCAATTTAACTGATAGATTATCTGATGTAATATGAAAATATTAGAAATTAAAAATACAATTACATATATAAAAATTAAAACAATTGCAAAATATTAGTTGGTAAATAGCTTGTTATTTATAAAAGCAGTAATTAAAATTTAAATAACAAGTTATAAAGATCAAGAAAGTCAGATTAGCTTTAGAGTTTTGGAAAAGTAATTTATAAAAAAAAAAATCAGAGCAGAGTAGATATCAGTGGCTATCAAGTTAGAATTGACAGATGAGTCATAAGAATGGGGGGGGTCTCTTTAGACACTTAGATAGGGGGATTTTATGAGTAAATAAGAATATCAACAATATTCATCATTTATTCCTAATTCTGAATAATAATTTTTCACGTGAGGAAAGTACTTGTTCACATATTCCATTGTAAGATGAAAAGCCAAATGTGTAAATTTGTAAACTTTTCAAGATGGCTGAATAAAAGCCATTAAGTATGGATCAGAATATCATATTCTACCCATAAAGTTTTAATAGAAAAATATAATCATATAAACCTTTGATAAAGTTTAAAATGCCCCAAAAATGTGTTAATCTGATCCAGAGAAATTCTTCTTTGTTGTCTGGACCTTTTCTACCATAAAACTTATATATCTATCAAGAAAATAATAAAATCAAACAACAATTTTTGCCTAAGACATGTAGAGAGTTAAGGATAATCACATTAGGATACTATATTGAATTGAAAATCAATAGATAAGTGTCAAAAAAAAGCAGTTAAACAAAGCATTACAAAACAAACCCATGTTGGATAACAGATATCTCAATATTTAAAATATAGGCACTCTTCACATACCTGGAGACTAATTGTAAATATAGGGGATTTGAATTCGGACTTTCAAGCACCCTTCAACTATCTATACTATCTCATACCACTGATACACATGACCACATACATGTAGAAAAGATAAATAATCACCAATATAAATATTTTGTGCTAATCCAGCACTCATCAGTTGGTCCAGATTATCATCTCCCACCCACATATATAATTATCTTCTCTACATGTATGTGGCCATGTGTACCATTTGTATGAGATAGTATGAATAGTTGAAAGGTTCTTGAAAGTCTGAGTTCAAATCCTTTATATTTATAAAAGATGTCTATAATATGTACATTAAGCATTTAAATACTCACATGAAAGTAAAATATTTCCTCCACTTTAATAAAAAAAAATCATAGAATTGCTTCATTACATTGTAAATCATCAAAATAGTTTTATCCTTCACCTATATTTCAAAAACAGAATACAAACATCAGAAGATATACAAGAGTCATGCTTGTGTGATTTCATTAGATTGATGGATCGAATTTTTCTAAGATATGAATCAGTTTAATTTCCAATCATATCATCCTAGATAAAGCTACCATCTATACATTCATAGTATTTTGAAATAATACTTACTCATGAAGGAATATATCTTCACACCACCATGAATGTAAACTATTACATATGTGTATAACATAACATCATATAAGCTAAATAATTCTTATTTGAAAAAATAATTTGGATATATATATATAAAATGTCAGAATTGACCAAATGTATTTTGAATTTATAAGTTTTCACAAATATACTATATCTTCTCTGGAACAAAGAAATACTATTGGTTTGTAGTTTGAAGTAGACATCAGAACTGTGATCCCATTCTGGAAATACATTATTTAAAAACTATCATTCAGGTTGTTTATATTTGTCATTATTAATATATATATATATATATATATATATATATTAATATTTCTAAATGAAGATATATATATATATATATATATATATCTTCATTTAGAAATGTATTTATTGATAAATAGCATATAATTTTAAGTTAAATAGTATTTATTTACATGCCAAAATATAAAAGATACATTTTAGTTTAAACTCATATTTTGTGTTATACTAAATATTATTTTAATACTTATGTTATCTAATGAGCAATTAGTCTAATACCTAAAATATATTTTTATTGATTTTAAATTAATAGGTATTATTTATATTATAAATTCCAAAGAAATTTTTTTTATCATAATATGTATTTACTTTACTTTGTTCTCTTAAATTTGTATTAATAAATAACTATATTCACCTTTGCATATATATAAAATAAATAAAATATCCGTTAATTAAAAACAATATTGTAATTATAATTGAAATAATATTTTTAACGGTTTACAAACAATTACAAACAATCTTTAAATCCGCAGAAGTACTTTTGGTTACTTTCTAACCTGCCTCAACTGCCATTAAATTCAAAAACTAAAAGCGGAAGCAAACGTCATCAATTCAAATTCCACAAATCTCGTATTTTAATGTTAGAAGCTTGTCGATTTATTAAATGCGTTTTATTCCTATTTATAAAAATTGCCTCTTTAATTTTTCTTTTACTATGGTTTCTCTCTTCATGAAGAATTTTCACATTTTCAAAATTAAATTTAAATTTATATTTACATGTTTTTTCATGATCGAAGAAAACTGAAGAAGATATTAAATCACCATTATTTTTATTTTTTACACGCTTATATAACAATTCGTGTTCCTTCAATCTTTTCTCAATGCTGCACATAGATTCACCTACATATGATAGCATACAATCACAAAAAATTTGATATATGACATTACTTTTTTGCTTGACAGGTATGACGTCCTTAGAATTATTAACTAATTTATTAATATTGTTTGGAACGTAGAATGAAACATTAAATACATTCTTATATAAATCCTTAAAAAATTTTACTTGTGGATTTGAAATAAATGGAATAGATATCCATTTTTTATTATTAATCTTCATTTCTTTTAAATTATAATATTTTTTTTAAATTGACTTAAAGTATTGTTTATTTGTTCCATTTTATAACCAACATCAAGCAATTCCTTGGCAAATATCTCAATATTTTTCAATTTATCACTTTGGTAACGACATAATTTTTCATTCTGAAACAAAAAAGATTTAAAACTTGCCATCTTATGCATCATTGGTGGTTTTGATTTACAATTTATATATCCTCTTTTTTGCAATGGCTTAATTATTAGTTTATAATTTAATATACTGTTATCTCTTGCGATCATTAAATCTAAATAGTTAATCTTATGGTCCTGTTCTTTTTCAATAGTCCATTTCAAGCCATTCAACTTATTTAATTCCTCTATAAGCAAATTTATACTATTAGTGTTTCCACAGACAAAAACATCATCCATATATCTTTTGTAAATTTTAATATCTCCAAAAATACACATATTTAAAATACTTTAAGTCAATTTAAAAAAAATTATTATAATTTAAAAGAAATGAAGATTAATAATAAAAAATGGATATCTATTCCATTTATTTCAAATCCACAAGTAAAATTTTTTAAGGATTTATATAAGAATGTATTTAATGTTTTATTCTACATTCCAAACAATATTAATAAATTAGTTAATAATTCTAAGGATGTCATACCTGTCAAGCAAAAAAGTAATGTCATATATCAAATTTTTTGTGATTGTATGCTATCATATATAGGTGAATCTAGGTGCAGCATTGAGAAAAGATTGAAGGAACACGAATTGTTATATAAGCATGTAAAAAATAAAAATAATGGTGATTTAATATCTTCTTCAGTTTTCTTCGATCATGAAAAAACATGTAAATATAAATTTAAATTTAATTTTGAAAATGTGAAAATTTTTCACGAAGAGAGAAACCATAGTAAAAGAAAAATTAAAGAGGCAATTTTTATAAATAGGAATAAAATGCATTTAATAAATCGACAAGCTTCTAACATTAAATATGAGATTCATGGAATTTGAATTGATAAACGTTTGCTTCCGCTTTTAGTTTTTGAATTTAATGGCAGTTGAGGCAGGTTAGAAAGTAACCAAAAGTACTTCTGCAGATTTAAAGATTTTTTTGTAATTGTTTGTAAACCATTCAAAATATTATTTCAATTATAATATATATATATATATATATATATATATATATATATATATATATATATATATATATATAAAGTACATAAGAAGATGAATATATTAATCTCTCTTTATTTTGGAAATTACAAACAACCTGCAACATATTTTGTGTTATATAGACATATGTTTCATATTTGATCTTAAATTATTGCAGATCAATAGGCAATCACATATTTATGTTGAAATTAATGTCAATTGGTGCCTTGTTGTACAATCAATTAGATGGAATGTGTATATATCAATTGTTTACAATCTACTCATCATATACATACACACACATATATATATATATATAACCATATAATGATATTAATTTATTATTAAATTTTATTTTGGATTAAAACAAATAAATGTGTCTAATTATTGTTCAAGTGGGCAATACAAATTCATTGATTAATAACATTCAAGTGAAATGAGATAAACTGTCTATATCATAAAAGTTATTTGAAATAACTATACCACATAATCCAAAAATCAAATTCCAGGTTTGATAATTAAGTATGGTTATATTATTTTTTGGATTAAATTTAATAGTTATTATCTGATTAGATATAAACTTCATATGATAATCATAAGCAAATATTTGTGTTTAACCTAAAGTATTATTAATTGGATAAGCACTGTATTGAATTCATAAAGTAATATTGTATTGGATAAATTATAAATGAAATAGTAGTATACTCTGATTTGTTATAAGTCAGAATGATTTGCTTTAATTATATTTAAATTTAGTCAATGTGGGTTATACATCCAGTTTAAATATTCATTTTTAATATTGATACTTGATTGTAATAAATGCTAATAATTCTTTTTATTTGTTTTGATTGTTATAATGTATAGTTTTAACCTTTTCGATGAAAGTTACGGAGACGCCACGTCTTTTGAAAAAAAATTTTCTGTATGTGACGCGATGTGATGCGTTTAATGTTTGCATGCGCCATCTCTTGGTCAATTTTGGTCGCAATTTCTTCATTTTAGACTTATTTGATAGGAAATTCATGCTTTCAATTTTAGTTCTAAAAACATCCGCATATAGCGTTATACTTTTTCAAAAAAATCAATAATTTTGACAGCCGACTTGTTACACCCCTCTGTCTTTGTTCTCTGATTGGATAGTACCAAATCTTCTAGGCGTGTTTCTAAATGACAGATTGACAAACGAGCAACACTAACAAAGACAATTCATGTTATACACATTCGTAATGATTTTGTTGTAATAATTACATTTATTGCAATTTTTTATGTTCACAAATAATAAAATATAGTTCTCTATCAAAATATAAAGTTTGACTCGGAAAATTTTAAATATTAGAAGAAAAATACATTTGGAAAAATATCCGTAACAAAAAATAATTATTGCTACATAACGTAATCAGGAAATTCCTAAGGCGTGTTTCTAAATGAAGATTCAGACATGACAACAAAGCTGTGTACGTTTGTAATTGAAGTAAATAATAACATCTATCGTAATTTTTTACATTCATAAATAAGATTTGATGTTACTTTATGGAAATATAAAGTTTGATTTGGAAAATTTTAAATTTTACAAGAGAAATAAGCAAACTGGAAATAAAAAGAGAATTACTCGACCGCTGTTGATCTGAATAACGGCACAATCATTGGTTGAGTTATAATTCTTTTGTTTTACTGCTACCTATTTTTTACACATTTTTCTTATATTTTTCGACAGTTATTAACATTATTTTTATTTTTTCGTTACATTTAACCAATTTGAATCTAAAATTATTCAATTTTTAGAAGCTGAATTAAAAAAAATCTGTGTATTTTAGATTAATATTTTAACAAAAGAACTGATTGCAAATGACACAGACCAATCACATTGTTCTCAGATTTAAGTAGAGGGCCAATAACTAAAAGAATCAGTTTAAGTAGAGGGCCAATAGCTAAAACCTTCAGTTAAAGGGTTAATAATTTCATAACAAGAAATTTAAAATAAATTGATGTGATTAGTTAATTGTACTTTACATAAATATCCACTACAAATCTACTGGTTTTTTTATATAGTCGTATGATTGTATATTATAAATTCAAGATTATCTAATAGGTTCAATGATATTATATCCTTGTTGAGTATTTCATTTTGTTATAACTAACTTAATTAGAAAAAGTAAAGTCAGTATAAAAATATATCATGTTTGAGTTAGTAGAATTTATCATTTTATTAAATTAGGATTTAAAATTAAGTATTAGATCATATATTTATTTATATATTATGAATATCATAAACACAAGGACATATTAATGTGTTATCTCAATCATTCATAAATTACTTTATTTAGATATGAACATCATTAAATTTTAGCATAAGTTTGTGTTATTATAAGCAATGTTTGCTTTATTAGGTATATTAAAATTTAATTGTTCAATAATTTATCATTATTTTCATTAGATTATAAGTGGAATATATCTTCAGCATATATCATCATTTTGAGACAATAATATTTGATTTAATTGTTTTGTTTTAATCTATTTTAACCAATGTTTGTATTTAATATATATAAAGTGAAGATGCTGTTTGTTTTCTATTTAATCTAAATGCTGTTTGAATTCCTGATATTATAATAAATATTATCACCACTGTTTTGTTTTAGTATAGTTAATAGTCAGATATGTGGTTAGATAAAGGATTACTTTAAATATTTAATGATTATTTATTGATTAGTAGCTTAGTTTATTATATTTATTCAATTTATAAATGATACTATTATTTATGGTTATTATAAAATTACTATTATTTTTATTTGATTTATATTTTATTCAGTTATAAAGGATGTCCAACATTAAGGATCATTTACATAGGGCAACCAATGACTGAGCTATATTTTATTCAGATTATGCTAAAATTATTTCCCATTGCACATTTTCAATCTGTTAAAAATGCTACCTAAATCAGTAAGGTTATAACAGAGACTAAGATATGCACATATTTATTCTATTATAAATCTCACCACCATTTGCAGAACATAATTAAACAGGATCACTCTATCATGATCTTGTTATATCTGATCTGTTACAAATGGTTCCCAAATATGTGGTACATTAAATGAAGAATATACCCTTATTTTTATTCTGTTATAAATGATGCTCTAACTTTAAGGACAATAATAAGAGTTATTTCATCACCATCTTTACACATCAGTTATAAAAGGCTGTCCAAACTAGAAGGATAACTTTTTTATTCTATAACAATACACAGACATACATAAATGTTTTATAATGAGCATGCTAATAACTTTTAACAAGCTTTTCCAAATATATTTATTCTCAGACCAGTTTCTAGCTCCAGCTCACATCAGTGAGGTACTAGGATATTTAGGCATTAGATTCAAAAGTATCAGGTCAAGCCCCAGTATATATCTAATAGTTACCTATTAAGTAGAAAATCTAAAATTTTCAGACATGTCTTCAAATCCAGCTATCTAACTTAAATATCCATGTGGGATTGAATTTAATCCAGATACACCACATGTTAATAGTTTTAGCAATATAAAATTGTCAAGCCTCAAGACAAAATCATAATTTCAAGGAAGTCAAGTCATACATCATGTGACTTAATTTAATAAGCTTGTACTACTAATGTTATATATTGAGCCTGCTAATAGCTCTTAACAAAATTTCCTGAATATCCCCATTTTCAGACCAGTTTCTAGCTTATTAAATTAAGTCACCTGATGTATGTCTTGTTTACTTTGCAATATATATATATATATATATATATATATATATATATATATATATATACTTCATATATATATATATATATATATGAAGTATAATTAATTATTTAATTACATAATATTTTATAATAAATTATTATTAAAATGCCAAAAATAACTATTTCCTTCAATCACAATTGGCATTTTCATATTTAATTTGAAATAAATATGCGATGTTTCAGAAAGTAATTAATTGAATCATTAGGTATAAAAATTAGTAATTAAATTGATTAATTTCTAGGCAGACCTTGCTTTTATTTCAAGTGAAATATAAAATATACCAACTGCAGTTGAAGAAAAAAATTACTTTTAGCTTTTTAGTGTATAGTAAATAAAAATGTTTATTACAAAATATTTTTATGTGCATTATTTTTGGTATTTGTATATTTTTATAGTTATTTTTATTCAAAATGGGTAATAAATCAATGTTGAATTCTATGTAATAGAAGAAAAAAGTTTGCATGCTTTAAAAATCAATATCAATATTATTTAGTTTCTGAAAAAAACATTTTTAAATAAGAAACTTTTACAATCAAAAGAAATTAAGATTTGCTTTTATTTCTATTTTAATTGATCATTAATTCTTTTTAGTGTAAGCATTAAAAAATACAATTTTTTTGTGCATGTCACTATATTGAACTTATAACAACATGTTTATCTATTCTGTTTTTAATTATGAAACTTTCTCCATCAGAAGTCAAGAAACTGTATTTGCATTTTTTGCTCTCTGCTGTAAAATTTTGTGAAGCATTTTTTTTAGTTTTAAAAATTATTACATATTTTTTCTAATATTTTATTTAAAAAAATCAAAAGATGGCATGATAATTGAGTAATTGGGTCTTCAAAGTTTTTTAAACTCTATGATGATGGGTGTCTATTTTATATTTGGTGATCTCAAACCTTGCAAAAATACTTCAAGAATATATTCCAATAGTCTAAAAACTTGAATTTTTTTGGAAAATTTATGATTATTTTTGTATTGTCATTGTGTAATATTTATTAGAAATCAATTATTACATATTTATTTTTACAGAAATGTTTTATTTGTAAATATAAAAGAATATATTCTTCTGTGTAATGTTATTATAGAAAATATAATTGTCTAGAAATGATGTCACTCAATAGTCTGTTATAACATTGAACTATAGCATAAAAATTATGAAAACATTTTAAACTTCTAAAACATATAAATTGATAGAATTATTAGATATTAAAAATAATTTGTAAAGATTTTTAAAACAAACATCAAATATGATTTCATTCATTTTATAAATTGAATCTGCTCTATCTGAAATTTGATGATATGATAACACTTTGTTTTGATTAAAATCTAATTTTTAAAATAATTTCAAAAATCAAATGTGATTTTTTTAAATTTTATTTACTTTTTAAACAAAAATATCTATCAAACAAGATCAAATTTATTTTTTTTGATAAATAATATTAAAGTAAAGGTTGAAAACTTAAATCTAGTGAGAACAAAGAAATCTGTCAGAATGTTAGAAAGTGTAAAAGGGTTAAAATTCAATTTACCTATATCATTACACTACACACACAATTGGAGAATCAGGAAGTATTTTTTTTCCTCAGGTGTCATAGCATCAGCCAGAAAGAGAACCCGCTAACCCGGGACAATTGCTTGTAAAGCAGCTGTCACTGAACTCTTGACCACCAATGCTTGACAAATCAGGAAGTATATTATTGTCATCAATATCTAACATGTACAAAATTTGAAGGAAACCAATTAGATAGAACTTTGTTAAAATCAGTTACAAAAATTATCTAAAACAATCAGAGTTTCTTAGTTAAATAAAAGCAATTAAAAATAAAAATAATAATTGTTTTAAATCTGAAAAAAAAACATATTTTTAGATAACTTTAGATTTATGAACAATGATAAGGAATTAATTTCATTTTATAAAATAAATTTTCTAATTAAATAATGAATAATTTTTTTATTTACTCAAACAACATTCTGGGCAAATCTATAAAAACATCAATCAATTATTTATCATAAATAAAATATTTACAGAGTTAATAACATAAAACAGCTTTGGGTATTAAATAATTTACTAATAATTTCTTCACTTTTTAAGTAAAATATGTAATAATAGTTTTGGTCATATTTGCAACATTTAATTTTTAAAATTAAACCTTTATTCTGTATTATATTTTGACAATCTTTACATCATCTATTACAAATATAAATTCTTAATTGAAAGACATTCTGAAAGTCAATATTTGAACTTTAAAAAATAGAAAATTAAAGGATTAAAATGAATATATAATGATAATAAGAGCTTTTTTTGCACTGGATCTTACCTACTTATACAAATTATTGAATGAAATATTTTTTATTTAAATTTCATTTAAAATGGAAACAAATTTTAATTGACATAACATAAATCAATTTTAAAATTTTGAGTTGTACTTATTGTTATTAAAATTTAAAAAAAAATGGCTTGAGAAGTATTTATATATCATACCATTTTCAACCTTCATATACATGTAACTACTATTTTTTACACCAAAACTTTACTTTTACAACTTCAACTTTTCTGTAGTCATCATCAGATATATTTATAATCCTATCACCAAAACTTTATTCTTACAGTTTCAACAGTACTGCAGTCATCATCAGGGATCTTTATAATTCTGATGATGACTGCAGAACTGTTGAAACTGTAAAAGTAAAGTTTTGGTGATAGGATTATAAATATCTATGATGATGACTGCAGGAAAGCTGAAGCTGCAAGAGTAAAATTTTGATGTAAAAATAGTATTTTTAAATGTATAAAAAGATTGGAAATGGTATGATATCTAAATATAGAAATCAATACATAAAGAAAAAAGGAAGAAGAAGAAAATTGTATTACTTCCAGCAGTATTTATAAAATCATTTATTTTCACCACATTATAGTAAGATCAACTTTACAATAACTGTGGTTTTAACAACTTGTCTTATAAAAATAAGCATTCCCAAATAAAATCTAATTGTGATTTCATATTTGTTTTTATTTAATATAAATATTTTATGAATAAGTTGCATAAATATGTAAATAAATTACTGAACATTACAATCTGTCTTTTAGTAATACTAAAAAACACCATCTCAAAAATCCTAGACCATAACAACTACTAACTGGGTGCAGTCAGTATTTTTTATTATGATACAACCAATCATGATGTTGTTTGCTTTTTCTAAATTTAAAAAATTATATATCTATGTGATATGGATATTTACAGAATAGTTTTTGTGTCATAGCTGGGGGGTTTCCTTAATGGTCTGTCCAAGGGTTACTCTACATAAGACACTAAGATGGCTCTAGCCATGGCTAGGTGTGACCATTTCAGGCAATTGAGAGCCAAAGAATCAGCTCTTCTATATTGGTTGTAAGGCTGGGGAATGTGTTTTGGTTCACTGCCCATGTTTTGTCAAGTAAAGATACTAAACTTTCAATTTTAAGAAGAATGATGAGACTGTTGAAAAAAGTGCATGTTGCTCAAGCTGTCTGAATGTTCATCATGATTTAAGACAATTTAATTGTTTTTCCCTTTGTATTTGCTTTACTATTTCTACTTTGTATTCATAATCAATAAATTTACTTTTTAAAATAAAAAATAAAATATAATTATTAGTTAGTATTATTTGCTGATCTTTTGGCTAAATTTGCTACTAAGTTTTTGTCATTGTCTTCAATTTAGCTATTTTGTTCTTATTTTAATAATTAACAATTTTAATTAGAACAATAATATCTATACATGTGTGTGCATTTACAATAACTCTATCACTGAATTAACTCTCATCTTGAAAGTTTCTTCTGAAAAGGCATTGCATTCCATAACTTTACATCATATTAACATTATCCTAAGTAATAATGACTAATTATTTTTTTTAAAGTAGATATTAACATAATGCTTTTATTGATATTAAAGTTTTAAAAAAATTCTGAAAAGGCCAGTATCTTATAAACTGTGACCAAATAAAAAAAAATGCTTATCTATTTTTATTTTGACAAAAAATGCCCAGAGGGCATTCATATTTTTCTAATATAGTTTTCAAGCAAAGATTTTGTAATACAATTAAAAATAAATTTTTGTTTGTTTATAAAGTATTTTTGATTATTTTTACATACTAAATGGTTGATTATTATATAGAAATACACAGGTAAACATTCAATTTATTCGTTAATGTTATATTTTTAGAAATATGAGTTAATAAACTTAGCCATAATATAAAGAGAAAAAATATGTGTCTATTTGTTAAAATTGACTTGGTGTTAAAATCTTTTAAAATAATGTATCAGATTTCAAAGCAGAATTTGACAAAGTTATTATAAATCTACTTTCATTCATTCATATTATAAAACAAACTTAAAATAAAAATGAATTGATTTATTTTTACTTTTAGTGTTTATGTAAATATGTCTTTGTGTTTATAGTACATTGATATATTTACAGATCAGATTTTAAATATTTAAAGTAGTCAGTATACCTTTTAAAATATTATTCCCTTATAAAATTAAATCAAAAGGAAATCAAGTCCATTTTATTGAATTTTAGTATAAAATAAAGATTTTATAAAAACAAAAGGATTGAGTATTTTCAAAAATACCAGATAGAACTATAGAAAGTATCAGAATACAAGAGATCTAAATTTAGGCTAGCAAGTATGTTACTTGTATGTGTATTAATTTAAATTTATAATCTGTTTATTGTTTTATAAACAGTAAGGCTGCAAACTATGTTGTATCAATATACATGACTTTAATTATACTCTAATAGTAAATGTAAACAACAAACAAAAATTTAAATAAACAAACAAAAAAAATCATATATTTAAAACATTTTATGATACACAAGGAGCCATTTTTTCATCTCCGAGTGCCATATATGACCATGTTTATTTATTTTTTTCCAATTTATGTTGAAAGCACAAACATTTTGTTTTTTTTCTTTATTATCCATTCTGAATTTGATGTGCAATATTTCACACAATAAAATGTTTTCTAAGTGTAATGCTAAACGATTTATAAAATGTAAGAACATATTTAAATTTGATAGTAACTTAAAATATCAAAATAATTAGAGAGATCATAATTTCTTTATAATGAGAATACTAATACATTTTTATAAGAAAAAAAAAATATTGGAAAAAAAAGAATATTATCCAAAACATATTTAATTGTGATATGTCAGACATTTCACTATTATTTATTTTATCTATAAAATAAAAGTATAATACATTAAATTTCTTTATTTTTATCTTTTCAGTGGATAAATGAATAAACATGCACTTAGGATAATCTATGTAAATGTGTCCCTTCAATTTATTATTAATAACTATATTATTATTTTCTTCATTTTGTTATAGGTATGATTTAAATTTATATTTTCATATTATATAAACAAAAAGTGTATATTATATATATATATATATATATGTGTGTGTGTGTGTGTGTGTGTGTGTAATGATAAATAATATTTTAATATTGAATAAATATAATGTCATGAGAAATTTACCAAATCTATTTAATACATAAGGGATTTGAACTCAAACTTTCACACAACCCTCAATTCTCCATGCCATCTCATATTGCTGACCCACCTGATCACACACATGTTGAAAAGATAAATAATCACCAAATACATATTTCATACTAAACCATCACTCATCAGTTGGTCCAGATTACCATATCCACACATATATACAATCAGTGCTCAGCTTTATATTAAGATAGCCAATCTTCATACTTTAATGAACAGACTTCAAACCACTCCAACCCACAACTCTTCAGCCATCCATATCATTGAAAATCTGATGATGGAATGTTCAAAACCCACATGAGTGCCAAGTTTGCCATCCTACCCATGTTGATGTTAGTCATTCTGACCCCTCATATACAGGAGAATAATCCATTTTAGATAGATATGCAAGGGATGGGCAAACCTTTAGCTCACTATGTTTCAATATGTAACTTAATATACACTGTACTGGCTTACACACACCTGCACTTATAATGTAATATATAAGGGATTCGAACTCAGATTTTTACATGACCCTATTTGCTAACTCACCTGATCACACATGTCATGAAAAGATAAATCACCACCAATATTAATATTTCATGCTAAACCAAAAGTTGGTCCAGATTATCATCTCCACACAAGATAGCCAATCTTCATACTGTAATGGACAGGCTCAAACCACTTCAACCTGCATTAAAGGTCTGCTTGTCTTTCACATAGTATGCAAAATGGATTATTCTCCTGTACATGAGGAGTCAGAATGACTAATGCAACATGAATAGGATGACAACCTTGGCACTCATGTGAGTTTTGAACATTCCATCATCATATTTTCAATGAAATGGATAGCTGAAGACTTGTGGGTTTGGAGTGATTTGTAGCCTCTCCATTAAGTATTAAGATTGGCTATCTTAATATAAAGCTGAACACTGATTATATATATGTATGAAGATGGTAATCTGGACCAACTGATGAGTGCTGGTTTAGCATGAAATATGTATATTAAAGATTATTTATCTTTTCAACACATGTGTGATTAAGTGGGTCAGCAATATGGGATGGCATGGAGAGTTGAGGGTCATGTGAAGTTGCATTATATATGTGCAGGTGTATGTAATCCTGTACAGTATATAAATTGCAAACCTATTAAGTAATATTGAACTGCCTTCTAGTGCCTATGTTCCACTAACTTTTTACAGCAAGAAAATGAACCATGATCGACTTTTTACTGTATTTTAGATTTTTTTATATATCCAGAACATTAAGCTGTTACTTCTCTGGATAACTCTAAATAAAAAGATTTAAAATATAATAAAAAATGGCATATGATCCATTTTCTTGTAGGTTGCAGAACATGACAGCTAGAAGGCAGTTCAACGTGGTAAATTTTCTATGATATATATATATATTGTGCCCTTTTGTATGGGTCACCATTTAATTTTGTGCTAATCTATTAAAAATTTTAAATTTAAGATATATTTGAATATGTGATGTTGATTTTGCTTATGGTAATATTTCAAAAGATTTAATGAAAGCAATCTATGAATATTTGATATGTAAATTGTGCTGGTATTGAGAGAGACATTTTAAAATGATGATGATTATAATATATAATTGGAAAAATGGCTATAATCAATACTGTATGAATATATTTAATAAATAGGTATTTAAAGCTAAAAGTGTTTAAAAGACAAGTTAAAATTAAATGCATATGTTTATTGTTGATAAAATAATATTATAAGAGAATATAAATATTTTAATTATTATAAGTACTTAAATAGAAGACTAATATTTGATTTTAATAATATTGGATAATGATTTTAAAATCTGTTATAATATCTTATTTATTTAAAAAATATTTATTTTAAAAAATGCAATTGTTAGTTTATTTTTAGACGATGAGAAGCGTTTCTTGTGTTATAAAAAAACAGATGTTAGTTAAATTTACACACACATGCATGGAAGTTATTTAGTGAAGTTGCAAAACTATTTTAAAAATTATGTTGTAAAATTTATAAATAATACGTGAGTTATCACGAGATAAAAATAAAGATAAATTAATGTAGAATATTAAATCTGATTTTTAAAAGTATTGCTTTTAAAAATATAACGTATAAAAAATGCTTAGTTTATTTTAAATAATTTGATAAAAGTTAAAAATTAAAAAAGTAAGTAAGAATATTTTAAAAAAAATGTTTAATGGATTTAAATAAACGATAAGAATTATTTTAAAAATGTAATAATGTAATAAATATTAAATATTAAATAAGTCATTATTTATTTTTAATTTTGTGTTGTTGGTAAATATGTAAATAAGCCAGCAAATTGATTGTTTAAATGTACCAATCAAATGGGAAGTTTCTTCCGGTATAAAAGCTCAGTTCAATTGTTAGGAGAGGACTTCGTGATTGAATTATCAAGTTAATTGTGCTATTAAAAAAAAATAGCTAAGTAAATTTATAGACGCTCTAAAATCATTTTTTAAAAAATTACAAGAGTGTCGTTATAAATAATCTCTAAAAGTTTTAAATAATAGACATGCAGTGTTAACTTAATTTTTTCCCTATCGGTCTTCTCTAAATTGAAGCTCAATTTGCAGGCAAATAGTCATGGGAACATCATATATAATGAAAATATATCGGAAACTTTACCCTAGAAATATGATAAACGCTGGATTAGTTCGGAAATTTACAAGATGGAGAAAAGTAGTATTTTGGATAGTATATAATTTTAAAAGCTAATTACTATTGCCTATTAGAAAATAGATATTTTAAAAAATAAATACTTTTGTGTAAAGAAAGTATTTTTGCAAGCTATAAATTTAAAAATATATCTTAAGTAAAGATATTAAAAATGAAAGTAGTTTTATAAATACTTGCCTTGTTAAGTCTTTATGTTTAAAAGACTGAATGTTGATAATTTTAAAAGCAAGTCAATTGAAATATAATTAGATAATGGGATTATTATATTGAAATAATTTAAACGCTGGCCGTTTTATAAATAAAGAAATTTATTCTTACCTGGATGTTTTTGTTAAAAAATGCGCAAGAAATATGTGGACGTCCCAGTTAATTTAAAATAATTAAATGATAGTTTTCATAAAACTAAAGACTAAGCTAAAATAATAACTTTTGAATAATATTTTAAAAATAACTAAATCAGGATCCTATAAACTATTTTAATTTTATTTTATTTTCTTGTGGGGAACTTATTTTTAAAAAAAAGAACATTTTCGTTTTTCATAAACTTTTAAAAAACACGTGTTGGACCGGAAACAGGAAATGGTGTTCTAGTGAATATGTGCCTACGATTAAAGAACTTTATGGTGAAAAGGAAACATCGCTGGATTTATGTAATATGAATTTTGTTTTATTTATCTAATATAAAAGTTAAATATTATTAATTTATTAAAAATAAGATAGGTACATTTCTTAAAATAATAACTAAAGTAATATGATATAATTAATTGCATAAATTTATTTTATAATTAATATAACACGGAATATATATTAAAGAATGATTGTGAGAATAAATGTGAATTATTTTATGAAGCTGTAATTCGAAGAGAATTGGAAGATGGACTGTACATTAAATCATTATTGATGGTAAAAATTGTATAATAATAATAATTTTAATGTATTTAATATGTTTTCTTTAGATCAACCAAATATTATGTTGTTTGAATGAATGTATGATTATTTTAAAAATACACACACATTATATTGGCAGTGATAGTTTTATTTAAATATGCATAATTTGAATTTATGATATAAATATGATACAACATTACATAAGAAGCTTAGAAATAATTATATGATTCTTTCGTAGATAAATTTTGATATTTTGTTTTATGTTATAGTATTAGAATTATATTTATTAGTCATAAGTAATTATTGTATTGCAAGTTAGGAAGAGATTTCAAAGTCTATATTTTACTGTTGTTTTATTGGATAAATTACTTTAAGTTTTATGGAGAAGTTTATATTTAGGTTGAAAGTTTACCAAGTATAGATAATGAAGCATAAATAATTTGGAATTAGTATTTTATTTAAAGTTGAAAGTTGTTTTTCCGGAAATTTTAAATAAGTTTAGAGGATGTTTTATAAATAGAAATTTATTAAGAAGGAGTAGTATTACACATAAAGTAAGGTAATAATTTTATATAGGGAAGAATCATAGAATTTATCTAATATAATATTTTATG
This sequence comes from Epiperipatus broadwayi, assembly GCA_028023455.1. Classification (NCBI taxonomy): domain Eukaryota; kingdom Metazoa; phylum Onychophora; class Udeonychophora; order Euonychophora; family Peripatidae; genus Epiperipatus; species Epiperipatus broadwayi. The sequence continues at coordinate 6,177,497 of JAQFVV010000043.1, read as the reverse complement.
AATTTGAAATTGATGAATAATTTTAAATATTATTATTTTAACAGTACATATATGTAATGCATATTTGATAAAACATGTAACATGAATTGCAATAAGTGAAATATAAAATTATAATCAATTATTATTTATTACATTATAAAGATACATTAGTTTTATATTATGCTATTAGAGTAGTACTAATAGTAGAGTGAACACATACCAGTACATGATGAAATAAGTAACAGTAATACTTAAGTGATGTAGCAATTTAATTAGTAAAGTTTAATTGTTTACATATGCTACATAAATATTATTTACATAAATTTTTCTGTGTAATAATTGAAGTTCACTGATATTTATTTAAAGTCTAAGTTTTGAAAACATACTTCAATGTTATTAATACAGCATTTAAAAGGATGTATAATTACTTATTAGGAGTATGAGTTAATAACAATGTAAACACATTGTATTATTATTTTCTTATTTTTATTTTATTTTGTTTTCCTAATTTGAACTGTAAATATTGTAAATAAATTCTTAATCAAAGTTAATGTAAATAAATTTGTTTAATTTGTTTTAAAAGTGTGTCGAGTTCATTATTTTGCACCACAGCATTTGACAGCAGATAATTTGAATAAACATAATATTTGCACAATGTGAATTTATTAATATTACTTTAGAAATAAATACAATATTTTCCTGATTATCATTTATAAGAATTGATTGACATTAATATATCATATTACAATGGTCATAGAGTAATTATCATTCATAAGATGGTTATAATACACAATATAAGAGTACAAGATTATTTATTGCCACAGATTATTAAATTATAAAATTTTGATCTATTCCAGAATTAAGATGCTATATGAAAATAAAAGATATACATATGATTATTTATTTAATGATTGATGATATAACAGAAATAGATAAGATTAAGTTATACTCTAAGATTAGTATTATATTATTATTAGAATAAGTTAGGTGTATTTAGGTTTGATATAAAATCCCATATCGTACTTATTTACATGAGTTATCATTACTTTAAGATAATTAGAAGAACCTGAGATTATTTAATTATATTTTAAAAATTAAAAGTTAAGCTTTATTTATTTTATTATTATTAAAGATAATTTATTTTATTTAAAAGCCATAAGAATGCTATAGAGGTAGTAGTAAGTTAATAAGGAGGTGATAGTATTCTTATGCCATTGAGATAATATGTTTGGAAGATATTGACTCAATGTAAATCTACTTATTACTTTGTAACTTTACTTCACAGTCTCATGATTTTAAAAATACTTATTTAATTAGTACATACTATAGAATTATATTGATTTGATAATTAATGATAAATTTATGTAGAATATGATAATATAAAAGTAATTTAAAATAGATATGCAAATTTTAATTAAGCATTATAATTTTAATTGAGCTAGTCGTATTTCAAATTATATTATACATCGAGAAGTAAGGGTACAATATATATATATATATATATATATATATATATATATATATATATATATATATATATATAAACTCATGTTGAAAAGAACTGTATTTAATAAATTAGGTGCAATAAATTAAAATATGAAGTTATCTTAGTGAGAGTTGTAGGTTAAATTCATTTAATAACTTTTGTTTGAATAAATTTATGATTACTTACTTATTTATAATAGTAAATATAGGGGATTTGAACTCATACTTTCAAGCACCTTTCAACTATCCACACTATCTCATATCATTGATACACATGGTCACACACATGTAGAAAATATCAATGTGTACCAGTGATATGAGATAGTGTGGATAGTTGAAAGGTACTTGAAAGCCTGAGTTCAAATTCCCTATATTTACAATTAGGCTCCATGTATATGAAAAGTGCCTGTTTTTCAAATATTATTTATAATAGCAATATTTTGAATTATATAAGGTAATGTGAATGATTTACTGTGAAAGCTTGATTTAATATTGGAAATATTTTTTTAAACACTGGATCTTTAATTTAGAACTTCTTTGTATTTTATTAAAAATAAAATAATTTTTTATCTATTATTAAAAAATTCAAATAATGAAATATCATCTCCAACATCTCACGATTTTTAGCATTTTATACAATTCCAAATTTGAGATTCTTTTAAATGTATCATTTTAAAATATCCTTTTTTTTTCTGTGCAATAGAAATAGTCTTGTTCCAATTAAAAATTTTCTGTCTATGTCTATAGTTGAGTATTACTCAACTTTTTTTTCTAATTTGTAGTCTGACACTTAATCAAAATCTTAATATTTTTCAAAACAATTTTTGTGTTCCTAGATTAAATTCTTTGAAATATTTCTGAAAAAACATTAAGGATATTGATGATTAATACCATATTTAAATAGTATCTGTGACTTCAGATTTGAATTAACGCCTATCTTATATCCCACTAACTATAAATCTAATCCTCTTAATTTCTGATATTATATTCAAATTTATCTCAACCACTTTATTTTTTAATGGTTTTCAATTCCTGCATGTTGTTTGATCAAAAAAAAAAAAAAACATTCTGTATATCTATATTAAAACCTCTACACCTTTTGTCAGAATAAAAACATGTTGAATATATATTTGTTATACTCCAGTAATTTGAATAGTAAATTTTGTCTTTCTATATGATATAATATCAATAACAATAATGTTGTTTTTCAATCTTTAATTTATTAATAAATCCTACTCCACTTGTGTCTCCAATAATTGTGCCTTTATAACAAAAATGTATATGCACGCTATTTAAATCAATTGTCTTTTCGTATTTTCTTTCAACTTCATAATCATCAAAATTATTCATTTACTATTAGGCAGTGTTTTTCCTAATTGATGCAATCTTTATTTATTTAAAAGAAATCCAAATGTGTAAGATAATGGCATCTTAGAAACCATAGCTCAAAGTTCTTAATTCTTTTTGACTTCAGTTGAACTCTGATTTGCCTGATATCTTTGTGGCTTCTAAAATATAAAACCATAATTTACTCTTATTTGCAATGGTTGTACATATAAAATATATATATACACATGTATTTAATTTACATTGCTTCAAAAAAATCAAACTGATGTTTCAGTTAAGAATTATAGGCATCTGATAAAGAAAGTAACTATGATGATTTATTGACTTAATCTCATAGATAAAGCTATAAGCTCACTATTCTGTATGATCTTTATTAGTGAAAAGCTTATCAATTTTTGTTTACTACAAAAATCAGCCATTTATAAACTAACTCATTATAGGAAAATTTTCCTTCCAGCATCACTTATAAATGAATAATATAGAAGAAAGCAATACTCCATATGATTGATAATATTTGGGTGGTGACTGTTTGAACAGTTCTCAACTTTTCTTTTACTTTCTAGTTAAAGGTGATTAGATACCAAATCCCAGGCCATAGGCATGACAGACAAATGATCTAACTTTACACCCAGAGGTACTTTTTTGTCGAACATGTAAATAAGTATATAACATTAATGGAAAAGTATGCTGAGTGAACATGATGAATTTATCTTACTTTTGATTTTTTTTTAAAGGTTTTTCAGTTAATTGTAAACTTGATGCAGCTTTAATTAAAAACTCATGTTACTGTCAAGTTTTAACACATCATTATTATTCTTTAAATCATATATATTATAAAATTAATTATGAAAATCAAGCTTTATCCGGCCATGTAATGGATTTGTTTAATTATTTCATGGCTAGAGAGAGCTTCGTCATCTCTACTCTATTTTTACACACATTTAATGCGGTATGAAGTTATTATTTAATATTTATTATTAATAATTATAACTGTCTTAACGAGCCATCTTTATATCTATTCTTAGCTTTTAATAAGTTTTTCTTTCTTTTAATATACTAGTCTGTATATTAATTTATCGCTATTCTTTTAATTCATTTAACTCTCTCTTTTTTGCAAATCTTTATCTAATTATTTCATTTATTTTTATCTTTTATTTTGGCACATAAAAGTTTATGCCTACATACAAAAGATTATAGTTTTCTTTTATCTTCAGTATTTATATTAGTATTTTATAAGCATTAAGCATTACCTTAAAATTCAATATTCAAAAATCTAAGGGTCCAGGTTCGATTCCATGCTAGTCCTGTTACACCTGAATAAGAGAGAAAAATAATGCCACTCAAAACATTGTGTATACACTAAATTGTGTGCTTTTATTAGTTCAATGTATTGGTGGTCGAGAGTTCAGCGACAGCTGCTTTACAAGAGGTTGTTCCGGGTCAGCGGGTTCGCTTCCCGGCTGATGCTATGACACATGAGAAAAAAAAATTAGAAAATGTAAATGAAGTTAAATTTTTCTAAAGACATTCAATACTTAATATTTGATTATAGAAATAGCCCGATATATAAATACAATTAACATTTGTTTGATTCATTCAATTTTCTGTAGACTTTTTACCTAGTCAAATAAAAAAGTTATTTATTTATTTATTTTTATTAGCTTTCCATAACCAAACTTTTGAAAATAACCCTATATCACTGTGATTTATGTACACAAGCATTACTTTCAAAAAATATTTTTAAGCTAAATTTTAAAAACCTTTGCATTTTTTAAAACTTAGGTTTCTAATAAAGTGTTGTCAGCATCTTTCCTCAACTTTTAATTGCAGACACATATTGTTTTTAACTTGACTTTGTATTTTAATCTTTTTTAAAACAAAAAATAAAATATATATAGAAATTCAATGTATATACTAAAGCTAAATTGATTACAAATATTATTTTTCTACAAATGTTGTATATTTTTACTGATATGCTTCAAATAGCATGAAGATTATTATTGAATAATATATCTATATATAATAAATATTAAGTGTAATAATGCTCGAAGCTAAATGGGTTTATAGGTAACCATTAGAAACCATTCAATAGTTAGACAATACCAATATAAATAACAATCAACAATCTCAAACTGTTGTCAAGGCAACCTTCTTTTAACAATGAAGGTGGAATCCTATTTTTATTTATGGTCCCATATATTTATATAGACACTAAAGATTGCAACTTGACCACAGAGATTGAAATTATTGATACAAAGAAGTTTAAATAAACCTCATTAAACAGGTAAATTCAACCTGTTCTGAATGATGACTAATAAATAATTAATTATAACATTACAAATTGTGATTATAATTTTCAAATTACACCCAAAGTATTACTTAAATAATAATAACAATCCCAATATAGATAACAATGAACAATCTCAAACTGTTGTCAAGGTAACCTGTTTTTAACAATAAAGATGTTGATAGTCTAAGTGTTGACTGTTTTCTAATGGCTATATATAATGAATATAAAAGTAAATATTGTAATGTTACTAATAGCTAGGGTCATAAAAATTAATGCAGACACTCAAATATAAGAATTTGAAGATAATCTATTAAATTGGCAGTAGGAATTAAGCATCCATTCTACATAATAGTATTGTAATAACAATTCTTTGTATGCATTACATATAAGAGGTACTACTTTATAGCTTACAAATTATATTTTATTTAAATGATTAATAAAATTCAAACAGATTAAGATAAGTTACAAACAATTTAAAGCCTATTTCATGATTATTACTGAAATAGATCTTAAAGAGATTTTAACAAACACACAGGTGCACACACTATATATCCACTCCAGAAGTGATTTATTCAAGTTAAAATATTTTATTTTAAATTAAACTGATTTTCAACACCTTAAAACATTACATTCATGATATTAATAATTTTCATTCAGTCTAACATTACAGATTCTTTTTTTTAAATCTATTTAAATTCTATGTTCTACTATTATGAATAGTCTTTGATCATTGGCCAATTATTTGAATTTCTCAACTAATTTCTTTTAGTATATAATTTTTAACCTTTTCTGAATCAAAAACATAATCTTTTCTTGATAGTATTGTAAAAACACAGATTTAATTTTCTTTTTCTCATATACCCTTTTGTGTATTGAGTAATGTGTGATTAGAAATTAGCTTTTGTTTCTCCAAAATCTATAAATGAGCAGAAGAAAAATATAGTTATATATTTATAATATTGTAAAATATTAATGTAGCCAAAAAAAAGTTATAATAAACATCAGAAATATTCTTACCACTCTATATAGTTATTATATTTTAAATAAATATTTATTATTATCCAGGGCTATAATATCATAGGTAACTACCAATATTTTCACAAATCACATACTTTACATAACACCTTGCCATCATTTCCAAAAAAATGGATCAAGGACTTAAGAGAACACATAACCAAACTATTTCCCATTACCAGGTGAACTCTGGAGACTAAAAGCAACTATTGGGATATCTACAGGCTCATATACCCCAAACAAGACAAAATGCCAACTTAATTAAACCTCTATAATAGGTTAATTATTAAAAGGTCAAGATTCTGGGATTATGAACCCAAATATATTGATTTGTTCTAAAATATAACCTTGCCTCTCCCCCCACTAATCATTTTCTAGTGTGGAGGAGAGGCTTCCAGAAACTGGAGTCACTGTGCAACCTATGCAAGTCCAGTAATGAAACAATACATCTTTTCTTCCATTGTCCCTTTCTTGGTCAGTTGTGGGCTAGGATAGTGACCAATATTTCTCCTAACAGTATAAACATGCTACCACTTTTAACAGCATTCAAAAGCATATTTGAAGTTATTAGAATGGCCATTTTCATCTTCTCAATTTGGCTCACAAAGTGCATTATGGTGTTCAAACTGACTGACCTCAGGCCTTGGACAATTTACCTGTGGATCATGAAGAAGCTCAGGAGGAGAGACCGACTTCTGGCTTCACTGCATAGAGAAACCTAGTCACAACACAATTTCCTGGATGATGAATAATAAACACAGAGACCTTTTACTCCAGTTCATGTTTTTAATCTGTGTATAAATTCAATGTAACCTCAACAAATTTTACGAATAAATTCGTTTTTTCTTAACAAAAAAAAGTAACAATTTATTAGTTGTGCTAAAACTTCTGTTTTAGCTTTTATATATGTATGCACAATTTACTTGAAGCATAAAAATAATGGAAAATTAAACACATTCATGTAGGGTAAAGAAAATTTGCCAAACTTTATGCATGTTGCTATTGAGATTAAATTTAGTAATAATATTGTAAATATATTAATGCTCCTCAAAAATAAATGAAATGAACAGTATAGTTCATTTTTTTATCCTATATAATACTAAATTTTAATATAGAAATAACATTTACTTGTATGAATGTTTGTTTGAAAAATATGATTATTATTATTATTATTTTTTATTTTGTAAATCAGTATTTAGGACCAACTGTTGAGTGCTAGTTTAGCATTAAATATGCATATTGGTGATTATTTATCTTTTCAACATGTATGTGATCAAGTATGTCAGCAGTATGAGATAGCATGGATAGTTGAGGGTTGTGTGAATGTCTGAGTTCAAACCCTCTATATATTACATATTGTAGTGCAAGTGTGAAAAAAACCTGTACTGTAGAAGCAAAAATTTGTATATTGACATTCTAAATATTTTCTGTTTCTCATGGCAATGAATTTTTCTTATGTATTTGATGTTTAATTGTCATTTAGTAGAGCAAACTTTTTACAACTTTTGTACATATTTTCATATAAATGCACTGTTGTTTAAAACTATGTGTATTTAGAATAATATATTCTGAAAAGTATATATATATATATATATATATATATATATATATATATATATATATATATATATATATATATAAGAATGCTTATGTTAAATACTATATGATAAATTATCTACAGTAGATTAAAAGTAGATATTAAAATAATAGAATGCCCATGATCATGAAATGCATATAAATAAAGAAAGGTGTAGTTGTTTTGTAGAAATTAAAAATGAAATAAAACATATTTATTTATTATAGTTATATTTAATTTTATTACAGTATATTTTACACTTATCATAAACAGCCTTCCTTAATAGCATTGAGATTGTTCAACAACATGTATTGAACTACTTAAACATGTTTAGGATACCTTAGTTTAAAATTTTGTTTTTATAAAAAGTGACCTATTATTATTATTATTCATTATTACCATTTATTCATTCGTTTATTTATATTATTTATTACTTTACATGTAAATAAAGCATATTTTTATTTATTTACATTAACATCACTTTCATATTTTGTTTATACAGTATATAACCACAATATACGATAAATTTTATGCTCAAATTAATTTTAAGTATTAATTAAATTCATGAAAATTATAATTTAATTATTTATTTCATGTAAGTTAGTAGTTTAAATTCATGCTTTAAAAACATATAAATATTTTGTTTGTCAAGTATTGTTGGATACAATAAAATACCCATTGTTATTCAGCTACAGGTTGGTGAATGGATTTATTTATCTGCCTCTAATAGTAGTAATAATTAAAACCATCACATTATTACCATGAGTAATAATTAAAACCATGAGAGTCTTGGGTTTTTCTGTTACATTTGGATTGCCCAACATGTTATCTTTTGATTTTAACATTTAGCATTACCCAATTATGCTTTGGCTTAACCAAAAGCATGTTCAGGTGCACTTAATAAAAAATAAAATAAATCAATCTTAAAATTCTTACACATTCACAAATCCACTAGACTAGCCAAAAAAAATCAACTCCAAAACACACCTTTTACACTTGAGAAGTCTACTTGTAGCAGTGAAAGTACTGGTTATCTTTTAGAGGTTTTTTTTTTTTTTAGCTAGTTTGCTTGAGTTGAAAATTTGGGGTAATTTTGATTATATATATATATTGTTGATACTGTAAAAATATTTTGTTTTTATTAGAAGTCGAGTACTTTAGTCTAAATCTTTAATCAATATTTTATCAAAATTCAGAATTGTTTTCATTTAATAAAGTAGATTTCACAATACTACATTGTTTAGCATGTACAAACTATAAAGCCTCGACCATTACATTAATTCTTAATAGATAAACAGTAAAGTAGAAACCATTACTGAGTGATAATTTTTGTCTGCTGGAAGATAAGTATTTGGTGATTCTCTACTCTTATTTTACCTTCTATATCAGGACCAGCATGTGTGGGTGTTCAGGCTGGGTGGAGTACAAAGGTGCTGATAAACCAGGATAAATAATAAAATTTATATGTAAATAAAATTATTTACATTTTCAAATCATTTCATCATTAGAAATATGTCCTGAGTATAAATATGTTTTATTTAAATATAAGAGGAATGTTTCTTTATCTAAACTTATTTATAACAATTACCCAGGCTTCGAATTTCTAGGCACCTAGGCACAAGCTCGAAATATACTACATATACAGTCTTATCATTATGCTAAACCTAACAAACCAATGCCATTTTCTATGATAATTAATAAAACTTATAAGTAAATGTTTACATTTTTCGAATCACTTTATTTTTAAAAACACATTCTGACTGTAAATATTTATTATTTAAACATAAGAGGAATATTTTTTTAGTCAAACTTATTATGGCAGTTGTTGTTCTAACCTCAAAATATATTACATATATACTCAACCATAGCACAAAACTAAACAAGTTTTTTTTTCCTCATGTGTCATAGCATCAGCCGGGAAGCGAACCCGCTATCCCGGGACAACTGCTTGTAAAGCAGATGTCGCTGACCTCTCGACCACCGATGCTTGACAAAACTGAACAAGTTGGTACCATTTCATCATTATAATTACTAAAATTTATATATAAATAAAAGTGTTTAGATTTTCCAATTGTTTTCATTTAAATATCCTAATTTATATAAAAAGTAATATATTATTATTAATAAATTATTTTAAAATAATTTTTTTAAAACAAATATTGTCTCATAATTACAATAATTTTGCAAATGATGAAATTATCTTTATCAATAATATTTTACAAGCCCTAAAAGTATTGCTTACTTGAGAGTACTGGTAAAGTGTTCTCAGAAATGTTAGAAATGGGTTCGAACCTGTTTTAATAATGTTATCTTTTTTGTTATTATTGTATATTATCTTTTTACAAGTTTTACTAAATAGCTTTTTCTATTTTTAATAATATTATCTTTTTTAAAAAAAAATGCAGTATTACTTTTTTATTTGATCTCTAGCTTCAAACTCGTAATTGATTCATAATTCACTCTACAATGCATATATAAGCAAAACAAAATATTTTATTATTTTCATGATATAATCTATAAAGAAACAAAATAAAATGCAAAGTGTTTTAATGACTTCTAAAAATGTACTGAGTAAACAATCTAAGTAAGAAAAATTATTTTTTTTCTTGCTAAATATGTATGTAATTGTCAAACTACGTATTAAAGTGTATACAACAAGAGATCGAAAACGCAATGTAAGGGTAAGAGAACAAACAGGTGTTACTGACCTCATTGAAAAAAATCAAAGATTGAAGTGGATTTGGGCTGGACATATTGCTAGAAGAGATTATGATAGATGGCAATTGAAATCTTAATCTGAATTCCAAGAGATTGTAAAAGACCCAGAAAGAGACTACATGTGAGATGGATGGATGAAATAAGAAAATGTGCAGGGGTGATGTGGAGAAGAGAAGCTAAAGATCGGAGAAGATGGATTGAACTTTATCCTGCAGTGGATTGATAATAGTTGATGATGATGATGATGATGATGTATTAAAAAATAAAATTATACAGGAAGTTAAATATATTTTATTGAATGAAAGTAAGTATTTTTTTTTTTAAAATAGAAAACAAAAATAAGTTTTCGGTGAATTAAAAATAGTAAAAGGATTTTTAAAACAAAGAAAGTGCAACAAGGAGGTGCGAATGGAATTAAGAGTTTTATCAGTCCTGTTATTTAAAATTGAAATGCTTTTGTTGGTTCTAATAAAATATTAAAATTATGTCATTAATAAACAATCCAAGTATAAAAATTTAAAATATTGGATTTTATTTATAATAAATTATAGTTATTAACGGTGGACAACACGACATAAAAAATTAAATAATTGGGTAAATATTTTATCATTGAAGTAATATACTCTTGATAATAAAAAACGTGAATAAGTTTATGCATGAGAAATTTTCAATGGGTTTTTAAACAAAACAAGGATTAAGTTTTAATAAATTACTAACAGCAGGATGGAGCTCAAAGGTGAAGCATTCCAAAAAATCATATTCTGGATATAGATATACCATTTGGTAAGTAACTTATATATTATTTAATTACTTGTATAATATCAGAACTGACTCAAATTGAAGAGAGGAGCTGTGCAATGGACGGAAGCAGTGCAAAATTGTCTTATTTGCAACTAAAAATAATATGAAAACTTTTGAAAAAAAAAATTTCAAATTTACTAAATAAATATTTAAGTTACTAGAGGGATTTGAACTTAAGATTTTCAGTCTATATTCATTACCTGTCCATCTCAAACAACTTCAAATAATACCACATACATCATGTGTGTCAGTTGTTTGAGGTAGAGGACAAATATCGACTGAAATATTTTAAGTTCAAATCTTTCTTATTTATATAGAAAACATTCAGTCCTCTGACTGAATAGGTTAATTAAATAAATATTTTTTATTTTAAGGCAATTATTTAATTATTGTTTTAAAAATTATTTTTTTAAACATTAATATGTTTTATTTTAGTCTTTGTGTTTATTTTATAGAAATAAATAAATAAATAAAATACTACGGTATTAACCGAACACGTTAAATGACTAAAGCTACGAAATCGCTAGGAAAAATGTCTTTTAATTTACAAATTTTATTTCATAGAATGGGGGGAGGGGTAATCGAGGTGCTAAAATTTCCCTTGCACAAAAGGGCTTCTTTGTCACGTGATGGGCCTGGTATATATTTTGTTTTATCTTTTCATTATGTTATGCTAATAATATTTTTCCTCTTTGGAACACTGGAGTGAGAAATTTGAATTATGTTTAAACATTACTAACTTTATTCCAATAATATAAAACTATTTTAGATAATTGATTCCATTTTAAATAATGACAAATATTTATAATAACCACTTTAAAATCCAAAATGTTCTTACTATAAATAAATTAAAGAGATGTTTTGTTTTTTTTAAAACTAACACTTTAAAAAATTACTAATACTTTCTGACCTGAATTTTTCAGGCTTAAAAAATAAATTAAGTTTAATAATTTTTATACCAGTCGTTATAAAAAATGCGTTTTATCAGTGTGCAAATTAATGATTAATTCTAACAATGAATTTATTATTATAATAGTAATTGTTTCAAAATTTTAATTTTAATAAGTACATATCATTAGGCTAATAATAGTAATAATAACAACAACAACAAGAATAATAATAATAATAATAATAATAATAATAATAATAATAATAATAATAATAATAATAATAATAATAATAATAATAATAATAATAATAATAATAATAATAATAATAATAATAATAATAATAATTCAATTCTGTTCATTTACTTAGGTGTCAAGCAACAGCATATAGCCAATTACCGTTAACACATTAAAACAAAAAAAATAAAGAAAAGGAATAACCATAATGTACATAACATAATAAAAAGTAACGATCAATTTAACAAATACATATATACATAAACAAAATCAACTTAAACCAATCAACAATTATATTTAAATTTAATAATATTACAAAATTGTTTATAATCTAAATTGAAGTGACTAGTATTAATACAAATCTGATTATATAAAGATAGTAGCCTAAATAAAGGAGAAAATTTAAGAACATTGGAATACAATAAACAGAAGCAGACCAAAAATCATGCACATAAGATCTAATTATAATAGTAGGAATTGTGTCAGATAGAAGAATTATTTTTTTGACAATTTTATAAAGATATTTAAGATCTCTATATTTTCTTCTAGAAGAAAGATCAACAACAATTTTATTTCCCAGAGAAACATATTTGGAAAACTTATTAGACACTGATTGTAATAAATTACATCCCTGTTTAGAGCTAGGATTTTAAATGATTGAACAATATTCAGTGATGGGAAGAACCAATGACAAAAGTAATTTGAATTTTGTATCATCACTGAAATGATAACCATATCTTAAAATGGCACCTATAATTTTTAAGGCCTTACCAATAATCATTTCCAAATGAAAAAAAAAAAGATTTATTGCTACAAAATATAACTTCCAAATATTTTTGGAATTCAACAGAATTAATTTTGTGAGAATTAATAAAATAAAAAATATAAAACTTCATTGTTTAAGAGTTTGAGATTAATGAAGAAGAAGAAAAATAATAATAATAATAATAATCATCATCATCATTAAACCTTTATTGAAAAATGTTAAAAGAAGACAACTAAAAAATAATTTTAGTGTAATGTAATTATTTAATACTAATATAGATTACCACTTGTTTTTTCCCAATAGCTCTTTTTTATAAGAACAGTGAAAGGTAGAGAAGATATCATTAATCAATGTATTCAATTCACAGATGATGAAGGTTTTAATAGTTTTTTATCTTTAATTTACTCATCAACTAATAAATAACACCTAAATACTTATTTACTAATTAATAATTGAATGGCTAGCTAGAGTAGATGTAATTGACAATGCAGAGAAATATTCAAGTTTTATCCAGACCATTTCCTGAACATATCACATAGAGGTATTAATGACTATCCCATGTGATTATTCACTATCAAAATATTGATCATAGATTTGATATTCCTCATGTTCTTAAAGCTAAGGTATCAGTGCAACATAATAATATAACCAGATCTATTTTTTTAATAATTTATTTTGCTATTTTTAAAAGTATATTATTCTAATACATTCACTAAAATGTAATTAAGGTAATAACATTAAAAAGTATATATAATAAGTAAGCCAATTCGAACAACAAAAATTATTTGTCAAGCGTTGTTAGCCGAGAGGTCATCGCAGCCGCCTTGCAAGCAAGTAGTTGGTTGCAGACGGTTGTGGGTTCGCCTCCCGGACGATGCTATGACATATGGAAAAAAAAAGAGTTATTTGAATAAAACTGATTTTACAGATTCAGTTTTAATTAGATTTAATTGCGTTTTTACACCTGAAATATATACTAGCGTTTTAGATTTTACTATTTTTAAATTCTGTATACCTGTCACTCCATAATTTATTTCATTACTAAAAAATGCTATTTCGCATTTAGTTTATTAATATTAGCAAAACCGTTTTACAAACTAGAAATTAAAATATTTAAAAGTTTACATTTTATATATATAAATATATTTATTTTAGGCTTAGACGGATTTGTTTAGTTTGTGATCGATCAATGTTTTTTTTAACCTGGGTATGTTCCAAGACAGTCTAGCAGAAATCTTTGTTGAATCGTTATTTAAATTAGTAATAAGGCAAAATGCAAATCAGTTTTTTTAACAAAGGAAAAAAAATGTCTAAAGTGTAAAGGTAAATATTTTTATTACATTAGAACACATTTTAAATTAAATATATTAACAAAAATAACAATTGAGTGTAAATTATAAGATTTTTACACAGCGAATAAACATTTTTGATTTATACATTATTTAAAATGAACACGTTATAATATAAAAACTTCATTTTTCTTTTGCAGATAACTAGATCCATTAATGCAAAGCCCTGCATAGAGAGTGCAAAAGGTTCTCAGATAGTAACTTAATTTACCATTGCTGGAGATGAAAGTTCACATGACCTCCTAATCATTTGATTACTTATATTTATCATTAATTTGACCAATTTGTAAAATAAAAAAAAAGAGGTTGTTGACAAGCAGAAAAATAAGCGATGTGTGAAATTTTAAATCACATTTTTATAATATCATAAAAATATCATTAAAAACCAGTCAACACTTAAGACAATCCCAAAATCAATAACAATCAACAATTTCAAACTGTTGTCAAGACAACTTCCTTTTAACAATAAAGGTCGAGGTTGCCTTGACAACAGTTTGAAATTGTTGATTGTTATTGATATTGGGATTGTCTAAGTGCTGTTTGGGTTTTAATGGTTACTTACAAACCTATTTAGCATTGAGTATTATTACACTTAACATTTTATATGTAATTTCCACTCTTGATTACCAAACCAGATGTTGTTAATAAATATTTGAGCATTCTGTTATCTTTCTTAATTCCTGTATACATCTGAGACAGCTGATGCAAATGACTATTTGGCATTGTCTGAACAATCTATTAAGTAAAGGAGTATTAAAATGTATTAACAACATTTTGTTCATTAGTCAAGGTCAGAAATTACATATAATGATTGGGGAACAAACACAGTATTTATTATATTACAAATAATTTATTTAAAATTCTCTTTTACATGAGTTAGAATGAGTCCATATAAAAATGAAATTATTTGTATATGGATTGTAAAGAATTTTCCTCTAAATGTCAAACATAATCGTTCTACTATTTCCTATATACATATTTGGGACTAGCAGTGCAAGTGGTCATTTTCATTTAGTTTAAGGACTCAAGTAAGTAAAGCCCAGGTTCTAAAATATTTATTAACAGAGATTATCATGGTGAGAGATTAAATGTAAATTTGGGTTCAAAGATCGGTGATCACCATCATATTCGACAGTTAATCATTAAGTTTCTCATAACAAAATCCAATGTTGTAGAAGAAAAAACAAGAAATTCATACCTAACTTTGTGCTGTTAAAATTGTAGCTGCATGAAAGCTATACAGTAATATAATAGAAATATAAAGATAAATAATATTTCTGGCCGTATATAATCCAAATGTAGTGATCTGTAACTCTTTTTTTTTCCCATGTGTCAAAGCATTGGGCAAGAAGTGAACCTGGGACAACTGCTTATAAAGCAAATGTGCTAACCACTTAGCCACCAAGTGACAAATATAATGAAATGCTAAAAACAATTATCATAATAATTCAATGATTCAAACTTTTGAAAAGTTCTTATCTGTATTTTAATGTGACCAAATAAAAATATTATTTTTTTAAAATATCTATTTTATATGTTAATCTATTACATCTTCTCTCTAAAGCTTATTGAAAAAATCATAGTACAATGATAGGTAAATTTCTAGTTGATAATTATGTCATCAAAATGCCACATTGGACCATAACCACCACAAAACATCATGATTATTCTCATGCTTTTACACTCTCTGTAATATTATTCACTTATCTGCAGAAAATATCTTTCACATACATCCACTGTAACATATGCAAGATGCAGCATTGATAAATTAATTCAACACTTATTTAAAAACCAGTGAAAATAACCGTTATTTACATATTAGACCTGCAATGTAGGAGACATGCTACACCTTTTCAAATTCAGCATAAATGTCTAGCCTTGTGATCCCATCAAATAAATCCTGCAATCTCATTCGATCTCATCAATAACATGATAAATTTACACTTTCATTTATTGTCCAGATTTTATTCGGACGTGTTCTTTTCAAAGTGTTTCGTACTTCAGTGCTGATTTATTTTTCCAATTTCTGATTAATACTACAATTTTTTTTAAAACAGTATAAAATGATAAACATTTGGAATTTACCTACTACTGAGATCAATGTGGACATCAATGTGGACAAGTACACCCACACTTAATACAAGTGATGGCATTGTAATATTCGATGATGTAATAATAAAATAGGCCTACATAAGGGATTAGGGTTGGAGAGTTCCAGAATTCCATTTTTAACAGTGATCTAATTTTATGTCCTGTACATGAGGGGTCAGATTGACCTTAGGTCAACATGGGTGTGACAATAATCTCAGCCTCAGAGTGGCCTTTGAGCATTCCATCATCAGATTTTCAATTGGATGGACAGTTGAAGAGTTGGAGTGTGGAGTAGATTGAAGCCTGTCCATTAAAGTAGAACTTGCTATCTTAATATATATCTGAGCACTTGTAGCATATATGTGTAGAGATGGTAATCTGGACCAACTGATGATTGCTGGTTTAGCATGAAATACGTATATTGGTGATTATTTATCTTTTCAACATATGTGTGTTCAGTTGTGTCAGTGTTATGAGATAGTGTGGAGAGTGGTGGGTCATGTGAAAGTCTGTGCTCATACCCTGTCTATTACAACTGAGCTTGCAAATTACCATCCATTAAATGAGGAAAAAGAGAGCTTAGTTTAGCAGAGAAAAATGTAAAATTGGAGGCTCGCACAAAATCGTTGATATTGAAGACATCCTTTTGCACAAAAAAAAAAAACCAAGCTGGACAAATTTTTCCAGAACAGTGGATGTTTGATGGCTTGTGTAGAGAGATTGATGAATGTCTTGTCATAAAAATTCATTATAGAACAGGGGCAACTCTGATAAGAGCCATCAAAGAAAATATGGAAGAGGAATCAATGATTTATTCAGATTGTTGGAAAGTCTATAAAACTGTTGATATACGAGCTACTAGTTACTGACAATTTTCATATAAATCATTTGTTAAGTAAGTCTCCATTTTGAAAAAAAATTACTTTAATCCTTCATTTTGGAACAAAATTTTATCCACTTAAAATAAAGTAGAACAGACAAATGATTATTTCACCATCGTGACAATTCCTGTTATATATTACACAGTAAGTATGTTTTCATTTTAAGTGTTTTATAATTTCATGCCAGATATACACATAATATTTTAGTTACAATATTTAGACATGCTAATATTTTAGATATATACATATTTTATTATTATTTTGCCAATTTTGCTTCAGTGATTGTTTTATAATTTCATGATAGGCTTAAATATCTGTATATAAAGTAGCATTTGAGAGTTGCATAATGCCATGTCATATTTAATATTTTGTGTGTGAAATTTATATTTTTAATATTGTACTTTTTCAGATTTAATCTGGTGCTATTAGTGTCATAAATTGAGCTGCTATGGCTTTTCGCATACATATTCAGACTGCAGATAACTTTGTAAATCTTGAAAAAATATCATGTACACATGGTCTGTTTTGATAAATTTATCATTTTTAGTTACTAAAAATTCCAGTGTACATATTATTTGGTTAGATAACAAGATTAGAAAGTTATCAGAAGATTGATGTGAATGTGAAAAAACATAGCAGGTCTAATACATTGCAGATCAGATAGAGTGGAAGATACATAGACTGAAGAATTCTGAATTCAAATCTCTCTACACATTAAGTATACTAAATATATATTATTTAAATAATATTCTCATTTTAAAATAACCAAAGTTAATATTAATCAGTTTTTGATTTTTTTTGGCTAAAAATAGTTTAAAAAGACTCATCTAGACAGTTCCAATACTTTAGTTGCAAATATAATATATATATATATATATATATATATATATATATATATATATATATATATATATATATATATATATATATATATATATATATATATATATATATATATATATATATATATATGAATACATATTTAGATTCACAAAAGCATACACTACAAATTGCTTTTGTTTCTTAATACAAATTTTGAGGTTAATGCTACTTTTTATCTATCAGAGCTACATGTATTTTGCTTCATACATTTCATATAGAGATTTTACAGGTTGGTAGTTCTATTCAGGGTGATCATATTTTATAATTCTATAAAAAATGGCAGGTTAATAAGATTACATTTTTGAAACAATCAGCATGACTCATTACTGTTATTATTCTCTTTCTTATATATACTGATGTGTATTGCATATATTTTATGCTGTTAGTAAAATAACAGCTTAAAGTTAATTGTAGGTCATTAGGTATTATTGAAATAATTGCAACTATTTAGTGTTTTCCTGAAGGTTTGTGATGATCGTGTTTTAGTTGTATTAAAATATTGGACTATTTCCATCATCTAATATGAGTAGTGAAAGTCTTTACAAAAATATCAAACACATTGAACTGTTAGTAATAACAAATCAGACATGTAAGTATATGCACAATGTTTCAAGAAATATTATTTTCTCTTCTTCAGGTGTTACTGGCTTGACCAGTGACAGTATTAGTTTGGGAATTGAAACTGTACCCTTAGATTCTTGACTATTGTATTTTAAGGTATCGCTCTAATCAGCCATCTTGTCTTTGGCGGGATGGCTTAGTTGGTTAGAGTGTTAAGTTAAAATTCAATACTGAAAAATCTAAGGGTCCAGGTTCGATTCCCATGTTAGTACTGTCACTGCTCAGGCCAGCAACACCTGAAGAGGAGAGGAGAATCATACCTCTCAAAACATTGTCCATATACTAACCTGTTTGATGTGCTAACAGTGGAATGTATTTGGAATATTTAAATAAAGGTAAATTTTTCTAAAACATCTAATACACATATTAAATGATGGATGGCCTGAGTTCACTTCCTGGTCAATGCACTTGACACATGAAAAAAAATACAACTGCAACTACTTGTTGAATTGTAGACTGGTACATTGATTTCTGATAAGTTATGTCACTAACACAACTAGTATAGATTAATTTAGACTGCTGGTATTCTGTTGATAATCATTTGCCTTTGCTATTTGAATTCAGCCTTTATATATCTTCTCCCTTATAAGATGCAGCTGAAACTAAATACGAACCCTTTTGTACAAAATACATTGATTACAATTACCATTTTATTAATTAACTGGCTGTATTTTTATTTCATAACTTTGCTTGATTATCTGAGCTTTACATTTTTAAAAGAAAATTATTTTGGTTTATGCAAATCTTTTTTTTTGTTCCCAATTATAATTATTACAAATTTAATGTTAAACTATTTCGTAAATAAGTTAGTTACATATGGCTTAATAAATTAATAAATAAAAGAGGCAAAACTCACTTTATATATTGTCACACACAGCAAGCTAGAGTAATCAATGGATGCCAGAAGGCTTGTGCATAAAATCCCCATCCAGTGCCTACTTATCCAATATCCCCAGACTAGTTTCTGGCTTATGGCCTTCATCAGTGAGGAACCTTGAATCTGAGAGCATCCATTGATTACTCTAGCTTGCTGTGTGTGGCAATATATATAGTGAATTTGTTTTGCCTGTTTTAACAACAGTTATACACAAGCATAAGAAGAGGTGGTTATGTTTATTGGCTTAAAATTAATAAATAATTTGAATGATTCTTGAAAATGACAATAGAAGATGGTCCAAGCATAGGAAAGATATATATATATATATATATATATATGTGTGTGTGTGTGTGTGTGTGTGTGTGTGAAAGGAAATGGTTCATATAATAATTTAATACTTAAAAAATACTGTGTAAAATATTTTATGCTAATATCTTAAAATCTTTACAAATGATTAATTATAAATTTTATTATTAACACCTGAATATTATTTTATTTATTGCAAAAAATTATTCCAAGTTTTGATATAAAAAAGCTTATTAATAGAACTTTAGTGCTTCTTCATTTTTTTTTAAACAACTACATTTAATTCACCAAATCTTCCTGTATATCATTATGTAGTCTTTATATTGTATTTTTCTGACTTTTTGAAAAGAAATGTTTATTTATTTTTTACTAAAAAACATCATTATTATTATATTTAAATTATTTACTCTTTCTTATTGATTTGCCAAATGTATACCATATAGTACTAAATTGTCCAAGCACTTACTACTGTTACGCAATGCTTTATTTACAATCAAATTTGATTGTAACAGTTAAAGTTAGGAGATATAAAGTTCTGAAGACGATTGCTGGGGCAATCAAAACTGTAAACTGTAAGAAAGAGTGGTAAATAAAGCATTGTGTAACAGTAGTAAGTGCTTAAACAATTTAGTATTATATGGTATATTTAAATTACACATGTAATGTAACTCTTTCTATATAACAACATTATATAAATATATTAGTAATATTAATCACACATAAATGATTTTTACCACTGAAGAAATATGTAATGTTAAGGAATACAAATATTTTATAGAACATCATGTCCAAATATGTTTCTAGGTCAAATTGCAAAAAAATTCTAAAGAACGGTTTATAAATAAACTTACAAATATGCTTATCTGTTTTATATTAATGCTAATTCTTTTTCTTTGATAAAAAAATATATCTTCTTTTATCTGACTTTTGACCATATATATTGTAAGTAAATCAAGCATTTTTTTTGCATATGTCAAAGCATTGACTGGGAAGCAAACCTGAAACAATTGTCTTCAAGCTAATGCTTGCAAGGTGGCTGTGCTGACCTCTCAGTTAGCAATGCTTGACTGTAAAAAAATCAAGCATTTATAGCCAAAAAAGGCTGATATTTTATAGTAGCGGTTATAATTTACAAATCAATCAAGATTGTTTACCATTTCTAATATTAATTTAAAATAAATACTAATCATATTAATCAGATATGTCTGGGAAGCAATGATCTCATGGAGATTTTGTGGGTCAGGATGTTACAAATGGGGCTAAATTGTTTTAAGCCTATCTATAATCTTACAATATTGTACAATTTCTTTTTTCTCATAGTTACAATTTTAGATAAAACACTTTAGTTGTCAGCATTATATGACAGTCCTTTTAGGTCATGGCAATAACCTTTTTCATGATTAACAATAGCATATTTGCATGATAATACCATAAGGGAGATGGCCTAGATATCAACAGAAAAGAGAATTCATGATTGAATGAATGTTTCAGTCAGAGAAGAAACAACACAAAAATTACTGTTTTCAGTAATTTGTTTACAAATTAAAGGTCATTTATGCAATATGTTTGTAAAATCCTTATTCAAAACCCAAAACTTATGTCATCACAAAACGATTTTCTTTCAAGACATTTATATTTAAAAAGACAGTTTTTAAAATGTTCATTATGAAAAGTGTAAGCAGTTTCGATTTGCCTTACCAGAAACACCTTTGTCAAATGGTAATCTAATTATTTTCATAAATTTTAACAACAATGAAAAATATCTTTACTTTTAATATATATATATATTTATTGTACAGGATAGAAAATCCATCCTTATTTTTTTTGAAGTTCTATGGTTTGAAAAAATGTATTTGATATAGTTTTATTTAAGAATTTGTAAATAAGTTGGTAGTGTATTATTAGTAATTGTTTTATTGTTATTTAGTTCAGGTTTATTTATTCGCTATGATATATGCTTTGTTTTGAAATAGATCATTGTAATGGCAGTATATGTATATAATTATGAATGTGTGTATAAACAAAATAATCATTAGCAATAGTATTTAAATTGCTAAATATAAATATATTGTACCTTTATTTATTTATTTTAAAAATTATAAAATACATAGTAGTAGTATTCTGGTTGTTTAAATATTTATTTGATTTGTGAATTACAATGTAAATCTTTTAATATAATATATATGTATTTTTATTGAAATTCTTTCTTTCTTTTTTTTTGTTACTTAAAATTATTTTAAATTGTTAAACAATAGTGTTAAAGATTATTTTTAAATCAGCACATGATTTTGGCAGGTGAATAAAAAATTAAAAAGAAGAGAGTATTTTTCATTTTCTTCAAATTTCTCTTATAAATTTCTTTAAAAAAATTATTGGATTAAGGATTTATACTAAAAACAATGTGCTAAGTACAACTTTATTATTTGGGCATTGGCCCTTTTCCACTTGCTCATTAATCAACACATTGGAAACTTCAGTAAAACATAGGATCTCATAAGTAAACCTGCTTTCTTCAAAAAGTTAAAAAAAAATAGCTATCATAATTGACTGATCCATTCTATTATAACTTCCAAATTACTTAGTGATCCAAAAATAATATTCAGATTCATCATGTATATAATAGAATATCCAGGAAAAAATTGAAATTAATGGTTTTAACAAGAAGCAAATCTCTTAATTTATTTGCAATATGTACATATTTCACGTCACTTTAAGCCATTTTAGGACAAATAAAATAAGGATTGTGCTAGAGATAAGTAGCTAATTTAAAATAACTGAACATTAATACAGATAGAGGGTAAAAAAATTTATTTTATTTTTTTTATATTGTCTATTTTTTTATATGTAACATTTAATATCTTTATGAAGGAATATACAATGAAAACATTCAGAAACTAACTTATAAATTTATTTTCAATGGTAAAATTTTAAGAATGATGAAAGCCAATTTTAGTATATATGTTTGTTTATTTATTTTAAAGACATTTATAACTTAAACTATGTGAATACGTGTAATTATATATATATAATATTTATTTATTTATTTATTTGCTTTTGGCATTCAGGTGTAATACATGATAAAATTCATTTGTCAATTTAAATTGGAAAGCAATGTTTGTATTTTATTGCATAAGAATTGTACAGATGTACAAATTTATAGAACTGTATTTATACGTAATATCATTGTTTAATAATTATCTTAGTTCTTCAGTTACTATTCTAACAATCTAGTAGCATTTATCCATATCCATTAAGTCTTATAAGTTAAGATATTTAATATTTCATACTTGTGTGCATTATATATATATATTAGTGCCAATATTTCATATGCTAATCACTATCTTTATTTATATGTAAGTCAGTTGACTTTTAAACTTATTTGTTGGTGCAGACATTACTTATTGTTTATTGAGGTCAAAATTATAATTATAACTTTAGTCCATTATTGTGAAGATTTTATCTTGGTATTATTAGTTGTAGAATATCCTTAGTATGTCAGGCCTTATTTATTACAGTTAGCATTATTGCTGGATGGAGTAGATAAATTCCCTGTCCATATTAGTTATCCATGAGTTGATAGCACTTATATTTCCAGTGATGGTAATCACATATTTCTAGATATCTAGTGTTGTTGTTTTCGGTGAGCCTCTCCATATATTTTCCTAGTGCACTGAGAACAAAGGTCCAGGCATCTTAGTTTGCCTTAAATATAGGTGTTATCTTGGAAGCCACCATGCTTTTGATATATTTATGCTAGTCGCATTATAAAGTCCTCTTTTTGGATTTATCACTCATGAGATTTAATTTAAATTTTCCACTATATTAGGTGAGGATGCTTGTATTTTAGTAGGTAATGTCAAGATAAGTTTGTTTAAAGGAGGTGATTCCTTTAGGATGTACTTAATTATGTTAGTGCTTTAAAGTATAAGAATGTCTGTGTTTTGCGCTATCATGATTTGTAATCATTCACAAACTAACCAACAATATTTTGTAATTATAAATGTTTGAATTTATAAGCATATGGCCAGTTAGTATAATCCACACATGTTATGTATATGCTATGATCATCTAGAACTTTTCCAATGTTGATGTAAATCACTTAGTTATTTTTAAATGTTTATTTAGATGATTTACATTATATGGACAATGAATTTATAACTTATATGTGTATAAGTGATTTTTGATAAATGCCTTATTGATTGAATCCATTTGATATTTGCTTAATTCAGTCATTTAGTTATTTTCTATTTCAAATTAGTATTTATTTTAAAAAAATCTATTAAAGAAATACATTTATAACTTAGATTATTAATGCAACAAGATATCTCCAACTTGTTTATTTATTTGTATATTTATTTAACTTCATAACAGCTTATACTATCCTATGTAAATATAAATTGCAAATTATAAATGTTACTGTTAAACCTTATATTTAATTTGCATATAAAAAGTGAGTATTTACAAAGCAAAACTATTATTATGTTTCCCAAATATGTATATGTGTATATGTATGATATTATAAATCTAAAGTAGCAATGTTAAAATAAAGCTATATCAGTTATTTTATATAAAAGAATGCTTATGAGTTTTGTTTGAGATTTATTAATTTTATTTTTCTCTATTTTTAGTACATCAGTTCTACAAGCTAGCTGATATGAAAGTATTAAATTATTGGTAATTTCAATTGAATAAATATATTTTGGATTCAATAAAATTCCTTTTGTTCCGAATTATATTTGGTATATAATTAATTATAAGTTAAATTAACCCTAAGAACTAATTAGCGATATATTCCAGTCAATGCTCAATATTATTAAGTTTGTCTTATATAGTTAGCTGTGGTAAAAGTATATTTTAGTATATTCATTTTGAGGCAGTTTATTTTATCTTAATATGTGTATAACATGTTATTAAATAAGTATTACACTTCTTATCTGTATTATATTTATATTGAGTTGAATGGTGGAAGTTATGTTCTTTCTTCTTGCATGGGACATACCTTTTATTATAATTTACCAGTTAATATAAACCTGATTAATTTATTGGTGCCTCATAGGTATATCTTATCCAAATCTTTTCTTTATTTTTAATATAATCTATCCTTTATAAATGGTGAAATTTATAGGTCGAATATGGAAGTTAAAGAATTTAAAAGCTAAGACATTTCATTATAAATGTTGTGTCATCTTGAGTCTTAATCAATTAATGATTGTTGATTACATATAGAGTTTCAAATTGTATTTTTCATTATAAATGCTGCTCAATAATTTAGATCACATTATTTTTTTTTTACTTTTGACTTATATGACATGCTACATTGATTATCCATTATTTATTCATCTTTCATTTATATTGATTTATATATTTGCTATTACAATTGTTGTCCAATGTTTGGAGCATTATTTTCATCTCATATGATTACATATAAATATAAATATGTTATTTACATTCCATTACAATATATATATGATGATAACTAAATGTAGAATTAAAATAAGTAATATTTCATTTTATTAATGTTACTATCCAATATTTTATTTTACTAACTTTTTGAATAGATCAATTTATTAAATGATTCCAAACTCCATTGTTATGAATAAGAACTCTGTTTCAAAATGTGTTTGCGTATTTTTAAAAATGTCAGATATTAAATAATTGTAAATGTAAAATAAAATTTCATTGTGAAATAAATAGTTAAAAAAGGTCTAAATAAATATTTTTATTGAATTCTGATTTTGAAATTAAAAAACAGGTATGATTTATTTTTGAAGTCTATATAAATCTCCATCTAAGTAAAAGCATGTAGATCATACCTTTGATAAAATTTCAAAGTTATTTTCAAGAGTAACTTTTAATTAAAAGGTAAAGATTTGAAAATATTAAAAAAATAGAAACATTTAAAATTAATATGTGTTTTGGTCACCTCCACTCTTAGAAAAAGAATTGATAAAGAGATTAGAACAGTCCATTTTTAGTTAGCTAATAATTTTTAGAAAAGCAGTTGGCAGAATTGACAGTAATTTAGCTGGCCAAATTGTCCAGCTGCAAGTTAGGTTTTAATATTTGTGAGAAGCAGGTGACTAATAGCCAGCTGCAATGTCTTGCTTTTAGTTCATATTGTAGTTAGCTGCAATTGGTTGGTAACTGTAGCAGAGAACTGGACAGAGAGATAGTTACCAGAGTTGCACAGAAAACTATCACAAGCATGTAAGAATGCAAGAAGCAGCTGCTCTACAGTTCAATGGTGGAATTTGAATTCACAAAGATAAAAAGTCAATTTCTTTGCAATTCATAGCTACAAATATGTTCTGAGAAAACAGCTACAGAAGGAAACTGATTCAATGACAATGCTTAACTGATTATGTTTTTCCCAATATGACAATAGCCTGGACTATGCCTGTCCCAATGATGACACTTACCCAACAGCTTGCTGAAGAATTGTTAGACATCTGACTGCTTATTTATGTATTCACAGAAGCACACATAGGCATATTTATTTGAAATGAGTTGTTTAAAATAATTGATTTAAAAATAGAAATATATAAAACAATATTATTTTTAAGTCATTTAAAATTCTATATATTTTAAAAGATAACAAATAACTTTTGCTGGAATTAAAAAATGACATTTAAAAAATATAACATAAAATAAAGCAAATGAATAATTTGCTTGAATCAAATGTCTAAAAGAAAGGAGCAATCCAAAGACAATTTTGATATATAAATTTTTAAACAAATTGTTTTAGTAATTTCTTTAAAAAATTACATTTAAAAAACATAACTTAAAATGCAAGTAATATTTTTGCTTGAATTAAAATCTAAAAGCATCACAATTAATTAGCCTAATCTGCTAAAAGCTGATCTAATTTTTTTAAAAAAGAAAAGAAATCAAAAATCAAATTTTTGTAGAATATACTTAATGGCGAATTTAACTTTTATCAATAGTCAAGCAGTCAATGTTATTTTTTTTTAAAAAAAAGGAAAAAAGGAAAGTTATAAAAGAATTAAATAACAGGATTCATATTTTTATATATATATACTTTTAATATTGAATCAATTATGAAAATATATTGTAACAAATTAAAATATATGATAAAGACATTAGTGTGTGCTTGAAATTCAATATGCACACACCTATGTATGTTAAGTATACAATTATGTATTATAAAATTTATGTCATTTATTATTTAAATAAATTTAAAAATGTACATGTTAATCATTTATTGTATTTTTATATAACTTAAAATTTTTATGATTCTACCACATGCTTGTGTGTGAATATGTATTGGTGATATATATTGGAACATATCTGTAAATCACAATGTTATAAATTGAAATTTGTTTTTATATTAATCAACATATATAGGTAATTTTTAATCATTTATTGTATTTTATAAAATGATTGAAATGTAAATCAATTGTATGGCTCATATATGTGCAAATATATCAATGAGTGTCAAGTAAATACTTATATATAAATTTTAATCATTTAAATTTTTTATTAAATGTCAATTAAAATATATTCATGTAATAGTAAAAACACATCTGGGTATCTATATGAAACATATATATAAATCATAATGTAATAACTTAAATTTTGTATATTATTCATGTAAATCACAATGTGATAATTTCAATTTTATATATTACCTAAAATCAGGAGGTTTAATTGGTATGGGTATAGCCTTATTCTAGAGACCTTAATTTCATTTATTTTTTTATTGTTGTTAATAAACTTGAATTTGGTTGTTAAAATTGTATTTTTATCATTATCTCTTGATTTCTGTACCAGTGATCGAGCTTATGTTCTCTGAGCTAGATTCATTCATAATGGTCTGATTATGTGAATGGGGAATTATATTAGTCTTTATGGGCATAAAGTGATGATGATATTCCTATCAATAACCATCACCCTCATCATACTAGTATGCACTAAGAGTATATTCTTTAAAGCCCTTGCACTACATTTTTTATTTAGTTTAGTCTACTAGAAATTAACTTTATAGTTAGCCAGTACATTAATGGTACTAAGTGACCAGAGCATTGATGATGATCAGCATGTTTTAATATCCTAGTATTATTTAATTGATTATTATGTATTCTGATGGATGAGAACTAAGATGATGCACCCAAATTAATGTTTAAATAATTTCCCCAAGCCGGAAATGGCTGAACATTAGCCTGGTCTGCAGTAGACCCACTTCTAATTCAGCCACAAGATGACTGTTGATTTATTGTATTGATTTGTTTTGATTGTTAAACATTGATGAATTATTGAGTATTACTAGTACTTATTTATACTTATTTCAATGCTGGTAGGTGTATGATTAATGGCACTTGTAGTTACTCTAAGGAATTAACAAGGGCTGATCTCTCAGAGATATCTTGTGATCTGCCTTCTTAATATGTAAAATTATTTATATTTTTTACTATTTATTTCTCTCTTATAATATATAACATATATTTTGTGATATTGAACATTACTTTTATATCTATATTTTAATACCTTGAGTAGCATACTTTACTTATATATTATATAATATTGCTATCTTTTCTCTTTTTTTTTAAACTGCATTTTAAACAAAAGAAAACTACTCTAAAACATACTATACTTTCTATTTATCTAAAGGTTTGTGATGATGAATATGTTGAATTATTAAATAATAATAATAATTATTAAACAATAATAATAATTATTATTAAATAAACTAATTAGCCTTGGTCATTTAAAAAAATGAAGAACTCAGGAAGATTTGAACTAACCCTCATATATAAATATATCAAATTTGTACTATATGTTGCCTTTGACAGAATAGCTTTGGTTAGAGCATTTGCCTTAAATTCGATATTCTAAAATCTAAAAATGCATGTTCAACTTCTAAGTGAATATTGTCACTCTGCATATAGACCAATAATACTGAAGAAGAGTTGATAATAATACTACTCAAAATGTTTAATTACTAACCTGTGTTGTATATTTCTGTATCCTTCATATTTCACTATATTTATTAAATATCAAGAAATTTAAATTATTAATAACTTATTTTGACTTGAAATACTTTTTTTTCTTTCAAAAAATATAACATTATATTAACAGTTTATGTTAATATGACCATAAGCTGTATTTAGAATCTTAGCTTCTATATAAATAACCTACTTATACTAATGAGTAAATAATAATAATAGATTTATATGTAAGTATAAAAATATCGCAATAAATATTCAAAAATTTTAAACTTTTATATATATTTTGTTAGATATTAACAGAAATAAATATGTTTTTAGATTTTTAAAACAAATAATAACAAAGATGTTATTGATTTTATAAACTGAAAATAATCTTTCGAATGATAATGTCTAATCTTTTTGTTTTGATTGAAATCTCATTTTTTTAATATAAAAACAGCACAAGACTAGAAGTAGTGCTAGTTGTATAACACGTCACAAATCTGATTTCTTACTAGTCCACAAATGAATGCATATTGTAAATTAGCAGTAATGATTAAAATATGTATGAAAAAATGTAAAATTAAATACTGTAGTTAATAAAAATAGTTTGTCTTATATTAATTTTTTTCATATATTTGAAAATTTTTATTAGTCATACTTTATTTTCTTATTTTTTTAATGTGAATTTTAAAGTAATTTTTCCTTGTTGCTTTGCTTTTATACCAATTTCTGAAAATTACAGGACCATATCCCCCATTTTTCAAGGTAAGTTATGTTTATTTTTGTGCTATTTCTTTTGTGTGCATTTTCTGAGGAACCTATCTACCACATAAAATGAGACTCAGGTGTATTTGAAAAGTTTAAATAAAGTTTAAACTTTTCTATACATTCAACATTGACTCATAGTTAATGGAAATAGTCTAACACATCACATTTATTATTATACTTTCTATTTATGTGCACCTGGCAATTCGCTAGCATTACAATATATATGATAATCAAAACAAGTTATAAATTTCATAATGTGCTTTAAGCTTGCACTTTATGATCACTAGATAGAGTTTTACCAATAGCTTCTAACTAGCTTTGTTTACATAAATGCCAAAAGAGATAGAATTCAAAATCTCTATCATTGTCACCCATCTCCAGACCAGTTGGTTTCATAGTTCACATCAGCAAAGGGCTGGGAGACTGGAAACTAGATCTAAACACCAACTCTAAAAGCACTTATCAAACACTTTTCTATCAGTTTGAAAGCATGAATTTATCAGACACATAATGTCTTCAAATCCAGCCTAACAAACTAGATAGCTATATGGATCTGAAATCAGTTCAGTTTCACCATATAGTAAAAGCCTCTGCAATATATAGCATTGCAAAAACTTTCAAAGGTACATTTATGATAATCAAAACAAGTTATAAATTTTGTTACCTGCTGTAAGCTAGCATTTTATGATCACTAGATGGAGCTTTACGAATAGCTCATAACAAGCTTTGCTTACATAAAGGCCAAAAGAGATAGAATTCAAAATCTCTATGTTTGTCACCCATCTCCAGACCAGCTGGTTTTGATTATCATAAATGTACCTTTGAAAGTTTTTGCAATGCTATATATATATATATATTGCAGAGGCTTTTACTATATGGTGAAACTGAAATGATTTCAGCCCCATATAACTATCTAGTTTGTTAGGCTGGGTTTGAAGACATTATGTGTCTGAGAAATTAATGCTTTCAGACTGATAGAAACATGTTTGATAAGTGCTGACTTTAGAGTTGGTGTTTAGATCTAGTTTCTAGTCTCTCAACCCTTCACTGACATGAGCCATAAGCTCAAAATCAGCTGGTCTGGGGGTGGGTGACAATGATAGAGATTTTGAATTCTATTTCTTTCAGCATTTATGTAAACAAATCTTGTTAGGAGTTATTGGTAAAGCTTCATCTAGTGATCATATATATATATATATATATATGATCATATATATATAGTAATGCTCAGAAATGGAAATGATAGATTAAAAGGAAAATCATTGTAAAAACTAATAAAGAACATAAATGATATTAATATTATATGGATTTGGCAATGCAATAAGAAAGATAAAGTTATAATACTTCATAAAAATAAATTGACAATTAAAAGAAGAAATAGTTTGTTTATACCATTGTTAGCACTAAAATTACAATTACTTATTAATGAGTCAAATTAATACAAGTACAAAGCAAATTATAAAACAAAATCAAATTTGGAAAGCCAAATCCATATAAATATATCCACAAATTACAAGATAAAATATCAGATTTTATAGTTGTTATTTATATAACTTTATGTCATTCTATTTGTGATTTTCATAAACTTTATACTTAACATTAATTTTATTATTATGTAATTTTATTTATACAATGGCAATATTACTTAATTTTATTTGAACTCTGTAATATGGTTTATTATAGTTTTATGTATCGCATAACACAAGTGTGCATAAAATCATTTTATTTAAACATAAAAATAGAAAGACAAGATTCTTAGACAAAGTTTAAACTTCATGACCAAAACCATTTATAATATTACACATGTTGACTTTAATAAAGCAATACTATTAACAGCTGAAACATTAAAACATATAATTCTTATATCATTCATTCGGCATTACAAAGAAACTAATATATGCATTTAGCATACACTAATACAAGTCACACTATTTAAATATAATCAAATGAATGAAATTATAATATTTAACATTATTTCATAACAATATATTTGTACATCTACAAATACATGCATAAATATATAAACCCATAAAATATTCTTACACAAATATGTATTAAGAATAAATAAACTAATCATCCTATATCAAGATCTCCATTGCAATGTCAGAAATGTTTTAATATTTATAAATGAAATGCATGTATGTGATTATTCAATATAAAGTGGAAATGCATTTCATTATAAGACTACAAGTAAGCAGGAATATCACATCTGCATTATTTATATATTCAAAACAAAACAATATACATGCAATTTCAAACATGGAATAATTTAATTAACATATACATATGTATTAATGCTATTCATAATATTCAAATATATACATGCATATTCTAAACTTAATATCTCCATAATAAACAACAGATAAGACCATGAATTCAAA
Organism: Epiperipatus broadwayi; assembly: GCA_028023455.1. Taxonomy (NCBI): domain Eukaryota; kingdom Metazoa; phylum Onychophora; class Udeonychophora; order Euonychophora; family Peripatidae; genus Epiperipatus; species Epiperipatus broadwayi. The sequence goes on along the minus strand of JAQFVV010000043.1, from coordinate 6,145,293 downwards.
TTGTTTAAGTTGCATTATTATTTATAACAATATTCTGATGTTATAATAAGCATATAGCATTTAGCTATTCAATATATATATATATGAAAAACAAAAAAACAAGTTAAACTTGGTAATGCTTGTATTTATGATCAATAGATGGCATTTTACCAAAAACACCATCAAAGCGTATGTTTGTTTACATAAACATCAGAGTAAGCATTAACTATCTCTATTGTTAGTACCACCTTCAGATCATGATTTTAAGCTGATTTGCTATCATCAGTGAAGGATAGGAATAAGAAACTAGATCTAAACACTAACTCTGAGCATTTATGCAACAATTTCTATTGTTTTTTTGTTTTTCATAAATGTACCTTTGAGGTTTTCTTGCAATGATATATATTACAGAGGCTTCTACTATGTGGTGATACTGAACTGATATCAGACCCATATAGCTATTTGGCTTGCTATGCTGAGTTTGAAGACATTACATGTCTAGAAAATTCATGCTTGCAAGCTGAATAGAAATTGTTTCATAAACGCTCAGAATTAGTGTTTAAATCTAGTTTCTTATTCCTATCCTTCACTGATGATAGCAAATCAGCTTGAAATCATGATCTGAAGGTAGAACTAATGATAGAAATAGTGAATGCTTACTCTGATGTTTATGTAAACAAAAATATGCTTTGACGGTGTTTTTGGTAAAATGCCATCTATTGATCATATATATATATATATATATATATATATATATATATATCATATTTTGGTAAAATGCCATCTATTGATCATGTATATATATAAGATAAAATATGGTAAAATTTAAATTTTAGCCATTCAATTGTTAAATGATATTAAATGGTATATTCAATATTGCCTACATTCATCTATAAAGATTCAACTCAATAACATTTTATGCAAAATTGTATATATATGCGTTTAAAAGTCTAACAATTTATTTATATAAATATTCAAGAATTTATTCCTTTTAAATATCAATAATAAATAAACCTACATTAAGATTTTAAAATATTTCTGAGTTTTCTGGTAAACCAAGATGGCAGTCCATATTTTTGACAAATATACAGTTTGGAAATTTCATTAAGAAATTTTATTTCAAATTTTTTTGTATTTATATTATAATGTGGAAAGCAACGAGACACTCTTAACATTATAATACTTTGATTCATTTCAGGTTATTTCTTTTTGTCAGCGATTTTTTTATTAGAAAATTGTCAGAATCATAAACATTTGGGACCTTCCTTTTACAGGACATGATATAGTGAACTTTTTTCAAAAAGACTAAATCCTGCCCTTCTGAAAGTGTTTGTTAATAGTCATGATATGATTGCATTCCACCAACATGAATAAAATGTAAATATAGCATTTATATATTTTTTTATATTTGTGTTAAGAAATTAGTTCAAAAAAGAAGAAAATAAACTGTAGATATTGTAATTAATATTTCCATAACGATTTATTTTTTAAAAATAGTAGTAATAAAAAATAAAATCTAAATATTAAATACCACTTTTTTTACCAGTCCATTATTTGAAAACATTTTTGGGGGAATTATGACACTGTAGATTTATCAAAAATATGAGTTGTCATCTTGTTTTACCAGAAAATTCACAAGTACCAATTTTATATTATTAAAACCAAAAAACCTAATATATATAAATCATACTATTAATTACCATAAATATGTAACAGCAAATAATCTAAATAGATATTTTCATATCCAAATGTTTTTTAAGTTTTAAATAGTTTATATGAAATTGAATTTATATGTTGGATTATTTTCATTATTTCATATTAAATAAATTTATATAGTTCAAATTACTGGAAACTTATGCACAATAGAGACATTTTTAATATAAAGTTTAATTTAAATTTAAATATGCACGATTGATATATTTAAATCACATTTTAAATATTTTCTGATTTCAATCATATTACATAAAATTCGAATAGTATATCAGTTAAGCTACTTGAGAAGATCATAATTAATGATATTTTGTTTTTATTTCATTTTGAAAAAGTTCATATTAAATTCTTTCTCAGATCTAGGCAGGAATTTTGCATATCCTATCTTATCATCACAGAAAAATCTATTTCAAATATTATAACTATTTTTTTTCACAGACAATGATTCCTAAAAATTTATCAACTTTTTTCACATGCAGAAAATAAATTTCATGAAGTGATTTTCTAAATTAGTATTATAAGTGGATTTCTTCCTAAATATCTTCTTTCACATCAACAAAAACTCACCAAAAATGCTATTATAGGACAATGAGACAACTTATTTAGCCTCAGGTATTGTCAATTAGGAGTAATTGATAGGTTCTTAGCAACATCAAAAGCTAAATAATTATCTCTGTTTACATGGATAGTATCTCATTTGTATTCTTTATTATAATAACAATCCATGGAAATATTTAATTCAACATTACATTTAACTCTATTCCTCTCTGGTTTTGCCTAATTTGTCTATAAAAAAGTAAACACCTTTACCGCATTATGTTCTCTACTCTGTTTACTATTAAATAACAAATAAAAATAATTATAATACTCATTTCGATATATAATTCTTAAATTAACAGAATTTACTTTCAAAATATATTTTATTCATTTATAGAGCAAGGTACATAAATGTGTATACAGGTAATAGTTAGAGCTGCTGTTAACAAGCATTGTCTTCAATGGGTTTACAGGGATACTGTTCAAATAGGATGGTTAGGAGGTAGGTCATACCATCTCTGTCATCACAGGAATAGGGGGAGAATCCATCCTGACAAGGCCAGAGGCATCGTTTATAGAATGAAATGTAATGTCTTGAAACATATTTTTAGTTGATCCCAGATCTGAATCACCAACTATTCTGGGCAAGTCCTCTTGTCAATCTCCCTAGCCTTCTGTATGAAATTTATAAATTTATCTATGTAATTTTTTACAGAAATTTGAGTTACAATGTAGATGAATGTAATTTTATATATATTTAAATAAAACTAACTGGTTATTCCAAATGAATATTTTTGTTTGTAGAAAACACTATTTGATATTTTCTTAACATCATGATTTTATGACTATCTTTAGTAATATTTTGCTAGTCCCCCATCCCCCTTTTAAAAAAAATCTGTAAAATCATAAAGTAATAAATACTGATTCATTAATTTAAAAAAAATTGAAGATTTGAGTATTTTCAAGTAGGCAGTAAAGTCAAAGTAATTTTATCCCATTTTCCACCTGCTTTAGTTTTTTGACTCTGGTTTCAAAATTAATTGCAAGATTATTTCAAAAAAAATTTTAAAATAGCAAAAACATTGATCTTTTGTGTATTTAAATAAAGAAACATGATTATTTTTACATAATGTTTGTATAATATTTATTTAAAACAAAAGCACATGTGATTATACTTTTATTTTATATGTATATGTTTTATTTTTAAAAATAGAAATTAACATTTTCTATCATAGTGGTAATAAGAACCAATATGATGGTCATGCTTTATGAAATTGATAACTAATAATTTTACTGTCATTACAGTAGGGTCTTCTGAAATATTCTAAAATTATAAATGTAATTAAAAATTTAAAACATAATATTATAGATTTATCAAAGCTTCACATTTATCTATTCCATTTTAAAAATAAATTTTTGTCAAATAAAATGATCGTTGATTTTCTGTTTGCTGACATGGATGCTTTTCTTTACAGTATCCAATGGGGAAATATTCTTTGTTTTTATAGTGTATTTACATTATTATCCTTTTTTCAATATTTGAGTAATTCAAAATTTAAATATATATATAGAATAATTTCTGTTTATAAACTTTATTTTAAACAAATCAAGTCCAATTTATTGAATTTTAGTATAGAGTAATAAATTTAATGCCAAAATTAAATGTTGTAAAGCATTGATGTTTGAGAGGTCAGCACAGCTGCCTTAAAAGCAGTTATCACAGGTTAGTGGGTTTGCTTTATGAACAATGTTATGACACATGAAAGAAAAAAAAGAAAAAAAATTAAATGTTGAATCATTGCAAAATGTATCACCAGGGGAAACAAAACAAATGTTATCCGATTGAAGTTTTAAACTAAAACTAAATGAATGTTTTATTACCTACATTTTATTATAACCTTTATAAAACATAGCTAATATATAAAAAAAATTTTATCTTGCTTTATAAATGTTTTAGACAAGTACAATTATTAAATGGTATAATTTTAAATTGTGAAGTCACTTTTTAATTGACTTTTTGTTGAGGTACATCATAATGAAATTTATCTAAAAATATGCATAAACATGTCATTAACCAGATTTTCCTGAACAATGCCAACCTTATGCATATTTTGTGGTTTTAGGCATTATGATGATGTTGCAGTTGTAATATCTTCTCAACATTGTCTATAATCTTACAAGGCAGTGTGCAGTTTTATTTTTCAAAAGTTAAATTTATATTATTGTATTAAATTTTATTTTTCTGAAGATAGCAGCAATAACAATAGCTTTCAGCATGATTGAAAGTATTCTATTTGCATGATAATATTATGAGGGGTGTGGCCTATATGTTAATAAAAATAAGAATTTTTGATTGGATGAGTGTTTTAGCCTCAGATTGAATAACTGAAAAATTGCAATTTTCAGTAATTTGGTTACAAATTAAAGGTTATTTATGCAATAAGACTTTGTAAAAAACTTATTTTAAATCAAAAAATTATATCATCATAAAAGTACTCTTTTAAAAAGATTTTGGTTATAAAGTAGAAATGATTTTTACTCGCCACTATCTTTGACAATTTAAAATTTTGATAACAAGTAAATAATATCCTTTTAATAAGTTTTTTCATTTTTTGATGATAATTAACCCATTTATCTTTGTTTTAATAACATCAGAATTGAAATATCTAATATTTTATTTTACTAACTATTAAATAAGTAAATTTATCCAATAACTATCTAACAGCTTGTTCTACTAACTTTTTGAATAGATAAATTTATCTAATGATGCCAAGTACCATTGTTACAGATAAAATTACTATGCAGAAATTTTTTCCATATTTTTAAAACATCAAATTATAGTTTTTAATTTTTAAAATGTCTATGGCTTCAAAGATTACATTTGTAACAAATAATCATCAATATATTGTATAGAAAAAAGTTTGATTGTAAAAATAAAATATGCAAATATGGAAGAATATGTAAATTTCTCATTAAAGCACATTCTAAATAGAATTGTGGAATTTGCTGCTAAATAGATTACATTATTAACATTCACAACTAGAATTCCCTGAAAATCTTCTAATTATTTATCCATAGATAACATTTCAAACAATTTTTTTTTTAAAAAAAAATAATTTCTGTGACTGAAAATATAAAAATTGAATAAAACAATTTTTTAATTGTTTTTATTTTTAAAATAATTTAATAATATCAATTACAACAAATAATTTTGAGTTATATAATAGAACGTTGACAATTTTATGGAATAAATTTTTATTTTAAAGCCATGAAAAGTGTGTTTTTGTAAAGTAATAAGAAAACCTTTTTATGACACTGCTACAACATATGCTTCTAAACTAAATAAACTATACAATTAATTCTCTTACTTCATCAAAAACTCCAGCCAATTCTAGATTAACGAAAAAATAGGTTTAGTCTGAAGGATTGACAGTTAGTAGTAATTGATCATTTCTTGGTAACATCAATGGTTAAAAGTTATCTCTATTTACATGGATATTAACTCATTTCTATTCTTTATTATATATATATATTATAATCTTCACAATATTTTTCATTATTATATATAACAAAATACTAGAGGTCATGTATATAGAATAAATTTTATGTGTTTTTAAAAAAGGTAAAATGTTATTTTATTATTTTAAAAATAATATTACAATTTTAAATAAGAAAAAATTGCTATGGAAACCAGTCACAAATGACTGGGATAAAAATATTCCTATTTCAATGAACAGAAGCTTTCTAAAATCATCTGCTTTCCAAAAAACATGGGAAGCATTGTAACAGACATCAAGCAAAACTCACTATATATATTTTCACACACAGCAAGCTAGAGTAATCAAGGGATGCCAGAAGGCTTGTGAATAATATCTATCTAGTGCCTATTCATCCAATATCCCCAGACTAGTGTCTGACTTATTACCTTCGTCAGTGAAGAACCTTGGATCTGAGAGCACTGCACCTAGATCTTAGGATCTAATGCAATCCTCCAGCAACCACTTTTTATCTCCATTTAACTACAAAACTATGAGTCTTAAACTGAAAACACCTTAATATTTTCAATCCAAGCCCATTATCTTATATAGTCATATGGGTTTGAACCAAAGACACCAAAATGTATGGGTACTGAACTTGGTTCAGACTCATATGACTCTATAAGCTAATGAGCTTGGATTGAAAACATTAAGGGGTTTTCAGTTTAAAACTCATAGTTTTGCAGTTAAATGGAGATAAAAGGTGTTTTCTGGAGGGTTGCATTAGATCCTAAGATCTTGGTGCAGTGCTCTCAGATCCAGGCTCCTCATTGATGAAGGTCATAAGCCAGAAACTAGTCTGAGGATATTGGATGAGTAGGCACTAGATGGGGATTTTATGCATAAGCCTTCTAGCATCCATTGATTACTCTAGCTTGCTGTGTGTGGCAATATATATAGTGAGTTTTGCCTGTTTTAACAACAGTTATACATAAGCATAAGAAGTGGTGGTCATGTGGTGTTTATTAACAGACATCAAGGTAGCATCTGTTACTGAAAAGAAGTCAAAAAAATTTATAAGGATTTTTAAGTTATATCATGCATTTTATGGAATAGTGAACCCTCCAGGATGCTTTCCCTGACCTTTTCAGTATTGCTGCTGAATATAGAGCTGTAGGCAAAAATATGCCTTAAAAATTAACCTTGATTTTTCCAAAGAGATCATCACTATTGCATGCTGAATAAATATTAGAAATTTATTTGTTAAAAAAGGGGAAAGTAGTCATCTAAAGTGATTACCTCATGGAATTGTACTTCTATAAATTAATCTGCAAATCTTATTTTAAATGCTCAGAAGAAAATTGCAATGGAAACTCTCCTCGAAAAATCTCATGGAATAAACCAAAAGGTAAAATATTAAATTACTAGCAGACTTTAAAATTTAATGATTAATGGCCATGTTCTCACATTTACAGATACAAAATATTTATGTGAGCTCACAAAGATGTTCCCCTCTCACATTTGATCTATAGATATCCTCCAAGAGAGTATAAGTATTTTTCCCCTCTCACATTTGATCATCCTATAATGTTTTTAATTGTAAATATGTAAATACATTTTATTATTATCATACAATTCTAAGTCTTAATTAAAGTTATTGTTGTTGTTAATAATTTTATTATTTGACCCAGTGCATATTTGCTAGCTGAAAATTCAAATACAAGGGTTTATTCAGCAGCAGCCTCTATCAATAAATAAAGTCTGAACTTCAAATGCATATCCTTTGGAGTTATGCTGTTTGAAGTTTGGAAAAAGATAAGGGGGATTTAGATATAAAGGTTATAGAGTTGACAAAGATTATGTTGTGGAAATGGGATAGAGCAGATTATGGATAATTTTAGAGTGGGAAATGTAAAATACAGTGTCTAACAGGTTTATCTGGGCATAATTGCTGAGATATTCTTGACTTCGTTTAAGGAGAAGCCATAATACATCACATCACATCACATCACATGGGAAATAAAAGTAGAAACAATAGTGAAAGATGTGGATGGAGAGTGAATGATAAGAATAAGTTAGAAGAATATAGAATACAAGTTGAAGAAACCATGGAAGAGTTGATTGGAAATAAGTGTGAGGACTGGTGTGATGAAATAGAAAAAGTGGCAAATAGGGTTTTAGGTGAGAATATTCAGAAGAATAAAAGTAATAGAAAAATGAGAGTTAGTAAAAGTGTAAAAGAGAGGAAAAAAGCATGCTGAGAATATAAGTGTGCTATTAAAAACAAAGAAAGTGAAAAAGATATTAATGCTAAATGGGAAAAGTACTTAGAAAAGAAGAAGTTAGCTAAAATAGATAATTATAGAGAGAGAATGAAACTAAATAGTAAATTATTGGATGATATTAATAAAAGTGGAAGAGATGGGAGTTAAAAAATTTTGGAATTACATTAAAAGAAGAAATTTAGGGGAGAGAGTGTATAGCTCTAGAGAAGAATTAGAGATAATATTGAATAGTTATGTAATGGATATAGAAAAGATGTTAGATGTGAAGGACAGAGGGATAGAAAATATGAAAGCATATAGTAATGGGAATATTAGCTTTACATAAAAGGAACTGAATGAGGCAGGGAAAAAATTGAAAAGTGGTAAGGCAAGAGGGTTAGATGGATGTGCAGCAGAGATCATAATGAATTTAGGGCATAGGGCAAAAGTAAAGTTACTATCATGTTTTAATAAGATGGCACAGAAGAGTTTTTTCCCGGTAGCTGGAGTAATACAAGAGTAAGATTATTATTTAAAGGAAAAGGTAAGGATCATAGAAAGTTAAATAATTATAGACCAATAGTGGTAACATCAGTTTTATATAAAGTTTTTTCATATATGGTGGCTGGAAGAGTTGCAAAATGGATGGAAGAAAATAATGTAGTTGGGGAAATGCAAGGAGGCTTTAGGTAAGATAGGCATATAGGAGATAGTTTATTTGTAGTTACATAACTTATAGATATGAGTAGAAATTCAGATAAACAGTTATATATGAGTTTTATAGATATAGAGAAGGCATATGATAGAGTGAATAGAAGTAGATTATGGATAAGTTTAGCAAATCTGGGAATGGATGAAGCTTTAGTGGGTGTCATTAAGAAATTATATGAAAATAATTACTATACATATCAATTAGGGGATATAGAATCAGTTAAAGTTAAAAATGTGGTGGGACTGAGGCAAGGATGCCCTAGGTCACCTATTTTGTTTGTGTTGTATTTGAGTGAAATGGAGAGAGCAATAGAAAGTCTTGGAAGCGGGATAGAGATACCATTAATAGGTGGCAAGAGAGCATATACATTGTCGGATCTTTTTTTTTTTTGTGGATAATGTCTTTTTGTGTGCAGAAAGAAGAGAAGATATGGAAGTTATGCTGAGGACATGTGCAAGGGTGGGTAAAGATATGGGGATTAAATTTAGTGAAGAAAAATGAAATATAATGATGGTGAATACTGGGGAAAGAGAAGACAAAGATTTCTTATTGGGGGATATAAAGTTAAGTGTGGTGAATAGATATAGTTATTTGGGAATCATCTTGAGTAATAAAAAAATGGCTTGGATGAATGGGAGAAAAAGTTGATAAATGAAGCAAAGAAAAGAAAGGGATTGATAAAGAAATTAACAGTGTTTTCATATAATAAATATGATGTAGCTAAAATTGTATGGAAGGGAATGGCAGTATCAGGGTTAACATACAGCAATGATGCGTTATGTGTTAGTAAAGGGGTTTTAGATTGCTTAGAAAAAGTACAAAGGGAAGTAGGAAGACATGTATTAGATGCTGAGGTGGGGACAGCAAAGGAGGCAATTCAAGGAGAAATGGGATGGTCAAGTTTTTATATGAGGGATGCAAAAAGCAAATTGAAAATGTTTGGTAGATTGCAGTTTATGGATAATAAAAGAATAGCCAAAATAATATTTAATTGGGTTACAAGTAATGGGCAGGCAACAAGATGGGTGAGAAAGGTAATGTGGTATGCAGAAGATTTGGATAAAGAATTTATGTCAGTATACTTGTACAAAAGATGGGATGATTGTGTTAGGAGGATTGTTGATTGTTATAGTGGTAAGGAGTGGGATAGAAGAATAGATTCATTAATAAAGAATAGGGAGTTGTAGAGATGGAGAACTAGTATGGAGAGTAAAACGAGTTTAAATATATATAGAAGTAAACCGAACATTGGGTGTGAGTTAATTTATGATAATAGTAAGGAAAGTAGTTTATTGTTTAAGGCTCGAACGGGATTTTTAGCAACAAGGGAATATACATGTAAATGGAAAAATATGGGTGATTTAGTCTGCAAGTTGTGTAAGGAAGGCATAGAAAATATTAGGCATCTGTTACTTCAATGTAAATGCTTGGAAGCAGAAAGGGTACAAATAATGAAGTTATGGAAGATTAAATATAAACAAAGTGATTATACAGAAAGTGAGTTGTTGGTTTTTATGCTAGGTTTGGGAAAAGATAAGGGGGATTTAAATATGAAGGTCATGGAGTTGACAAAGATTATGTTGTGGAAATGGGATGGAGCAGATTATGGGAAAACTTAGGGTGGACAATGGAAAAGGAAGGTAAAGTGGCTAACAGGTTTCTCTGAGCATAGCTGCTGAGAGATTCCTGACTCCGTTTAAGGAGAAGTCACAGTGCATCACATCACATCATCACATGGGAGAGTGATTTATAGATTTTTATGTTGCAATTATTACATAAGTAGATAAAGTATAACATTTAAAAATAATAACGATATTAGCTTTTCTAATAAGAAAGTCTACAAAAATATGAATTTCACAACATTAGTAACACTTATTTAATACTTGTTTAATTTTTGATTATATATTAATCACAGTATATAAAAATTACATTCAAATATGTTTATTAATCTTAAGCATATCACAACACTTTACTTTTAAATTATTAATGACGTATTTGATTCTAGAAATACTTTAAATTTAATTCACTTTATATGATAAAACTTAAGACGAATTTCCATAATTTAAAGGTTAGAAATGCTCCACTATTCAGTCGCCCATCCTGAAAGGTTTTCACAATTAAAATTGTTTTTGAAAGAAAACTTTTGATATATATATAGAATTCAAATATAATGCACATACCTGTATTTTTTAACACATTTATGTTTTTGCTAATACCATGTGCATTTATCTGCTGAAAAATATTTTAGCTATCGTTTTTCATTTGGGCTATTTTGATCTGCGCTAACAAACATGACGGATGAACTAAGATATTACTCCAGGGAAAAAACAATACTATCTACTTTCACTTAATTTATTTCTAGTTGGCACATTGAAGATTTTTTTTTTTTTAAAAAAAAAAAAAAGAAGTCATTGTGACAAATATTTCAAACTGATGACGTTTTAACTTTAATAAATATATTAAGTAAAATGTAGGAGAGTATAAAAATAGAATACACATTACATTAAAGTTTTTTAAATGTATAAGTAAACTATTTGAGTACATTTACTTTCAGTGCATCGAGTGGTTTATCTAGCTATTCATTTATACATTAAAATGAAATATTTTTTTAAATATATACATGATAATGTGAATCATCTTAAGTCTGAGAAATATAATAAAGTTAGGATTAAATCTAAATGATTTAAAAAAACTGAAGTAAAAAAATATGAGATGATAAGAGATTGGCAATGAAATTTAAACAATGGGTTTTAGAGTAGATTAGTGTTTATAAGTTATAAGAAATTACTAAACTGATATGGAAAATAAACATCACAATGACCACCACCTCTCATGCCTGTGTATAACTGTTGTTAAAACAGGCAAAACTCACTATATATATATTGCCACACACAACAAGCTAGAGTAATCAATGGATGCCAGAAGGCTTGTGCATAAAATCCCCATCTAGTGCCTACTCATCCAATATCCCCAAACTAGTCACTGATGAAGGCCATAAGGCCGAAACTGGTCTGAGAATATTGGATGAGTAGGCACTAGATGGGGATTTTATGCACAAGCCTTCTGGCATTCATTGATTACTCTAGCTTGCTGTGTGGGAATATATATATAGTGAGTTTTGCCTGATATGGAAAATACTTAAAATTTGAAAAATGTAATGACTACCCCAAACTTTCATTAACCATATGAGCTCATTTTGTGTCATATTAAAGTCAGACTAAAAAAAAAAGATTATATATATATATACTTAATTATTGCTATATATCTGAAGCATAAACTGGAAAATTAAAGAACTGATAAAAATTAGAGTTTAAACTTCGGCAACGTGTATTTGAACAACAAAGGACAGGTCACCTTGAAAGCATGAGATTATTAATGCAATAGTGTTTGAAAATAAAAAGTTAAAATATAAAATTTAAAGAAATAAATAAATAATGTACTAAAAATAAATTTAGAAAGTTAAGTTGGAAGAAGATATGGTTGAATAAGAATATAATAAATAAATAATCGAATGGGTACATTACTCAGGAATTTATACGAAGGTGAGAACACCAGTGGTATCAGAACTGGAATTTATCCGAGGATTATCCGCTCTCTAATCCAGCAATCTATCACTATACTAAATCATTCAGGAATAGTATATAATTAGATCATGTGATAATCAAACATCCAAATTGAATGTTAAACACAGTAGTTCCATTTGATTAAAATATTTTACTACCCCCCCCCCCAGCTAGGGGACAATTCAGAAACCTTATCATTGTATAGAGAATAAAAAGAAAAAAAAGAAAAGACAAAAAGAATTTAATTGGTGCTCTTAGAAAGAAAAACATCATTATTATAGTCACTAATCTGAAGATGGAGATGTGAATTGATTATATTTATGCGCGCACATCTATTTGTACACACTTTGTTTTACAACACATCAATTAAAGTTCAGAGAATTATTATTATTTAAATTTTGAAAGTTATACATTTTGTTGATAAAATTAGAAAATTTAAGTCTATTTTTATTTACAACAAATATTTTAAGACTGAATTTTTATTATTCATAATGTTTTTTATAAAGAGACCCAAATTTCATTCCAAAAGCATTGTTGTAAAAAAACATTAAGATTTATTTTAAAAACTTTTGTTATAAAATTAAATTGAATATTACTTAATAAAGTATTTTGTTTAATATGCTAATTATTTTTTAGAAAATTAATTTTAAAGAGCATATAGGTGGTTATTTATCTTTTCTACATGTGTGTGGTCATGTGTATCAGTAGTAAAAGGTAGTGTGTATAGTTGAAAGATGCTTGAAAGTCTGTGTTCAAATCCCCTATATTTACAATTAAGTTCCAGGTATATAGAGAATGCCTGTATTTAAAATCGTACACATTAAGTCTGCATCCTGCTCATCCCTCTTCCATGTATTTAAATTGATAAGGTCCTATACTTGAGGTCAGAATAACTTGAGGTCAACATGGGCATGGCGATTATATTGGCATCAGCATGAGATTTGGGCTTTCCATGATCAAATTTTCAATAGAATGGATGGCTGTAGAGTTGGAGGTTGGAGTAGATTGAAGCCTTTCCATTAAAGTAAGAAGATTTAATATAAACTGAGCACTGATTATATATTTGTGTGGGAGATGATAATCTAGATCAACTGATGAGTGCTGGTTTAGCACGAAATGCATATATTGGTGATTATTTATCTTTTCTACATGTGTGTGGTCATGTGTATCAGTAATATGAGATAGTGTGAATAGTTGAAGGGTGCTTGAAAGTCTGTGTTCAAATCCTCTATATTTACAAATTTATTATTTTTTTAAGTGAGACTTTAAAATGTATACTTGTTATATGTATCTGTAGGGTGGCTTTGTTCCAAAAATCTCAACAGCTTATTATCATCTTGAGAAACCATGGATATGGTAATCTGATGGTGAATTGTTAAACCAAATTCTAATGGCCTTTTATTTGTATTTCACTACTAAGATACAAAGAATAGAACATCTCTGACAAGTTTGGTAAATTATATTTTAAGGTACAATATTATTAAAGTACTCTTGAACAATATTCACTCTAAAAGAAAATAATTATTTAAAGATCTTTAAATTTATATTTTAATTATCAAAGGTTTACTTTATACTTTTGGAAATTAGGTTTATTAGCATATAATTATATTTTATAGAGAGAAATTAATACAAATCATAAATAAAATAAAAATTTATTTGAATCTCAACATAGAGTATGATGCATTTTTTTTAAAAACAGATTATAAATATATAACTTTATTTCATTCTGTACTTTTCATTATAACTGAATGTAAGGCTTCATATCATCATCAGACCTACAGTTAAAATTAATTTGGTTACCTCAGTGTATGATATGATCAAATATAAAAACTGGTTTCCAAATGCACTTCATTACAATATAAAAACTAGTAGCCAAGACTTAATTGAAAAAATATGCATTTTATTTTAATTATCAAAAATGTTAATACTAAAAGCAGAATAGTTCACAAAAAAAAAATATTTTTTTAAAAAATATATATATATTTATTTAACATCAGATGATCACCATTTCTTATGCTTGCTCATAACTGTTATTAAAACAGGCAAAACTCTCCATACAGTAGTGTCACTCAGTGCAAGGCAGAGTAATCAAGGGATTTCAGAAAGCTTGTGCGTAAAATCTCTATCTAGTGCCTACTCATCCAATATATCCCCAGACTAGTTTCTATCTTGTGGCTTTCATTAGTGAGAAGCCTTGGATCTGAGAGCATCCAAGGTTCTTCACTAATGAAAGCCACAAGCTAGAAACTAGTCTGGAGATATTGGATGAGTAGACACTAGATAAGAATTTTATGCACAAACCTTCCTGCATCCATTGATTACTATGGCTTGCACTGAGTGGCACTACTGTATGGAGGGTTTTGCCTGTTTTTATATTTATTTAAATTAAAGAATCCATTCTATCAAAATATAACCAATTTATTAAGTATCAGAAATAAGAATACATATCAAATTTATAGTTAAAAAGTCAAAAATGTCTATCCTGAAATTACTTTTTTTTTAAAAAAAGATCTAGATTTGACATATCATGTTATTTTTTATTCTTAAAATCATTATTGTAACAAATGTATCTTCCTTAAAAATCACAATTTAAAACAAAATTATAATTGTTTTAAAACAATAAAAAATAATAATATTAAAATAATTTTAAAAAATATTTAAAAAACATTTTATAATTGTTCAAAAATAAAATAAAAAGATTTATTTTTGCAAAAACAAACAAAAATAAAAAATCATAAAATTATTATTTTAAAAATAACATAAGTAACTTACTATTTTAAAAAAATGTATATCTGTTTTAATAATTTAACAGTGGGTGAAAAAACTTAAATATGTTTTTATTATAAAAATTAAATATTACAATATTACATAAAAAAAAAAAATTATTGACATTTAATTTTTAAAATGTTTCGGTTTTTAAAAAAATGTTATTCCCATGTAAGGGGAAAATTGTTTAAAATATAAGGGAAAATGTTTGTTGAACTATGTAAATTGCCTAGTAAAATTTTCAAAATAAATGTTATTTAATGTCAAATTTTTATTATAATGCAAGCTACAGTAATCTGGATAACAATTTTACAATTCAAGGAAGATTATCATAAATATTAAAATGTCACGTGTGCTTTACTGCATTTAAATGAGTCTCTATTTCAAAGTGCATTTTAATGAGACTCTATTTCGAGATAATTCATTATAGATCATACTACCTTAAACTGATCAAGAAAGGAAATCTATTTAATTGAAATCGACTAACACTTTTTTATTACCACGAAAGCCAAAATCAAAATTTGATGCAAAGTTTATCTCATTATTTAAATTTTTTTTTTTTCGAATTATTAAATTCAGATTAGGCAATTTCCAAGTATTTTATCAAAATTTATTTAAATTAACTTCTAAAATATTTATTAATTTATTTTTATTTTTTTAAAAGCTGGATAAAGTGAATTTTAATTAGATTAAATAAAATTGTGGCAGCAATTCATAAATCATACGAAATAGAAAAATTGACCTAAGGGGACTCTATTTAATTTTATTTATTTCAGTGCTTTTCTTTTATGATTGTAATTTACCAATAATATAAATTTGTTTGATAAATAGGAAAATTATAAGCTTAGTTACTTTTAAGTAATGTTTTATTTAAACTTTGTAAGCATTCTACTTTTGAAAGAATAAACAATAAAATATTGCATTAATATTAAGCTATATATAAATACATTCATATTAATGTTTGTTTGTAGTAAAAACTGCACATTTAATAAATGTATGTATAGCATAGTTTATATGCTCCTATAGAATAATTCATATCTGTCTTATATAAATAAGATTCTGCAAGCTTATAAAGTATAGATATCGTTTCTGAAAAAGCATTTCAGTTGAAAAAAAAGTTTCTTTAAAACTAAATTTTTAAGAGGTTTATTTCATTGTCTATTTTTCAATAATTGACATTATTAAAATATTATAATAATTGGCAATCATATAATATCTATAAAAAGTATTATTTTCATTTCTTGTTCAATAAAGAACGCATTTATCTTTTATATTATATATTCTTGAAGCTTATCAACTTTCTGTTGAATAATTATAATTGTATTTCTTTATATAAAATGTAAGTTTTTGATATTACATCATATTTAATAAATTCTAATTACTAATGACATTAAAGATATAGTAATTACATGATTCACTTATTAAAAAAGCATATAATTATAATGTATATAATATAAACTATATAGTTGACAAAGATTGCATTAGAAACAGCTAAAAGCATCCTTCTATAACAGAACTCTCTATACTTTTATGATGTACAATTTTATGTTTGCCACATTTAGTAATTTTGTATATTATAATAAAATTGTTAAATATTACATTTATATAACTGATAAAAATTGGTGTACCAATTTTATGCATACATTCGATAAAGTATATCAGTATTAATGTTACATCTTCAATTATTTTGGATTATCACAGAATAATTGGGCATGAAAATTTATTTAGTAAAGCATAGCTTTGCTTTTAAAATACATCAAAGTATATCCCATGGTACCATTTCATGGTTTTCTTCTAGAACTGTTTTTTAAAAGCACAACTGTATATTTAAATTACTTCAGCTATATTCATAATAATAACTAGATTTTTTAAAAGTGTCAGGGGGGGGGGTGATATCAAAAGTACATAAATGATGATCATCCATACAATTCCATAATAACACATATATATATATTAGTTGCAGAATGAAAATAAAATAATGCTACTAAATTTATATACCAATAAAATTTATTAATAAGTCATTGTCAAAATAGAAACAAAATATATTGTCATCATAATATAATTCAATGATTGAGAAATTATATACATATATGTTCACTAGATGGATCTTACCAAGTGCTGAAAAAGAAATAATTCAAAATCTCTATCAGAAGGTCCTCATCCCCAGACCAATTGACCTTCTGATAGAGATTTTGAATTTTTTCTTTTTCAGCACTTATAAATTAAAGCTTCATTGGAGCTATTGATTAGCTTTCTCTAGTGAACATTTTAATACAAACTTAAAAGCAACTTACACAATGTGTCTTGTTTTATTAATTATTATAAGTATATCCTGAAGGGTTTTGCGATGTTATATTGCTAAGACTATTAATATATGGTGAAACTGAACTGAGTTCAGACCCATATAGCTATCTGGACTGTAAGGCTGGATTTGAAGACATTTACATGTCTGAAAAATTCAGGTTTTCAAATTGATAGTAAGGTATTAGATAAGTGCTGACTTTTGAGTTGGTATTTTAGATCTAGTGTCTGAAGTCTTAGCTCTTCACAGATGTGAGCCATAAGCTTGAAACCAATTGGCTCCCTCTAGTGAACATTTTAATACAAGCTTAAAAGCAAGTTACACAATTTGTGTCTTGTTTTATTAATTATTATATATATAATATGGAAGTGGAATAACAAATATACCCACACATTCTTCGTTACTCACCTATTTATTTTTGATTATTATTTAACATAAATCATGGTAGTATTATGTGAAAATGTATTCTATTCAATCAAGCATCTAAAAAAAATAAGTACAATATATATTCACACAATTATATAATATTTGATATATACATATAAAAAAAAAAGAAACTTTAATTATATATATATATACTAGTTGTTTCCATGGATTTTCTAGTGTTAGTAGAATAAAAAACTGTAATACAGTTGATAATTAAAATATATTTAAATAATTAAATGTTCTAACCAACTGAGATATTGGCCTTGAAATTCGATATTGGAGAATCTATATTCCAGCATCTAAAGGTGTAAGTTATTTAAATAATATTTTTATGTGACATAAGAATACATAAGTTATCAACAGCAGGTAAAATTGGCCTACAACACTGTTTATAGTCATATTTATCTGATGTTGGCAACTCATGCACAATTATGTCACTAAATAGTATTTAAATACATTTTAATTATCAATTATGTCACTAAATATTATTTAAATACATTTTAATTATCAATTACATTTCATTAGTTTATTCTACTATTGTGAGCGTACCTGCAGGTATAGCCAGTTTACAATATAAATACCATGCATATACATTTATTAATTCATTTAAATGTATCTTCTTTTTATATATGTCATATTAGCACAGTTTTTAAAACAAGTAGCATAAAGCAAAAGAATTATTAGCATATAAAATCTCTTGAAGAAGAAAGAAAATTGTTCAACATTCATCTGGATATGTGCACTCAATATTTGTTGAACTATAAGGTCACAGTAATCAAACAAATTTCACATTTCTACATTACTATATATATATACCCTTCAACTATTATAGTTCCTCTTTTATAATTACACTCGATTCCTAGAATGTTCTATTCAAAACTATTTTTTTTTAATTTTTATATAATATATAAACTTTCTTTAAATAATCTTTCTTTATATGATCTCACAATGTGCCAAATTTTTATTTCAAAGTTTAAATGCTTAGATTCCTTGCACATAGATATATATTAGAATTTTTAATCTATTAAATGCTATTTTAATCTACTTTTCAATTTATTTTTTATTGTTGCTACATATGAAACATTTTTAGCATCTCTCTTACAATCTAAGCAATTTACAATATAAATATCATTCATATTTTTTATTTTTTTATTTTTTAACATTTATTACTTCACTTAAATTTATCTTATTTTCATTCATTGCAAATTACCAAAGATTTTAAAACAATTAAGTACCATAAAGCAAAAATTTATAGCCTATAAAATTATATGTCAAAAAAAGAAAATCATTCAAAATTCATCTAGATTGGTGCATTATTTGTTGAGTATACAAACTTTCCTATTTATATATTAATATAGTTATAAATAGATTTATAAGAACATGAAAAAAATATTATTAAATAGAAAGAAAAACGGATAAACAGAAATAAATTACTATACAAAAATTTAATTAACAACAGTCTGATATTTGTTAAGACAGCAAAACAATGAAATATCAAGCAAATCTAAAATAACATATGTAAATGGCCAAAAAAAAAAGACTTACAAAATAGTAATAAGGTTGATACCACCTGCAAAAGTTACTTAGCCAACTTTTCTACTTTTAATGGTAGACATTCACTGGATTCATTGTCCTCTTGTACTCTTGAACATTTGTCCTTGCAGTTATTTAAGTCTTGCAGCATGCCAGTAAATGTGAATGCATCTATATATTATTTCCTTATGTAAGTTGTGCCTTTATTCTGTTCCATATTTTTTCTAGATAACAAAGCTATAATCTATCAATTACTTTTGCTACCAAGGAAAATTCTAGAGTCTAATCAATTGCAGTGGTATTTCTATTTCTGGATCATGAACAATTCTTTAATTAATTCTAATCGGCTTATTAGATCTCTAAAATTATCTAATTCTTTAACTATATTAATATGTAGGGTATATGAGCACAGACTTTCACACGACCCACCACTCTCCACACTATCTCATAACACTGATACACTTGGACACATATATGTTGAAAAGATAAATAACTATATTAACTGAAATACAAATATATTCTATTACCAAAAAGGAGATATATATAAATTGGAAATAACATCATTTAATTTGATTACAATATTGTTTAATTCGCTTGCAATATTATTTATTTTACTCCAATCATATCATATTATTTAAGTCGATTATAATATTATTTATTTTGTTTCAAACATAGCAGCCATCTATATCGGGATTTTTTTTCTTCCCAACCGGATAAGTTTATAGTTGATTTATATTACAGTATTTAAATGCAGTCAGCAAATGAGTCTTTAAAACTTTTTCGTGATAGGTTTAATCGAACAATCAATATTATGATATTGGAATTCTTCTTACAGTCCAATTCATGCCTGTATTTAGGAAATCATAATTTATACACTAAAAATGGAATATATTTGTTCCAGAGATATATGAAGAAGTTTGACTAATGTTTTCCATAATAGTGGTTATAAACCCTGGCCAATGGAACTTAAGATCATAGTACTCTTATGGTGTCTTTCGTTATTAAAGGAAAGTGAAGTTAAGGTTGTCTATGTTTCGGCATTTTGGAAAGGTGATAAATGATTTCGCATTGAAACTTCAAGCAAAAATCAGATGAAAGCAAAATGAGAAATTGACAAAACTACACGACTAAAGCCTAATAAATGTGTGTGTGTGCCGTTTTTACAACGTCATTATGACGTTTGTGGCAATATATTACAGCACTTCTCATAGGCTAATTGCTGATGGCAGTCTATTTCTCAAATAGACAAGAAGTGTATTTTGTTTAATTCAATAGCTGTTTACTAATTTCAAAACAAAAAAAAACAAACAAATTATTACTGTTTTACTTTTCATAAAGTCATAAACCTATGTGCTACAAAAATAAATATGTTTATAATTTAATTTTGAAATATACTATTTGTTGGATATATAAACTTTATATATAATATTCTTACAAAGCTCGTCACCCGTAATTCTTTTCTTATTTTATTCTTTACTTCATTATTTCCATAATCATCGTTTTTATGCCTGTCAAAATATTACATTTATATGCGCTGATCTACATATAACATATTTTTCCTTTATTTAAAATATTCCTAATTTATTCATAAATTTGTTTTTTGGCCAGCTCGGTTTACGTAAATGTACTCACCTGGTCTAATTATTTAGTTAGAAATATTTGTATTAGTTATAACCTACATAATGATTAATAATGAACAATTATCACCTATGTCAGGATTCAAATACCTCCTCACTTAAAATACATATTTAAAAAATCATCTTTAGATTAAAACTATTTTTAGTTAAATTAGCCATGGCTGCCCTCACATACAATTAAAATATATGATCCAGGTATATACCCATATGAACTTATGTTGTTTGTATGTATGTGTGTTAATGAAAAGATGTATATTTAATTAAATTCTATTATAAACTACTCCTATGCTTAAAAAAATTTCATAGGAAATGAAGCTTAATTTTCTAGGTCCAACTTATTACATATTTATATAACAAACAATTTAACATTGCCATAAATACTTAATTATATGAAAATATATTAATTAGTCATGTACCATCTAGAGATTTTTCAAAATTTTGCGATACTATATTAATAAAAAACGGTCCAAACTTTGCATAACCTATGTTTCAGTATTCATCCTCGTCAAATGCTAATAGGAACAAGTGATGCTCAAAATCGCGATATTATTCTTATTTAAAAAACACTAATTATGTTCAGTTTACTGTTAAAATTTGAATGTTCAAATTAATCCGCAAATTCAAAAGGTAGTCCCTTGAGCAAAATTCCTTGATTTCCTCCTCAAAATCAATCTTCACTCTCTTCCCACAAATCAATTTTTGGTCAACCATAGGGGTTTCATCAAGATCTCTCCCGTATGCCAGCTCTAAAACTGACAATGAAACCCTCCAGGACTTCCTACTTAAATGTCCCTTTCTGCTTAGAGTGAGACATGTCATCAACTCCTGCCTTTACTTGTACAGGAATAACCTTCAAGAATCCATAGAAACAGAGGTCTTTGCAACTATTAGATTATCAGTTTTTCTCATCTATGCACTCTGGTTGCTCCGATGTGCCATTATTTTTGACCAGAGAGTATACTCAGTGAATCAAAAGCTATTGGACCTAATTCACTCTCTCAAAACCAGAGATACCAAACTAGCCCCACCTCCACTTCTCACAGACACTTGGGCCATCCTCCAACTCCCATCCTCTCAACCTCTGTTATAGGACTCAATCATTCAAATGTTTGTGACCCATGTGGTGCTTGCTCAACAAAGACATGCATTGCAGACTGGCCTGAACTACACACCATTTCCCTTTTCACTTCACATTCCCTTCTTACATGTATCCTTCCCCTCTTACCATGTTGCTTCTGAAACTTCAATTTATCATATAATCACTCCCTTGTAAACCTTTTTCTAACTGTATTTGTATCTGTATTTTTTTTTTTATGAATAAACTTTTATCACTGAGAAAAAAAAGTTGAACGTTCAAATTAATAGCATATTAAATATAACCTTATTGTAAGGGCTTATGGATAATGCACAAAACAGAAACCATATAAAGCTTTTTTTTAATGAAGAACATCGTATATAGATAAATATCTAAATATAAAAACAAATGATATAGAAACATAATAATTATAAAATAATTTGATGATACAAGATTCTTTATAAAAGAATGAATTTATATTATTTTGTCTTGTACAATAATATTAAGCTCTTAGAAATAAAACAGTATTAAATTTACCCTTAAATTTGATTAAGCTTTAAAAATTAAATGTACTTGTGTATTTAAATTTAAAACCTGGTGTTTCTTTATTAATGTAGTATTATGTAATTCTTCTTTGATATAGTATTATGTAATTCTAAGACAATATGTAACTTGCTAATATTGAATATTTTTTGTAATTAGAGGGATTCCTCTTTTCATGTATTTATCCTCCACTCCATCTCAAACAACCGATCCACATAAATACACATAGAAAAAATATATACAATTACCAATATGTATTTTGTGTAGAGCAAGTACTCATCAGTTGGTCAGGGCCATCATCTCCCACACATATATATAATCAGTGCTTAGTTTATATTAAAATAGCAATTCCTCAAACTTTAATGGACAGTTCTTTTTTGCCTTTTCAACTATTAAACAGTCAAACAAAGCAAAACTTTCCATACAGTATTGCCACCCTGTGCCAACCAGAGTAATCAATGAAATTCCAGAAGGCTTGTGCATAAAATCCCTATCTAATGCCTACTCATCCAATATCCCCAGACTAGTTTCTGGCTTGTTGCCATTGTCAGTGAGGAGCTTTGGATCTGAGAGCACTGCACCTAGATCTTATGATCTAATACAACCCTCCAGCACCCTCCTTTTATCTTTACCTAACTACAAAACTATGAGAATGAAAACACAAAAAATATTTTCAATCCAAGCTCAATAGCTTATATAGTCATATGGGTCTGAACTCAGTTCCACACCCATACATTTTGGTGTCTTTGGCTCTTTAACAACCATAGCCACCACTGTCCTATTAGGCTGGATTGGTGTTAAACCATTAAGCATCACATGATCACTATCTCTTAATACTAGCACATATTTGTTTATAAACAATGCAAAACTCTTCATACAGTATTGCCACCCTGTGACACCAAGAGTAATCAATGAATGCTAGAAGGCTTGTGCATAAAATCCCTATCTAAATGTATA
The DNA here is from genome assembly GCA_028023455.1 of Epiperipatus broadwayi. Lineage (NCBI taxonomy): Eukaryota > Metazoa > Onychophora > Udeonychophora > Euonychophora > Peripatidae > Epiperipatus > Epiperipatus broadwayi. The sequence goes on along the minus strand of JAQFVV010000043.1, from coordinate 6,121,813 downwards.
GGTGCTGAACTGAGTTCAGACCCATATGACTATATAAGCTATTGAGCTTGGATTGAAAATATTTTTTGTGTTTTCAATTTTATTCTCATAGTTTTCTAGTTAAGTAGAGATAAAAGGTGGGTGCTGGAGGGTTGCATTAGATCCTAAGATCTAGGTGCAGTGCTCTCAGATCCAAAGCTTCTCACTGACGATGGTCATGAGTCCAGAAACTAGTCTGGGGATATTGGATGAGTAGGCATTAGATAGGGATTTTATGCACAAGCCTTCTGGTATTCATTGATTACTCTGGTTGGCACAGGGTGGCAATACTGTATGGAGAGTTTTGCTTTGTTTATAAACAAATATGTGCTAGTATTAAGAGATAGTGATCATGTGATGCTTAATGGTTTATTAAACAGTCCATTTTATTGAAAAACCTATGATGGAATGATAATATGAAGGGTTAGATTGACTAATGTCTACATGGCTATGACTACAATATCAAATCCAATAAGAAGTTTGAGCATTTCATCATTACTTTTTCAATAAAATAGATGGTTGAATAGTTGTAAGGTTGAGAAGATTGGAGCCTGTTCATTAAAGTTTGAAAAATTGTTATCTTAATACAAACTGAGCAATGATGGTATATATGTGTGGGAGATGCTGATCTGACCCAGCTTATAAGTTCTGGTTCTGTATGAAATATGCATATTGGCGATCATATATCTTTTTTATATGTGTGTGGACATCTGTATAGGTTGCTTGATATAAAGTGGAGGATGAATAAACTGAAAAATCCTGAGTTCAAATCCTATTAATGATATAGTATTAGAAATTTCTAGGACACCTGATGAGGGCAGAACCCGAAACACATGTTGTGCTAAAGTTGCTCAATTTTTTATTAGTATGGAAAAGTATAAAAGGTTATAAATTATTCTAGATGGTAAATAAAGAGTATATACTTATAACACTTAGAAAGATAAATTAAAAAACTTTGGTTATAATAATACAGTTCCTCTTGTAATTTAACTCATATGGACAAGAATGACTTTGATATCAGGGAGTATTGAATTAATATAACCAGTGCTTGAAGGTTACATATTATTGAATAGTAATAAAATTCAGTGCACTTCTAGTCTTTAGTAATGACATTTATCTAGCTATCTTACAATAAGAGATTCCTTTCAAATCAAGAAAATTGCCAATGTTGGAAAAGTATCTGTCTGAACTTCAAATGAGAGCTTGTGTGACTGACATCAAGCAAAAAATGAATCACAAACTAGAAATTGCAATAAATAGAACAAAAAGGTTAAACAACATTAATAAAAATGATGATACTTAAGATAGAGTAGCAAGATTAATTATTCAATTTAATGCAAGATGTCAAATATAAATAATGTAGATTTATGCTCAACAAATTATCATTAAGAAGGTATTTTTTTAATAGACCAAATAAAGTTTTGAATATCCTGAGATATTTTAGTGTTAAAATTGAAAAATGATTTACAAATAAAATTGCTATGGAAAAAATTAGTTATAAAGACAAAAATGATATTTAACAAAGTTTGTGTATTTACACTATGTATATAATATAATGATCATCAATTGATGACAATAACTGATACAACATATAAAATTAAAATAGTACAAAAATTAGCAGAGAACTAAAGTTTGGAAAATAATTGAAAATAAAGGGTTCGTTGTTATAGTTTTCTTACAAAAAATTTAAACAAAATGCTGATAAAATAAGTAAATATCAATTTATAATATATAAGAATAGATATCCCTTATGTGCATGTATTAGGGATAAATATTTAGATGGTAATGAATAGCTTCTATAAATCCAATACAGAGAGCATACCAATAGCTCAAACAAGCTCTTAATTAATACGTGCGGTATGAGAAAATATTTAAAATCTCTATCCAGAACACTTCCATGTTATATATGACTTGCTTTTTTTTAAAAAAATTATTATAGTTTCTATATTCGATTACATTATTTAAAGATCTTTGAATCCATAATAAATAAATAAATGGGATGGTATAAATGACCATTGGAAATATTCATGGTTAAAAATAAAAACAATTTTACAAGTTAATATTTATATAAACACTACTAATAATATAAATTTTGAAGATATATTGGCAAAGATTGTGGAACTATAATTTCACCTTTCATTACAGGGATAGAAAGGGGTAATCTTTTTGGGTGCAAATAATCTTATTTTGTTGTGGTAAGTTTAATTAGTTAATATAACTGCCAAATATAGATGTTAAAAAATGTTTAATTGACAGTCAAAGTAATAATTTATGACTAAAATTAATTGTCTAAAATTCCTTTAGAGTTTAATCCTGTACTGTATAATAGCTATCTTACAAGTTATCTTATAGTTATTCATTTTTAGTTTGTATAAATTAAAAATATTAAAAATGTATAATTTGTAAAACAAGTATACAATATAATTAAAGACTTTAGTAAACAAGGTAAAATATCATTTTTTTTACTAACTGCACTCACGAAAATGAAGGAAAAAGGAGAGAAAAAATGTCAAAAAGGTGGGGAAAAAAGCAAAAGATGAATTGTAATTATGGTGCTGTATTTTCTTTATTGCTTTTCAGTAAAGTTTTTACCTTCAGTGGTAGTTGCTTTAATTTGTTACAGTTTAATTTTGGCAAGTTTTTGTGAAAAACTGTCTCATCTTAATGAAACCTGCTATCCTCTTCGTGGAAATATTAATAGAGAACATTGGTATGGTTGGGAAAAAGAATTTTACCATGGTTGGATTATATCCCAGAATTCATTAACTTTTCTTTTTGTTTTTTACTTTTGTATTACTTCTATAAGTTTTGTTCATCCTCATTCTCATTCTATTTGAAAAAGCACTCCTTTACTAACATGCTACAGTGTATCATGGCTCCATTAGTTATTGTTTTACAAATTCTCTTTTTTGCTGTTGATTTGGCATTAAAAAATAAAAATGATCACAGCTCCATTATTATGGAAGACATATCTTTAGCTACTTGGCTGGTGACTTTTATCTGGCTCTCATTCTGTTAGCTATAAGTCAAGTTGTCAAAATACATGATATTAATCTAGTTGTTTATTATCAGAAAGGAGAAAGATTGGATTTTACAACCAAGCTTGGAATGAATTCACCTTTTTGAAGATTCAGAGTAGTGTATTATGATTAACAATGATTTTTTTTCTTTTTTTAAAAAAAGAAAACATTCCAAAGATCAATATTTTTTTTTATTAAATTGTAAACTATAAAATTTTTCCTTTTACAATTTCTAATTATGCAAGTTTTTTTTTCCCTTTTTTAAAAAAAATAATTATTTTTTTATTGTGATGCTTATGCCTGATTAGTTTTTAATGAAGATTATACCCCTAATAATGCATCACTGCCTCAAGTCATATTTGAATTATTGGCATTTTATTGTCCATTTTGAGGTGTTTTTCCCTAAAAATTTGAAGTCTTTCATTATGGTTTCAAATATTCTAACTAGTCTGTTTCAAATTATTTATAAGTTCACAACATTTTTTTTTCATATATCATAGCATCAGCCGAGAGGTGGACCCACAACAACTGTCTGCAACCAACTGCTTGCTTGAAAAGTGGCTGCTCTGACTTCTCAGCTAACAATGCTTGACTGGATCATGATAATTGATACTAATATTTCAATACAAAGTTAATGAAACTAAAATTTTCACTTTTATTTCAGTTTTGAACTGGACTGTTGTAATGATGTACAATAATCAAATGTAAAAAGTTAATAAACATTTTTAAATAAAAAAAAGGTGAAATGGCAGATTAGGTTTTGAAAGAAGAACCTGTACAGATTAACTTCTAAGTTTTGATAGCATCGTTTTTGGTAAATAGTTGATTTATGGTATAAAATGCTACAAAGAGCAATCCAAAGAATATATAGAATCTAAATGTTTGCTAGAAATTTCAGAATTATTTGTGTCATATTTAAATCAGGCTAATATGCAAATTTCACAGTCTACTTTTCAACAATATCAATAAATGAATAGTAGAAAAAAAAATCAGGGTTCAGAATTAAATAATATCACTCTATTCTTTGCCTTGTTGATTAAAAAGGAGTTAGTTAGTTTTATTTCTTATTGATTAAGTATGTAAAGAGAATAGTTTGAAATGAAAATTAATTTTATGAGTTTATTAATGGCTGATCTTGTTAGTTTCTGTACTGATGATGAATAGAGAGTGTTTCATTGTTTTGTGGTTGTCATGTTTTATTGATACTTCAGAATTCTTATCTCAGTGTGGATCCCAACCATTATTTTATATTTATCAGCCTCTAAGACTCAAGAGTGAGCTAGGCATGGTCTTATATTTGGCAACCTGTAAGTCTCAAAAATAAGTCAGGCATATTTTGATATTTGTCAGCCTTTGAGTCTCATAGTAGAGCAAGCTTTTATTTAAATGTTTTGTTCTTTATGTGATTTGGTGGACATTATATTTGTGTTTGAGATAGATCTCTTGATATTCATATTGGATAATCTACTGACTGTCATTGAGGCATTTCTTTGTTCATCTCAACCTTGCAGGTGAATGATCACACCCAGTAAATAACTTTAATTGAATTAATGAAATAATTTTTTTTTCATATGTCATAGCATCGGCCGGGACGCGAACCCACAACCGTCTGCAACCAACTACTTGCTTGCATGGCGGCTGCGATACCTCTCGGCTAACAACGCAAGACTATGAAATAATTTTTTCACATGAATACTAATGTACCAGATTTGTAAAGATGACTTTATTATGTTTATAGCAGTTTGTAAGTCCATTTCCCAAGAAGTATGCTTCGCATTATTGTAAAATTGAAAGAAATTCTGTTTTTATGTAGAAATAAAATCACGTGACATTTACGGATAAATTGACTCTATTTTATTTCTAAATGAAGAAGGGGCAAATGTAGTCTTCAGTCTGAATTCAAACAGGCATTGCTTTTATGTGAATACTCTTCTGTATTATATATAACAAAATATCAAATGTCATGTATATAGAATAAAATTTAAGATATTTTTAAAATGTAACAATAAGTGTAAAATTAAAATATATTATACTGCATGTGACATATTAATACTCACTTTAAGATCATGAAAATGTTTTCCTTTAGATGATCTAACTATTAATATAAAAATTTAAAATATTAAAAAATTCCATCTCAGGGAAAAGTTAATAATGAAGAAACTGTACAAACACATGTATAGTACGTATATTGGTGATTATTTATCTTTTCAGCATTGTGTATAATCAGGTGGGTCAGCAATATGAGATGGCATGAAGAGTTGATGGTTGTGTGAAAGTCTGAGTTCGAATCCCTTTTATTACATTATATATGTGCAGGTGTGTGTAAGCCTGTACAATGTATTAATAAACATGTGTATAATGAATTTTTTTTTACCAATTTTGCATTATTAAATTTTTATAATTTAAAATATTTCTCTTTCTCATAAATATTAAATAATTTCAACTGAGTAAACAAACTTATTTATTTGAAAGCTTATAATAATGAAAAATATGCTTAGGATCTCTAATATATTATTTTAGGTACTTAAGTGTTAGACCTGCTTTGAAACATTAAACGGAACAAACAAATGCATTTAATTAATAGTATCTATTAATGTTTGTACTTTTATTATACAGTGTTTGCATTACAAAGTCTTTCTTTTAGTGTAAATAAGATTTTTTTTTAAAAAAAAAAACTAAAATATTGACATTTAATGTTATATCTTTCCTTTTGATTAATGTGGTTTTGATTGTTTGGCATCAAAAAAATAAGTTGTTAATGTGATTATCAATTAAATTGTCTTAGAAGTTACTTAGGAAAAATAAATACCAAAAGGTTTTAATTTCTTGTGTATTCAGATTCTATGGGAATTAATTGTTAAAATTTTTCAGTTAAGCCCGATTTATACGTATGCCATATTTTATGGCAGGTCTAATTAAAAACTAAGTTTTGATATTAAATTTTGATAATGTTTAAAGATAATTAGATTAAAAACATTGTAACAAATCAAAATTAACTATTATGTTGTATTACTAACTGAAACTGATAGCATTTTGAAAATAATGTTCAAATTTATAAATATATATATTTTTTCTAAATCTTTTCATTTTACAGTAAAATCTATAGGTATCTTACAAATTGCAAAATTAGCTGTTTGAAATTATTGAATAGGTTATTACATTCTGAGTAAAAACAGTTTTATTTTGTGTAGTAATGGCTTCCCTATATATTCATTATTTTTAATAATAATTTTAAAGAATATATTCAAATGAAAAAAACTTGTCTCCCTATTAATTTGAATTAATTTTGCATACACTTGGATTGTTTTTATTTTTATGTTTTATAATTATATAAAACACACACACTCATACAATATATGTATATATAAAATGTTGATCTCTAATATTTGTTGTAGAATTTTTTATCAGTAATTTATGTTGCTATCAATTATTTTTGAGAATATAAATTATTATATTTTAGTCATTTTTAAATTTTATTTCATTGTCCGAAAGTTGTTTATAAATAAGAATCTCTGAAAATTGTTTTACCTGTAAATTTAATTACTAGTTTTAAATTTGTTTAAAATATTTTTCTCTATTTATTAATAATAAATTCTATAATCCTTTATTTTATTACTAAAATTTTTTTCATATATTTTAACAGAATAAATTTTATTGTAACTCAAATTATTTACATTATAAAGCCACAAGATTAATTAATCAAATTATATATTGCAATATGTGTGTGCACACATATTTAATATGTATGTGTAACTAAATTATATCATTTTAAGAAAGTAACGAGATATAGATCTATAGAGTTAATCATACTATTAACTGTTTTATCAAAGAACATTAATCTATACATTTTATAATACTATCAAATATTTGTAAATGAAAATAGTTTGTAAAATTATAATTGATAAAATAATAATTCATATTGTGTAAGAGAAGTGAGAAAAATTATTTTTTGCAGTATGCAAATGATCTTAATTTGCATAATTTAGAATGTATATGATATTTTGTATCCTTTTATAATTGTCTGCTGGATGAGAATCTAAAGAAATAATGGGCCTTTTCTTATAGTAAATTGAATGGCAAATTTAAATATATTATTAAAAATTATAAGGCACTAAAGAAAGTTAGAGAATAATTTTCAAAAGTCGGTCATGAAATTTTCTTTCTTCCTAAATAAATAATCCATTATATATATAGTCATTTATAAAATAATTTAAGGAATGGAAAAAATATTTATAAATAATGTTTTTGTGTATAAATAGATATTAAATTTTGTAATTAGGTCTTGATAAATACATTTTTTGATAAATATTCTCATATAAATAAATTTAGACTCTATTAAAAACACAATGTGGGAACTTATAAATTGGTTTGAAAAGAAAACAATAGTAGTCTAATTTTTCTCAAGAACACAGATTTGATTCCATGAATATAGGGAAATCACTGGGTAAAACTATTTTAAATTATTTTTCAATAATCCATCCACCACACCAAGTATATCTATATTAGTTAGAAGAAAACTATTTAATATGGCTTATGATAAAACTTTAACCATGCCAGATCAAAAGAGATGGAAGTACGCAATTAGACCAGACAAACACTGGTTTTGCTAAATATGATGGCATTACCTGCTTTAAAAATGAAAACCATACTATAAGGAAAAAGATGGTCTCTTCCACAAAACCTAGTATCATTCTCTAGTGAAATTTATCTACAGTATCTACAGTCACTGGTTCCCAATGAAGATTATCACAATCAGGACTGTATTGATAAAGACTATCATAAATACATGTGCATATATTGCAAATGTATGATATCTGAAGACAATCATAGTTAAAACTTTAAAACATTTTTGTTTATGGAAAGATTTGATCTTTTTATTTAACCATAAAGCCATATGTTATTATATTTATAAGTAATTTTCTTATTTTTCCAATAGTTTGTATTGTATTTATTTGGAAGCAGTTGCAAAAGTATAAACAATGATTTCATACTTTTTATTTATTGTAAATAAATTGTTGGCTTATTTTTTACTAACCAATTTTGTTTGCATTTGCTTTTCTAACTCATTCCAAACATATTCTCCTAGTATCCACTAACTATGAGAGGGCATACAATCCACTGGAGACATGCCGAAATAATGGTAATAATTTCAAATGATGATAATCGGTGGTATTATGATTTCCAGAAATAGGTGTACTATTTAGAAAGCTTGGCACCTGAAGATTACTTTCAAATTGAATCTAGAAAAAGAAATAAAAGTACTTTTGGAATAATTACACTTAACTTTTTATGCTAAATTATTTAAGGTTGATCATCAAAATAGTGGTTACATTAATATATATATATATATATGTGTGTGTGTGTGTGTGTGTGTGATTTCGTTAACCATTTCTAATTATTTATATTTACTATGCTTGTATAATTTTTATCTATCACCTTTGGTGTTCAATGCCAAAGCTAAATTAGTCAAAATAATAAATTAAGATAATATACATTTAATTTGTATTGTATTGAGTTCATATTTTAAAATTTTGGCTAATGATTTTATTGTGAATTGGTATATTAGTCTAATATAATATAAATGACAATATTTGAATTCTATTTTTTTTTTTTCAGATAAAGATAAGGCAAGTTTGTCCTATAAATCCAGAAATATTTGAATTCACTCACAAGTATTACTAAATAACTTTATATTATCAACATAAATTCAAGCAAAAACATTCTTAAATAGAGGGCAAAAATGGTTTGAAATAATTTATACAAGTAAGGAAAGTATTTTGCTAAAGTATACTTCTGCATTTTGAATCTCTGACAATTAATCATAATTAATTATTTATTCCAATGTGCATATTTTGCTAATTATTTGGAAAATAGTAATATTAATGTTTTCTATTTTCTATTAAAACCATTTTTTTTTTCATAAGTCATAGCATCTGCCGGGAGGCGAACCCGCAACAACCGTCTGCATACAACTGCTTGCTTGCAAGGCGGCTGCGCTAATCTCTCGGCTAACAACGTTTGACATAGTTTTAAATATTAAACCAAAAGAATGCTAATTTCAATATTTTTTTAGGTATTTTGAGTTATCAAATAGGAATCGTTGTTCTAAAGCTAAAACCTTTTCTACTTATAACAATGATTGTAAGTTCAGTTAGCATACAATATTTATTTTCTAACGTCATCAGTTAGTAAAATGTAAGAATCTTATAATTCACTAAATCAAACTAGAGCTATTTATTTTTTACAAATAATCTGGATCAACTGACAAGCGCTGTTTTAGCGCGAATTACGTATATTGGTGATTATTGTGTGATCAAGTTCATCAGCAGTATGAGATAGCATGGGTGGTTGAGGGTCATGTGAAAGTCTGAGTTCAAACCCTCATATATTACATATATAAGTGCAGGTATGAAAAAGCCTGTTCTGTAGAAAAAAAAATCATATTTCAAAATAAAGAAAAAATAATTACCAAAAATAAATAGAGCCATAATGAATTTCCAAAACAATTGAAAAATATCTTCTGTCTTATCCAGTGTCTATAGTAGATTGGAAAATATTCAAATCACTCTCCCAATGTGATGTGATGTGATGTGATGTGATGTATTATGGCTTCTCCTTAAACGAAGTCAAGAATATCTCAGCAATTAAGCCCAGATAAACCTGTTAGCCACTTTCTTTTACATTCCCCACTCTAAATTTACCCATAATCTGCTCTATCCCATTTCCACAACATAATTTTTGTCAACTCTATAACCTTTATATCTAAATCCCCCTTATCTTTTCCCAAACCTAGCATAAAAACCAATAATTCACTTTCTGTATAATCAAACATTATGATAGTTTAGCAACGCCCTCTATGAATGAATATAAAGTCTGAACTTCAAAGAACTATATGTTTTTTTTAGCTAGCGATTTGCATTAGAATATTTTCTTATAGTAAATTGGGGATTCCAGAGCTATAGGTTCCTCTTGGATTCCCAACTGCAGAAAAGTAAAAAAAAAAAATAGTTCAATCAATTGAATAGAGAAAGAGAGAGAAAGATGATAACCAATCGAAGTTCAACTTGTCGCTTTTATAGCTTAAATGTTATTTAACCTCCTGGAAAAAACTAACCATTCGATTAATTGATCGGCTTAACTGTTCCGTTGAGTATTTAAATGTAGCAAAATTCGTTTGATTATATTTTTTTAATAGAAAATTTTCAAATGTGTATGTATACGTATATTTTAAAAAAGCCTAGATACGTCTGGTAGTAATGACATTACAATTCATTATTTATTTATTTATTTTTCATATGTCATAGCATCTGCCGGGGGATGCGAACCCGCAACAACCGTCTGCAACCAACTAATTGCTTGCAAGGCGGCTGCGCTGACCTCTCTTCATTATTAATATATGAAAAAAAAAGGAAATAAACAATATCAGAGTAGTGATACAAAGGATTCTTCTTTATATAAACTATATGCAATAACTACACATATATTCCTAGTTTGATTGATAAGAAAAAAACAAACAAACCTATATCTAATTAATTGGGATAAAAGTGCGTCTTCCCGAACGATTTATCATAAAAATATTTTTTAATAAGAACTATGCATGCACAAAACGAGCTGAAGAAGTTGTTGAAATCATCGATAACAAATATTATTTCATAGAATATTTCATCTCTACAAATCTGGCAACGTAGATAACGTTAAAATCTAACAGACTGCAATTTAACGGCTATTTAACTCAAAAGTTTTATCATACAGAGAGCTTAATAGAAATTATTTTACTTTTTTTTTCTTCTAGCATTTTTATATTTTAAATAAATCCTTAGAAATATAAGATTATTAAAAGAAAGACATCTGAGAGAAAGGCGAAAATATTAGTTCCCTGATTCAATATATGAGTTTTTTCTTCTATACTACAGGCTTTTTTCATACTTGCAATCCAATATGTAATATATAGAGGGTTTGAACTCAGACTTTCATACGACCCTCAATTATCCACACTATCTCCTACTACTGACACACTTGCTCATACACATGTCAAAAAAATAAATAATCACCAATATATGTATTTCGTGCTAAACCAGCACTCGTCAGTCGGTCCAGATTATCATCTCCACACATATATACAACCAATGCTCAGCTTATATTAAGATAGCCAATCTTCACCTCAAATATTGCTGAACTTATGAGCCTTGTTAACACTTGCTACAGATTTCACTTATTATAAAACAATAAATATGGAAATCTAGATTGTTTACAACTTATAAGATTATTATTGATATTATATTTGATTAATCCGAAAAAATAATGATTGATCTCTTGCTTTTATTATTGAAAAGTAAAAGAATCCTATTTACACTCATATACTCATTCATATTCTACACATATGTGCTCAGTTACTTCCATGAATGAACAGCCTATTGTAAAAACGTAATCGAAAGTTCAAAACTCGTTTTAAACACTTTGTTCTACTTCATATTTTCACAGCTAAACGAAATCTTTATTTAGGAGTATATGCCATCTAACATATTCTTCGTCCGTTTTTTTCTCTTAATCAAAAACAAAGGGGACTTTTTATTATTATTATTTATCTGGTATTAATGTCAATATTTTTTTTTCTCATATGTCAAATGCGTTGACCGGGAAGCGAACCCGGGCTAGCTGCTTGGAAGGCAGCTATGCTAACCGCTAAGCCACCGACGCTTGATAATTAACAATTAGCATATTTCCGAATCAACATAAATATCTTAACAAAAAGTATACATATACAGACATATATTTATACACCTACCAGTATATATAAAGAAAGCAATAGGAAGAAACTTGTGCCTATTGAAATTATTGTAATGATTGGAAATAAATTGATAAAATGAAAATTAAGTATATCATAATACAATAAATTAGTTGACTGATTACAAACAAAATGCTATAACGCTATACTTAACATTTATTTACTACACTGATAATTGTTAACACTCTCACGAATGAATCAATACTTTAAATAATTCAAAATTGTCATCGTAGTAAAGAATAAAAAAATCACCGTCTTGAATTATTTAAATTTCATTGTAGATTAGAAATCTTCATGAAATTTTGACTAGATTCTTATAGCATTGTAGCTAATGAATTCACAATAGCTACATCCTGGAATTTAAACCGGATGAAATAAACTTTGATTTTTTTTTCAGGCCATAATCAAGCTTAGGATTTTTGTATTAAATAATCAGCCTATAGTTAATCTAGTTGGCCACTAAGTATTCATTTCTAAATAAATATTTATTTATTATTACTAAGAAGATAAAAGTTCTTGCTTAATCTGGATTGATCAGATGAACATCAGTACAATGATTTTAAGAATAGAAACTATGATTTTAATATGGCAGATCATTTCCTATTGGAGAAGTAGTTATTCTGATTTTTTTAAGTATAGAGTACGTGACCATTAGCTAGCTATTTTCATATGTAATTTACTAAGGGAATTATTAATATATGAATTCTTTTCTACAGTACAGGCTTTTTCATACCTGCACTCCAATATGTAATATATAGGGGGTTTGAACTCAGACTTTCACGTGACCTCAACTATCCATGCTACGCATACTGCTGACACACTTGATCACACACATATTGAAAAAATAAATAATCACCAATATACATATTTCCTGCTAAACCAGAACTCGTCAAGTGGTCCAGATTATCATCACACATATATACAATCAATGCTCAGCTTATATTAAGATAGCCAATCTTCATATTTATCTTTTCAACATATGTGTGATCAAGTGTGTCAGCAGTATGAGATAGCATGGATAATTGAGGGTCATGTAAAAGTCTGAGTTCAAACCCCCTATATATTATATAAAGGAATTAATATAAAATGAGTAAAAAGTACTCATACTTTTGATTTTTTCTGTTTGCTTTTCATTATGTTTAGTCTTCATTGGCTATTTGAGATATAGTAATTGTTGTTAAACAACATGTTGACTCAGATTTCAAAGTCAAATAAAGGCGGGTGACTTGATCATTCAGAAGATTAAAGAAATAATGATTTTATAACTGTAATTTAAACCACTTGCTAGAAGCAAGGCTCAGTCAATATATAGATGATAACCTTTCATAAATGCAATTTAGCCACCATACATTGAACACTTTTTAGCAAGAAACAATTTTTATTATATATATAGTTAGATACCAACTAGTAACCACCTAAACATTCACAGGAAATAATAGTATTCAATAGTCAAAATAAGTCATAGATCACATGACCCTATCTCTTAAGCTTGTAAGTTATAAACAATGAGGATTGCCAATTCCTCTACAAGCTTTGTGATAAATATTTAGCCAGAGCCAGCACTTAAAATATCTCTGTCAGGAACCCCTCCCCAAGCCCCTGAATATTTCTAACTGCTGTCAAGGCAACCTTCACACATTTTAATAGCAAGAATGGAAATCCATTCTTACTAATGGTCCATTGAATATATATGGACACTTAAAGATTGCAACTTGACTACATAATATGAAATATTGATACAATGAAGTTTAAATAAACCTCTTTAAACATGAAATAAACATGTCACAGTAAAGCAGACTAATAAATAGTCAATTATAACATTTCAAACTGCAATACTTTTAAATTTCTCATGTATTATTTAGAAATAATAAGTGAAATAATGCCTAAAGCTAACTGGGATAATGATGTAATTAGATACCAACCAGTAACCACCTAAACATTCACAGTAAATAATAGTATTCAATATTTCTAACTGCTGTCAAGGCAACCTTCACACCTTTTAATAACAAGAATGGAAATCCATTCTTACTAATGGTCCATTGAATATATATGGACCCTTAAAGATTGCAAACTTGCTATTAAAAGGTGTGAAGGTTGCCTTGACAACCGTTAGAAATAATAAATACTATTATTTACTATGAATGTTTAGGGGGTTACTGGTTGGTATCTAATTATATCATTATCCCAGTTAGCTTTAGGCATTATTTCACTTATTATTTTATATATATATAGGTACACACGATTTTATGTTTCCAGTGTCCTGCAGTCTTTTTTAGAATTATGATGTAATGAAACAAAATTTGGTGAAAAGCTATTTTTTCTTTAAAAGAGCAAGCATTAGTCTTGCATTGGTGGTTGAGAGGTCAGCACGACTGCCTTGCACTTGCAGGCAGTTGCCCGGATTGCAGGTTCGTGTCCTGGCCGATGCTATGACACTTAAAAAAAAGAGCAAGCATTATTAGTCAAGGGTTTATTGCAACTGCCTTGCAAGCAAGTAGTTGGTTACAGACAGTTGTGGGTTTGCCTCCCGGCCGATGCTATGACATATGGAAAAAAAAGAGCAAATAATTAACATTATTACCAACATTGAATGGATACTTTCACAAATTTTAAAAACCTAGTTATCAAAAATTTATTATTTTTGCCTTTAAACTAATTCAGCCAAGACTATATTTATTTTAATTAATGTTATTTAAAAAACATAATTTGTGGGGTGATGATGATACTGAACAATGATAAAGATATGTACAAGACATTGTGGTCTGAGCCAACTGATGAGAGTTGGTACAAAATATGCATCTTGTGGATTATAGATCCTTTTTTACATCTCTTTGGTATTAAGAGCTGATAGAAACCAATCCCTAGCTTACATGGGAGTAATGTGGTGAAAATTTACACTACAAAAATGTTATTCATTATTTTAGTCTAATGAATGACTAATAAAAATTATTAATATACTTTCATTAAGTGATTTGTGACAAATTGTGACAGTAGCACATGTGACACCTATCAATTAAATGGTGCTAATTTGCTAGTTATATATACATTGAACGATGATAAAAATATGTAAAAGATTGTGGTTGGGACAACTGACGAGTGATGGTTCAGCACAAAATGTGCATTATGGGTATTAAAGATCTTTTTCACCTCTTTGGTTATATGTTTATGCTTACACCCTTCACAAGATGTTAAAAGTAGATAGAACCCAGTTGGTACCTTGCATGAGAATGAGGTAGTGAAAATTACACTTCAGAAATATTATTCATTATTGAATCATCTCTAATCTAATGAGTGAGTAATAAAAATTATTAAAAATATAACTACTTTCATAGAAATATTTCTAGAAAATATTTTCTTACTGAATGATATAAAAGATTCAAATGTATATTTAAAAGAAAAAAAATATTCAACACAGAGGTTTTGTCATCTTCTCTCAAAAAACGTTTTGAATCTAAAAATAAAAATTTTCTTGTTTTCTATCAAAATATAAACTAGTTAATATTACTTATTATTCTTAAGTCTATTTTTTTCAACAAAACATCATATGGTCACCATTTCATATGCTAATACAAGCTGTTATCAATAGTAGAAAACTTTCCATATAGTATCGCCACCCAGTGCAAGCCTTAATAATCAACATATGCAAACATGGTTTTTACGTAAAATCCCTATCTCCAGACTAGATTCTAATTTGTGATTTTATAATTAACTAAAGGGGTAAAAAATGGCTCCTGGAGTGTTTTATTAAGACCTAGATGCAGGGCTCTCAGAATCAATGTTCCTCACTGATGAAAGTCACAATTTAGAAACTAGTTTGGGATATAGGATAGTAGGCTTTAGATATATATTTTTTGTGTAAACCTTCCTTCCTATGGCAGTACTGAATGGGGAATTGGTTACTGTTTATTTTTCCATTAAAAAAATACAGATAAAAGTTTCTGAAATAAATTGTATTATAATATTATTTGAAATATATTACATTATGATCAATCTAACTGCTCTATGTGTTGTAATCAAAACCATTATTGTAGATATTGATTCCAACTATATTTTTAGCAATCTCCTTTTAGGTTTAAAAATATTTTTTCAAAAATATCTATACTCTTTGTAAAGATATGTACCTTAAGTCCCCTATGGTTATATATATATTAATATAAAACATTGAACTGAATTTATCGTTCTCAACCTTATCAAGGAATTAATTTCTCTCATAACCGAATATAATTATTTTATAACCGTTTACACGTGCATTGGTCAAAATACAAATTCTCTTATATATGCGACAAAAGGTAAAGTTTAAGTGTTTTGTGCACAGGCAGATGGCTAGGAAATATAGTGCTTCAAGATATTAATTTAATACTTGACCACCAATAAAAGTAATTAGACATTGCTTGTCACTTCTTAATATCATTTTTCCTAATAACTCAAATTTAGAATTATATCTCAGACATTATTAAACTTCATTAACATTAAGATACATTCCATATTTTAATGTCAGTAAGGTATTGTATATATATATGTATTATCTATATATGTATAATACATCTGGATTAATATTTTAACATTGGTCTATTAAGTAAATGAAATACTCTCAATCCAAAATACAAGATGTTTTTTAGAGAAAAGATCAGATGTCTTTTCTTTTTAACTCAATTTATATACAAAGGCTTTTGATAGAGAGTATGTTATTTACTTAATAGACCAGTGTTGGACTATTAATCTTGAGGTATTATATAATATTAATTGCTGGGAACTTTATATTTATGTGTGTGTATATATATATATATATATATATATATATACATATATATATATATATATATATATATATATATATATATATATCAGTAATTATTTGTTAACATGTCCATTCTAATCCTTAAAAAAAGAGAATTAGATAAAGAAAGACTAAAAATTAAAACGACATATATAATGATTATCCAAATCAAATACAGGAGATTTGAACATCGATTTTCAAGCACCCTTTCACTATCCACACTATTTCATATCATTGATACACATGACGACACATATGTAGAAAAGATAATCATCATTATACATATTTCATGCTGACCCAGCACTCATCAGTTGGCCCAGAGCATCATCTCCCATGCACACATATAATCATATTTGTGAGGGAGATGATGAGTGTTGGACATGATGATCGGGATCAACTGATGAGTGATGGTTTAGCATGAAATTGGTATAATGATGATTATGTCTTTTTTATATCTGTGTAGTCATATATATCATAACCTTTAATCTTGAACTTCTTTTTTCTTTTAAAAATAGTCAGTATAAACAATATTCATCAAAATATAAAATCACAAACCAATTTTCTTTAAAAAACTTGTTTTTTATTATTATGACTATATGAATTTTAATTTCAAGAGCAACGTTTCGACTATTTACTTCCTTATAGTCTTTTTCAAGCCACTAAAATATACAAAAAATAATAAAACAAATGAAATAAAACATTATATAATCATTAAACTCTACATATATTTCAAATCTTCTCAAAATAAACGTTGCTTTTGAAATTAAAATTCATATAGTCATAATAATAAAAAACAAGTTTTTTAAAGAAAATTGGTTTGTGATTTTATATTTTCATATATATCAGTGGTATGAGATAGTGTCGATAGATGAAGGGTGCTTGAAAGTCTGTGTCCAAATCCCCTATATTTACAATTAAGCTCCAGATATATGAAGAATGCCTAATTTCAAGTACTCCAAACCAAATACTTAAATGCAGAAACTATTACATATAATATACTTTTGTTCTTTTATTAACTTTTTCTTTGAATTCTTGAATAGTTTTTTTTATATATAGCTTTTTTTTTTTTGAGGCTGTAATACGGCTGCTTATGCTGATCATTTTATTTTATTCTCAAATATGAAATATACCTGAATGCAATAATTCAACTTATAATTCAAATAGTTTCTGCTTCTCCCACAGAATGACTATCAAATTCATTATACATTTTTTTATTGAAATTCCGCATTTTTTTTTTACTAATTTTACTGTCCATCACATAAGAACGTGCCTTTACTATTTTAAATTTGTAAGCATCATTTGAAAGAAAAAACATAAATAATTGTTAAATTTAGTAGAAAAAATGTATTGGAGTCTGTGATACCCTTCAACATCCAATTCCTATTTTTTTTTTTCTAAAAATTTATCAAGATATTTAAAATATACATTCTCAAATCGATGATCATGAATACGAAATACCATCTAAGATTTTTTTAAAATCGTTGGCAAAAAAAATCACCTGAATTTTTTTATCATTAATTAATGATGCAAATTCTTTATAAGATGAATTCAATAAATATATTTATTCACTTTACTCTGAACACTTTTTCAGCAAAAAATATCACATAATTACTATTTCTGATGAAGGCCACAAGCCTGAAACTAGTCTGGGAATATTGGATGAGTAGGGACTAGATGGAGATTTTATGCACAAGCCTTCTGGCATCCATTGATTACTTTGGCTTGCACTGAGGGCAATATGTATAGAAAGTTTTGCCTGTTTTAATAATCTTACGTTTCAACTGTCCTGCAGTCTTTTTCAGAGGCACTTTGAAGAAAACTGCAGGACAGTCGAAATATACGATTGTGTATGCATATATGTACAGTAAAAGGTTTTTTACTAAAAGTGTTCAAAGTAAAGTGAATAAATTATATTTATATAAGATTTTACAGCAAAATAAAAAAGTGGTGAATTTGGTAATATTTCTGAGGATGAATTCAAAATATTAAGAACATAAATTAACAGGAATAACAACATTGTTTGCATTTTTATTTAGTCTTTATGAAAAAAATAACTATTTTTTTAAAAAAGTCACTTATAAACTATTATAAAAACTACTGGCAACAAAGTTGGAACTAGTCAATATCTTTATTTGCTTTACTTCAAATATCATTTTTCATCACATGAAACAATATTTTTATCATATTATCATTGCTAACTGTTGAATATAAATAAACACTCAAACATAGCTGTATTTTCACATATTAATACAAACTTTCTGTATTAACTAAATAAAATGCATTGAACAACTAGATAACAACAATATATAAATAATAAGTCTGAATACAATACTTTTAATATTTTCATACATGTACACAAGCTGTTAAAACAATGATATGCTGTGATGCACTGTGACTTCTCTTTAAATGGAGTCAGGAATCTCTCAGCAGCTAAACCCAGACAAACCTGTTAGCCACTTTAACTTCCCTTTCCATTCTCCACTCTAAGTTTTCCCCCTTAATCTGCTCCATCCCATTTCCACAACATAATCTTTGTCAATGCCATGACTTTCATATCTAAATCCCCCTTATCTTTTCCCAAACCTAGCATAAAAACCAATAACTCACTTTCTGTATAATCACTTTCCATACAGTAGTGCCACCCAGTGTAAGCCAGAGTTATCAATATATGCAAGAAGGTTTGTGCATAAAATTTCTATCTAGTGCCTACCGATTTAATATACCCAATATACCCAGATTAGTTTCTAGCTTATGGCTTTCATTAGTGGAGAGTTAGAAACTAATCTGGGGATATTGGATGAGTAGGCACTAAATAGGATTTTATGCACAAACTCTCTTACATCCATTGATTACCATGCCTATCACTGTTGTACTACTATATGGAGAGTTTTTTTTTAATGTGTCAAAGCATCGGAAAGAAATGAACCCTCACACCTGGGACAACTGCTTGTAAGGCGGCTGTGCTGTTCACTTGGCCACCAATGCTTGACCACTGTATGGAAAGTTCGTAATTTTTAGACTCTCTGAAACATACACTATCAAGACTGGAAACAACATATTTCATAAAATTATTACAAATTCTTTTGAACTAATGGCTAAGAATAATTTTTTCAATTTTTTTAAATCTCATTTTATTCTTATAAGTTGAAAGATAAGAAGCATCGTTAAGATCAAATGGTAGTATTTTTGGCTTCATATATTTCAAGATAATATTAATAGTTTAAAAATAACACATAAACATCACATTTTATAACTTCTCCAGAGATCCAACATCACTTGAAATTGTTCAGATGTTTCTTTCTTTTAAGATTACCAAGAATTTGTTTATATTAACAACTGGATCTATCTATGAATATCTGACCAATCAGAATTCTTCTACCATCATTCCAAATAAATGGTGTCATTTATTGGTTTAATGTGATCATATGGCCCCCACTTATTTAGAACTTTCATCAAAAAGAAAAAAAAGTGATGAACACCAATAAAAGATTATCTTACAATTACTTTTGTTGGTTTAATCCTCCAATCATACTTACTCCTTTTATGTCTACAGTCATTTAATTTTTGATTTTAAACATCCACATTGCTTAATTTATTAATAGAGGTGAAAGAACAAATAATGAAATTAATAACATAATTAAATTTGGATGGAATGATTTTGGTAGAAATAACTTAATATTAAAAGTGAATATGTCTTGATATTTGAAAATAAGAATTTAAAAAAATATATATGTTTTACCAGTTTTTATTTATGGATGTGAAACGTGGATGCTTAACAATAGAAATATAAATGTAAACAATTAACAAAGTATGGAAAGACATATATTAAAAGCAACAAGAGATCGAAACGAAATATATGGGTTAAGAAGAAACTTGTATTATTTACATCATTGAAAAAATTAATACATTGAAATAGGATTGAGCTGGACATATTGCTAAAATAGATCATAATAAATTAAAAACTAAAGTTTAAAACTGGACCCCAATAGATTATAAAAACCTAGTAAGAGACTACATGTGAGAATGGATGATAGAAATAAAAAAAGTTTGTTGGTGTTATAAAGAGGCTAGGAATCGGAGAAACTGGGTTGAACTTAGAGAAATCATCATTCTGCAGTGGATCGATAATGACTTGAAATAATAATAAGGAAGATATCATTAAAAAAGCTTCATATTTATTTTATTATTTATTCAAGCTGATAATATCAATTTGTTTTAATCAATTCACTAATAAGATAATCACTGACGGAGAACTTCTAAAGTTTTCATAGCGAAACCAAGAACTACTTTATTCATTTCCACGATAAATCATTTAAAAGAAGTTTATATATATATATTTCTCATGTATCATAGTATCAGCCGGAAAGCAAACCTGCTAATCCGGGATAACTGCTTGTAAAGCAGCTGACCTCTCGACCACCAATGCTTGACAAAGAAGTTTATATTTTATGCTCTAGCAATATGACAAGATTGTAAATATTCAAATTGTCATTTTCCAGTGTTAATATGTAGCATATTGGCGCTTGCTTTCAAAGAATAAAAAAATACTTGCTAATAATAAATAATCCTATTGTTACTCAAATGTTCAAAAACTATAAACCATTTTAAATCTTAGGCCAGTATTATGACTTTCAATAACTTTGTTCATTCAGGCATTCAAAACAAACATTTTACTTGTATTGATGCAATAATACTATCTAACAAAGATTAATGCTGGAATAAATGAAGGCATAAAATGCGTACACATATCATTGCATAAAACATTTTTTAATATATATATAAAAAGCCATCTGGCTTTATTGCTCAAGAGAGTATAAGAAGTTTGGGCACAGGACCTCTCAATCATATGTCTAATACTCTTCCAACTGTGCCATGCCATGCATAGCCTTTCTTTTTAATTTATAAAATAAAAACATACTTACTTAATCTTACTAATATGATGATGCAGATTCCATTTTACTTGTTCAATAATCACCTTTATTCACCCAAACAATATCTTATAAGTGTTTTCCTGAAGTTTTGTAAACTTAAAATGCTGAAAAGAAAAACCTGTATCTATAAAATTCCATGTGAATGTGGAAAAATGTATATTGGTGAGACCAGTCACCCTATTGAGAAACACTTGCTAGAACACAAACTGATGATTAGAAGAGAGAAAACAGATGTGTCTAAGGTGGTAGGCCATGAATGTACCAATGGACATATAATCAATTGGGAAGACACAAAAATATTAGATAGAGAAGAAAAGGTACAAAGAAGAAAATGTAAAGAAGCTGCTCACATGAAAATGGCAAAAAAATCCCATAAGTCAACCTAGTGTGCCTATACATAATGTATGGAAACCACTAATCAACTTTGCCCTTAGAAAAAAGTTGAGAAATCAGGAAAAATTTCATATATAATTATATGAAATTTCTACAGAATGTTGCCTTTCACAGGGTGGCTCAGTTAGTTAGAGCATTACCTTAAAATTCAATACTCAAGAATTTAAGGATCCAGGTTCAATTTCTATGCTAGTACTGTTTAAATCCAGTTTATCATAAATTATAAATTCTAAAAGTAATGAATCATTATTTAAAATTGACATCTTATGATATGTAGAACAAAATAAAAAAGTAATAAATAAAGAAGACTGAACAAGTGGTAAAATTTTAAATAATACAACCATTAAAAAATCAAAGACATTCTTGCATAATAGAAGCCTGGTGTTATATTTATAAAAATATTCCAAGTTAAAGACAAAAATTGTATAGGATTTTATCACTTATACAATATATTATCAACAACAAAAAGAAGAATTAGCAAGTACAAGGATTAAATTGTCTTGGAAAAAATAGAAGAGATTGATTAGATCTAAATAAAAATAAAAGACATCTTCACAATATAATTATTGTTCATCATGGAAAGAAACACCAATGAAATGATAAAAAAAGCTGAAATATATTACAGTATACTTTAATTGTTTGACTCAAAATCTACTAACAAAATATTATAAAACTTGCAACCCATAAAAAGTATTTTCAGTCAACTAAGCTTTCAAACTTAAGCAAAAATGTTACCATTTATATAAAAATTATAATGGCTAGATAACACATTAAAATATTAATGAAACTGAAAGATAATATAACAGCTCTTCTGCAGATTAAGTAGATGAATAGTCCACCCTGCACCGAATAATTACATTTTTAATTATGTAAATAATGATATTTTTCAAATTCAGCACTAAGTTAAGTAATTTTCAAATTTGATTTTAAATAATAAATAAATATAAAAATCGATTAAGATTACTAACATTTTAAAACATTTTAAACAATTTATATTAAAAATAAATAAATAATCCACAATATTTTGAGGTGCATTGGTTTAAATATATATGTATATTCTTTAAAATCCAAGAGCTAAACTAGTTAATAAAATAATTAGTAATTATGATAGTGCTAATAATTGTAATAAAGTGAAGGATAAAGAAAAATATGATTTTATTTCTTTGCCTTTCAAATTGTCTTCTTATAGAATTGTAAGTAAAAATAGAAATTTGTTTGGAAGTAAGAAAATTGCTTGGAAAATGGATATTATTTTGAATAATTTATTAAGGTTTACAGCCTTATTAAAACTATTACTGAAATAATAGTGAGCGTTTAATAAAATTTATAATTACAACTTTAAATATTACAAAGGAAATTTTTGATGGAAAGACTATTCTTTGAATAGTGCATATGATCCTTTATTTTTGTAAGAAGGTATATATAAGTCAAAGTAGTTTGAATTTAAATGAAAGAATAAAATTACATAAAAGGAGGGTTAGAAATAAATATTTCAGTTCTGCTTACTATATCCATGAAAGAAATACAGACCACCCTATTAGTTTTCTTCTTTGAAGGAAGTGAAATTAAATGAAGAAATAAAGCAACTTTATTATTAATAATTTATGATTCTGAAACAGTTAACTTATTTAAAAGTTCTTTAATAAGAAGAGTGTCTGGAATGTAAATGGAAAGTATAATATTTAGTATAAATTTGTTATGTTTTAGTCCTTTACATTTCAGAAATTTGCTTGTAACAGTGAAATCATTGCTTGTGTTTAGAGTTTATTTCTTCAGCTACTCTGGTTTAGTTGCTAACTTGTTGTAATTTTTGATTATGTATATATTTATATGATAGCTTTTTTATAATTTTTGAAGAAATGCATAGAATAAAAAAATAAATAAATGAAGAACATTTACATTTGTATATATTTAAAATACCAAAGAAAAATTAGTGATCTAATATATGGAGAAGATAGCAGAAAAATATGTTAAAAATTATTGGACAAGTAGATAAAAATAATTTGCAAAATAAGTAAAAAAAAAAAATGAAAAGTTTTAAACAGTAAAGCAATAATTTCTACTAAGTATTATAGTGATTATGTAAATGTTATAATATTAGAAAATACTAATTTATCTGAAATAAGTAATGCTTTACATAAACTATGCATAATAGGTACTGTAACTAATAAAGCATTTTTAAATTAAAGCTCGTCTCACATAATTTCTGATAAATTGTATTTTATATAAAAATGGAAAAAATAAACAAGGGATTGAAACTTATATTATCAAAAATTATGACCACTCTAATTGGTATAATTTTTAAAATCAGTATTAACTTTTAGAGCAGTGGTCTTCAACTCTTGGTCCATGGAGCAGTGCTGGATTGCAGAAGTTTTTTACTGGTCCGCGGTAGACTGACAGGACAGTTTGTAATAACAAAATAATAAGAGTTTAAACTTTTAATTAATATAAACAATTATTATTTATTTCTTCATCTCATTTTTACCCAATTAAAAAAAAAGAAACAGAATGAAAACAAAATCTAATCAATCGAACATAAATTAATTTGTTTTTCTAGTTATCACAGATGTTTATGGGGAGAGGAGATAGAATTAAATTTTTTATTATTTTTCTAAAAAAATTCAAAATTAAAAAAAAAAATGTTTTTTATTATACAAACTCCATATATATATATAACTTCATTTTGTATATTTAACATTGTTGTTTTGATCAGTTATAACAATTATGCTCATCTAAAGCTAAGCAGTTTACATCTTTAAGAAAATTTATCTATAGATTTCTGCCAGTCTGTGAAATCTTATCCTTATTTTTGCCAGTCCGGGAAACCTTATCCTTATTTTTACCAGACCACAGGTGTGAAAAGGTTGAGGACCCCTGTTTTAGAGTATTCTAAAAAAATTAAATTTTTAGCATTACATTTGAAAAATATTTCATTATGCAAAATACTGAATACTAAATTTAGAAAGAATAATGAAGTGTGCTTTGAACATAAACTGAGATAATTTTATTAATGTATATATATGTATGTAACCAAATATGCCACTCCAAGATAAAAAAAAATAGCTTTTGGAATATTTTAAAACTTGTTTATAAATTTTACAAGGTGCAGTCATATTGTAAATATTGTTTATACATTTTAAAAGCCACTGGTATATTGTAAAATTTGTTTAGAAATTTTACAAGGTGGTGGCATATTATAAAATTTATTTAGAAATTTTACAAGGTGCAGGCATATTGTAAAATTTGTTTACAAATTTTACAAGCAACTGGCATATTGTAAAATTTGTTTAGAAATTTTCCAAGGTGCTGGCATATTGTAAAATTTGTTTAAAAATTTTAAAGGTATTGGCATATTGTAAAATTTGTTTAGAAATTCTACAAGGTACTGGCATATTGTAAAATTTGTTTAGAAATTTTACAAGGTGGTGGCATATTGTAAAATTTATTTAGAAATTTTACAAGGTGCAGGCATATTGTAAAATTTGTTTACAAATTTTACAAGCAACTGGCATATTGTAAAATTTGTTTAGAAATTTTCCAAGGTGCTGGCATATTGTAAAATTTGTTTAAAAATTTTACAAGGTATTGTCATATTGTAAAATTTGTTTATAAATTTTACAAGCCACTGCCATATTGTAAAATTTGTTCAGAAATTTATATTTTTTAAAGTGATTGCATATGGCTCTCAGAAAAGAAAAAATGACTGTGAGAATATTGTAAAATTTGCAGATTTTAATGAGCATTTTTGTTTGTTTATTTACATGTTTGTTTATTTGTTTTTCATTTTTCTTTGGATAGCATATAATTAAAGCTGTGTACTTAGATATAGTGTAATTCAAGAATCCACTGTACTTTTTTATTTTACTACAATTTTATTTAAAAATTGACATTTTAAGATGTATGTGTGTGTATGTGTCAAATGCAACATCATCAGTGATTAGATTAGATTGTAGTATTAAGAAGATTAACATTTAAAAGGGATCATAATACATTTTCCAGTGTCTTTGATATTTTTTATAGCATATTTTCAACAACTATTTTGTGAATTATAATAGGAAGCTAAGAAAATAAAAATAGATCAAAATTTCACCAATGATATGGTTATTCTTGCAAATAATACTTCATAACTTTAGGTAATGTTGCAACATAAGATTCATCATATAAAAATATATAGTTAGAAATTATCATATATATTAAAAAGATTAATGAAATGTTCAATGGATTTTCTGAGAAGACTTTAGTTAGTCATAAATTACAAAACGTTAATAACAATCATAAGCAATTTGGTCAGATTATTAATAAACATAAAAATATAATGAATAAAATTAAACATAGAATTAAACATAGATGAAGTGCTTTTGGTAAAAATAACATCATTAAAAGAGATTAGGCCTATGTATTTGTAAAAGAATGTTATAATAGATGTGTTATACCAGTTTTTATTTATGGATCTGATACTTGGACAGATATTAAAAGAGCAATACAGAAACTTCAAGCCACTTACTGTTAATATGGAGATATGTATGTTAGAAATAATAAACAAATAGCTATTACTGATAACTGTTGAAGGAATTAAAAGCCTGAAATAGAACTGGGGTGAATATATTGTTAGAACAGATGAAAATAGATGGACAATTTGAAGTCTCTGGATCCCAAGCGATTGCAAAAGATCTTTTGAAGCGAGACCACATTTGAGATCAATGGATGGAATAAAAATATTTATGGATGCAGTATTCAGAAGAGAGGCCATCTATAGTTGATTGATATTGGTCAAAAATAACAAAGAATGCATGATATAGATAGAGGGAGCATTTTTTATGTAATTTTTTTTCTTGTTATATTAATTCAATTTATTAGTCATTGTATAAATTTTATCAAAAAATAAAAACAAATTAAAATAATTTGAACTCATTTAAAGTAAGTTTAAAATTAAAAAAATCTGATAAAAATAATATATATAAAAAATATTTTTAAAAAATGTTTTTTTTTTATTTGAGCACTAAAAAGCAAAAAATAAACAATTGGATCACAATATGTTGTCCCATTTAACTTTAAATAAAAATATGCAACAGCCAAAAATTAATTAATTTGAGCAACATAGTTTATGATCAAACTAATTATTCTATCATTGCTCAAATGAATTAATTTATAAATGCCCCACACTTTTATTTTATATTACATAGGTTGTTGTCATCCCCATGTAATGCAGCTGCAAGAGGTGCTGTTTTCCGTGGTAACCACAGAAATATTCAGATTAGGGGGCCAAAAGCAGATGATGCAAGTTCCAGCCTCTAGATGGCGCTATTCATCATGCGTATGCACAGGAACCTTATGCCAAGTAGCTTCCAGCACTACTGCCTGCTTGGTGGTGCCTGTTGCAGCTGCATTATACGGGGATGACAACAACCATTACATATAACAAGAAAAATTCACATTATGATCACATGTCTTCAGCCTACTCATTCCCTACTGTTATACTAAAGCTTAAATAGATGACATAGAGATGTAAAGAAAAACCAAAGTTCAAGAATATTACCAAATTCACCATTTTCTTTATTTTGCTGTAATATCTTACATAAAAGCAATTTGTCCACTCTACTTTGAACACTTTTTAACAAAAACCTTTATTGTACATATATGCATATACAATCTTATGTTTTGACTGTCCTGCAGTCTTCTTCATGTGACTCTGAAGAAGTCTGCAGAACAGTCAAAATGTAAGATTAAAAAATTAAAGCAAATGTGGCTCTGAAGAAGGCTGCAGGACAATCGAAACATAAGATTGTATATGCATATATGTACAACAAAAGGTTTTTGCTAAAATATATTAAAAGTAGAATGGATAAATTGCATTTATATAAAAACCAAAATTATGTTTCAAAATATATATATTTTGTTTGCATTTTAATGCATTAATACTCAAATTATATAAAAACATTTTTAAAAAATATATTTTAAATATACTTATGTTTTATTTATATATAATAAAATTGTTTAAAATCGTTTACAAGATTTACATTTTATGAAGTGGTTTATAAAACAAGTTTTACATAAACAACCCCCCCCCCCCCAAAAAAAAAAAAATTAAGATTTTATACTTCATTTCCTTTTGTTTCTTTTTATTTTAATTAACTGTAAACATCCTTAATTTTTTCCCCTCAAATTAGTTTTTTAAAAAGTGCAGCACCACCTATTGTGCAAATTAGAAACTTATTGAACTAATGTGGCCCACCAACACTGTTAGGTTAGACAATTCTGAATATCGCATTGACCCAAATAAACAGAAATCTTAACTTAAATAAAAGCATTTTAAAGTACATGGGTTTTTGAAAATATAAGTAATTTAGTTTTTTTATAATTGCTTAAATTTATTTTATTTAAATGAACTAAGCAAATATTGAACTTATTATATTCCCAGTATGAAAGTAAATATAACATTTATATATAGCAGGGGTGGGCAAATAGCAGTCCGAGGGCCACATGCGGCCTGCTAAGAGTTTTTATGCGGCCTTCCAAGACAATCAGAAATATCCACCTTGAACTGATATTTCCTTCCCATGTGCGACCAAAGATTTGTCTCTTATTTTCGACTAGGATGGCCATGTCAATACTCATGCACAGTGTAGATATGATGTGCAGTGCTTTTCCAGTTGATCTGATTAATTTCAATTTTGTCTTTGCATTAGCAAATATGTATGTTTCTTTTAGTGAAAGTTGATCTGATTAATTTCAATTTTGTCTTTGCATTAGCAAATATGTATATTTCTTTTAGTGAAACCATGAACCCTCCGAAAAAATGTAAAATCGGCGATGAATGTCGTGTGTGTAATGAAGAATGGACAAATAAATATTTCTTTGGTAATACAGGGAATAAAGCAGTGTGTTTATTGTGTCATGAAAAAAAGGTGTGGCTCTACACTAACCTTCACTTTCACAAAGTGGCCCCCGATGCAGCCTCCAAGCCAAAACAATTGCCCACCCCTGATATATAGAAAATATATAAAAAAGTCTATCTGCAACTATATAAAACTACAAAAAATAATGAAAAAATAATAGCATAGGAGAGATAACACTTCTGAAAATAGAATCTTCATTTTAACATCACATGATCACCATCTGTATGGAGAGTTTTTCCTGTTTAATCTTCATTTTATAAATTTATGTATATCTTGTTGGCTACTCTGCCATTTTGGATTTTTGAACAAAATAGGGTTCTCTTCCCCTAGTGCTACCCCTTCCCCTAGTGCTCGCCCTCAGTTATCAAATCACCACTATGCTTATTATTTTCTATATTTGTAAGTACTAAATATTCCAAATTGTAAAAATAGTTTGGGTGATCATATGACATTTGAGCATTTAAAGTAACAAATGAGCTTTTATCTAGGAATAATCGATGCTCTCTTAATTTCATCGTCTTAATACTCAACTAAATCATATTAGAAATCCAAACTATGCCTTTCAGTTTATAATCTACCTGCTGTAATAAAGTGAAGGACCTGTGAAATTATTAAATAATTAAAAGTTACTATTCCAATATTACAATCTTAAATTTAAATAATTTGTTTTTTATAAAAAAAAAATATTACTTTCTATATATTTTCAGAATTCGGATTTACGCCTAGAATATAGTAAATAAAACACTATGCAAAATAAAATTAAATAGCTTACATTCCCGTGTAAATTCTTTTTTAAAAGTTTAATATATTTAAATCAATATGAATCTTAAACAGACGAATAAAATGAAATTTATAAGAGTTGTACTTAGAATTATAACTGTAGAAGCATTTTTGACAATCGCCTCAAAAAAGCAGTTTTTTTTTCCCATGTGCCATAGCATCAGCCGGGAAGCGAACCCGCTAACCCGGGACAATTGCTTGTAAAGCAGCTGTCGCTGACCTCTCGACCACCAATGCGCCTCAAAAAAGCAGTTATTAAAATGTTAATAAAAATAAACATTAAAATGAAAAAATATTTTTTTAAATTTATTGAAAAATACCTCTAAATAATGTGTAATATTTGAATTATTAGCCAAAATATTTTAATATATTCAGCAGTTTTTAAAATAAAAAAAGCACTGGTGGTCGAGAGGTCAGCGCGACTGCCTTGCACTTGCAGGCAGTTACCCGGGCATGCGGGATCGCTTCCCGGCCGATGCTATGACACTTTAAAAAAAAAAAAGTAAAGTTTAGATTTGTTTTTAAAATAATGTTTCCGTTTCAGTAATATTTAATAACTATAATTTTGTTTTTCGGACAACAGAAAAATAATCATATTTGGGAAAAGCAATTGATATCATCCACACCATCATTTTCAAATATTATAGTTTCACAGAAAGATGAAGGTATTTCCAAGTTCAAACCATTTTCTTCGTTATCTAGCCTCTTTTCTCCACATAACACCAGCATACTGCCTTACTACATCCATCATCTCACATGTGGTCTCTTTTTATGCTTTTTACAATGTCTTATAATCCAGTTTAAAATTTCAACTGATATATATATATATATGGATATATTGATGATTCATGAATGGGTTTGTGAAACATATCTTTATTTATTTTGTGTTTATATCTTTAGTTTTTTTAACTGTTGGTTTTCTGGAAATAGAATGCAAATACTTATTTATAAATGATAAGAAATAATAACTGAGTTAAGATTTTACACCAAAATTGTACACAAAGTAATTGTACTTAATTATTGATGGTCTATTCTTTTTAAAGAAGCAATAACACTCTTTTATGTAATGAGAATGATATTTTAACAGATTAATAGAGTATTTTAATCACTTGTGCTACAAGATTC
Source organism: Epiperipatus broadwayi (assembly GCA_028023455.1). NCBI lineage: Eukaryota > Metazoa > Onychophora > Udeonychophora > Euonychophora > Peripatidae > Epiperipatus > Epiperipatus broadwayi. The sequence goes on along the minus strand of JAQFVV010000043.1, from coordinate 6,091,085 downwards.
GAGATGAAATGTAATGATATATTCATTTTATGAACTCATTTAGATATGGAGGATGATACACAGATTAGTGAAGTCAAAACAGCTTTGTAATCTTAAAAATTGAAAAGTGGCTGATAAAACACCTGGACAAGTTTTAAAATATCCTGATGATAACTTAGCTTCAAAAACATTGAAAAATTTAAAGAATATGTGGATTTATGAAGTTATGCAGCATGATCTTAAAAATACTTTATTGTTCCAAAATTTTAAAAATAAAGGGAGCAAATGAGATTGTATCTTATTATTATAGAATATCATTATTATCCACTAGAGAACGGATAGTTTTAATGATTTTGCTAAATAGCTTGCTTCTGATCATAAATGAATGGTCACCATAAACTCAAGCTTGTTTAGAAAATTAAAAATCACTATAGATATGGATGCAAGAAAAGTCTATGGAACAAAATTTAAATATAGATTTTTGTTGATTTAAATCAACACAATTGATTCACTTAGTCAAAGAGATATGTGTGATTGTTTAAAATTAGATGGTTGCACATTAATATTTATGCACATTATAGAACTTCTATATAATGGTATGAGATGAGGTATTATTACTACAGATGGAAAATTGGACTCGGTTAAAATAAAAAAACTGATATTAAATGAGTGATGTGTATCTCCAATACTATATTCAATTTTTATGACAGTTGTCTTAAGACATGTTTACAAGGGTTATAGGGACTTAATGAAACTGTGATCAAGATGCAATATACGTTTGATGGTAGAGATTTTAATTTGAATAGAGTAAAAGTCATCTTCTTGTATTCTGAATTTACAGTAGGCTGATAATTATGCTGCTTTTATTAGTCCAAACGATGATATCCATAATGTATTTAATGTTTTGAATGCAACATTTTTAAACTTTGGCTTCACAGTTCAAAAAAATCCCAAATTTTTTATCAGCTACTGATGAACAAAATCCTCATTGAACTTGAGAATGCAAATCAATTTAAACATTTAGAAAGTTGATGGACAATACAGATTTCAATGTGCTGCTGTAGCTTTTAATAGTTAAACATAGGGTACTCTACCACAAGGAATAACTATTGGAAATAGTTGAATGTATTTCTGATATATTATCTAATTTACTATATGGAAAAAAGACTTAGGTCATCCTTTTGGGTGCAGTATAAAGATTTAAGGAAAAATAAATTTAATGTTATCCTGTAAAATTATAGAAGTACAATCACAAGATCATAAACTTGCTGTAAATGGGATTTGGGCTTTCCATCATCAGATTTTCAATGATATGGATGGCTGAAAAGGTGGAAGTTGGGGTAGATTAAAGCCTGTCCATTAAAGTGTGAGGATTTGCTATCTTAATATAAACTGAGCACTGATTATATATGCATGTGGGAGATGATAATCTGGACCAAATGATGAATGCTGGTTTAGCATGAAATACGCATATTGGTGATTATTTATTTATCTTTTCTACATGTGTGTGGTTATGTGTATCGGTTGTATGAGATAGTGTAGATAGTTGGTGGGTGCGTGAAAGTCTGAGTTCAAATCCTCTATATTTGTAAATAATCATTGCAAAATTTATTTCTGGATGATTTTTTTTTATCTATAATGGTCATTCATACTCGTTTATGAGTGACTGTTATGTATATGTATTTTTCATTAGAATACGTTCGTAAGCACAACAAATTTACATGTAATCAAAGGACAATGTATAATAATGCAAACTTATTTTACTGGTTTCAGGCTAAAAGACTTTTTTCTAACAAAAAGAATTTCATTCATTATATTTATTTAATGGATCCATGAAAAATAAAACATTGCTAGAAACAAGAAAAATATAAATAATGTCTATTGGTATCTTTTGTAATCTTTAACTATTGGGGGGGGGGGGTATTGAAATATTCGTGAATGAAGGCAAGTTTGCATTTGTTCCTAAAAGATGGCGGTATTTTCAATTTATTTTACTGTAAATTATTTTAAATATTTGAAATAATTAGAATCATGCTACATATTTTTAAATAAATTTATATGAGATTTTGTTCTCGCTCTTTTTAAATATTGAATATATTTTTATTAGGTAAATTGATAACAATCAAAATTTGTTATTTTTATAATATAATTTATTGAGAAGAATTTACATCGCTTAGAAATATTGGTGAAAATACAGACCTGATTTTTTATTTTATTATTTTTATTACAAAAAAATTTCTGCAGTTTATACAATTTAAAATTAAAGCAAAAATTTAAAAATTACAATGTAAAACATTATGGAAGTTATCATTTTAATGTTAAAGAAGAGTTCTCTCTTAGTCATCATCATCATCAACCAGTATCAATCATCTGCAGGATGAAGGTCTTTCCAAGTTCAATCCACCTTCTCTTATCTTTAACTTCTCTTCTCCACATCATCCCTGCACACTTTCTTATTTCATCCATCCATCTCACATGTGGTCTTTTTCTAGGTCTTTTACAATCTTTTGGAATCCTGTTTAAGATTTCAATTGTCCATCTATTATCATCTCTTCTAGCAATATGTCCAGCCCAACTCCACTTCATACTTAATTTTTTCAATGAGATCAGTAACACCTGTTTGTTCTCTTACCCATATATTGCGTTTTCGATCTCTTATTGTTACTCCCAACATGCATTTCTCCATACTTCTTTGTATACTTCTTAGTATTATCTATTAAGTCAACCGTATAGGTGTGTTGTAATCTTATAAATTCAGTATTATCATTTAAATTCAACTATGTGTATTCACACCTTTCTTTTTTTTTTAGAGGGAAATGAAAAAGAAAAGTGAAAAAATATATTACGTAACTTTTTAAAGTTACATTGACATAGTTGTTTGTGTGTCTCTGTATACAGTGTTTCAAATATATATATATAGTGGTGCTTTTTTTTTGTACATTTTGTTTTATTAAATAAATATATACATATAGATTTTACAATTTATTAAACTTACCCCGCATCAAATATAATTCTCGTTTTTTTTTAAATTCAGCGAAGTATCATTATTTTTATTTGTTATTAATCTTATCGATACAAAATAATTATATACTGCATTTATAAATCAAAATAAGTGTTTAGAATTAAAACAATTACAAATTTTGTAGCATCTAAATAAAAGTTTATCTTGCTAAGTTTATAATCTCAAATCTAATTAATAAGATATTAAAAAGTGTTCCGATATTTTTTTTTTCTACTTTTGTAATATATCAGGGATGGCCAACTTTTGTGCTCATAAGATCTACTTTTTATTTTAAAAATGTGTTGCGGTCGACTTGTTGTCATAGGTGTAGTCTAAGTGGAGGGAGGTGTAAAATACATACTATTTTTATATATCTACCTAGTAAAAAATAACAATTATTTAACGGGCCAAAAAACTCATGTCCGGGGGAATTAAAGCAATATGAGTAACTATTAACAATATTTATTAACTCAAATTAGCTACATTAAATCAAGATTAAAAATATTATTTTCAATAATGATACGGCTTAGTGGACTTCACCTATCTAGAATTGACAAAAAATTTAGAACAAAAACAAAAATAACAAAAAAACTTGAAAATATTGAACTTAATTGGTTTCACTCGTTACCCGACAGCTCTTGCCAGATTGGCCTCGCGATCGACCAAAAATGGCTTTGCGATCGACCGGTGGATCACGATCGACATGTGGTATATATAATCGAATTATAATTTGATTACGTGTAATAAAATAAAATTGGAGTTAACTTTATAAATTTACTATATTAACTATATAAATAATCACTAGGACATAATCAGCTTCTAATGGCCCTCATGGTCTAAAATTTATTTATGCAATTAGTATTGTTATAGTAAATTTTATAAGAATAACTTGGATTTCGTTTTATTACTTAATACAATAAAATTACGTTTGCAAATTATAAATAAACAGAAAAAAAGGCGTACTCTTTTTCTCTACTCATTTAAGATTCTGAATAGATTATAAGATGACTTATAAGAATAGAAGCAAAAATTAAACATGCCAAGAATTATATAACGGCTAAGCTGACAAACTTTCATTTTTCAATTTATAAGAAAATCTTAATTGTTAAAGCTTTTAACAGACTTAAAAAGCAATTCTAAGCAGGTATATTTACTAATTCTTTGCATTATAAGGATAAAATTATGCTGTTGGGATAGTAATCAAGCTCAAAAGGCCTTTAGGAACAGGAATTCATTATGATCTTTTAATAATAAAAACTTAAATTAAAAGAAAAAATCTTTAGTGCTATTTAACAGTTTACGATTTTATTTTAAATAAAAGGTCCTAAATGTCAAGAAAAAGAAACAAAACACAATAATGAATCTTTACTAAAAAAAATTAAACTTTTGTATTTAGGAAACAGAGGCTATTGATGACGTCGTCGTAACAGAAAAATAATTTTATATTCAGTTTGATTACTTAATTATTATTATTATTATTATTTTGTAAAATGTTTAATTCACTTTGTTGGAAAACAAATGTTTTTGGTTTTCCTTCATTTCTTTACAGCTATCTTTAATTAATAATAATTTGCTCCTTCTGCTTTCATTCATTTGACAATTGAAAGTTTAAACATATCTGAAGATGATTGTATTGTTTTTTGTTTTTTTTTCATGTATCATAGCGTCAGCCGGGAAGCGAACCCGCTAACCCGGGACAACTCCACCACCAATGCTTGACTTGATGATGATTTTATTGTTGTACAGAGAAATGCAAATAAGTGGACAGCAATCTGATTAGTGATTTTTTTTATTTTCTGACTTTGAGAGAATTTTCTAAAATACTGGCAAACTTGACATTATTGTATTAATTTATGGGAAGTAAAATTGTAAACTTTCTGTAGTTTATTTAAATATTTATAATTATAGTTTAGATAAAGTTTATTTAAAAACAAATATATTCATGATTACAATTTGAATATCGTTTGATTTAAAAAGAAAACAAATCAAAAAACCTTACTAATGTTAAAAATCAAATTCACAACTGACCATTAATAATTTTTATTGGTCATTCATTAGACTAGAGATTATTGACTTAACGAATAATATTTCTGTAGTATAATTTTCACTTCACCACTCTCATACAAGATAGGGACTGGTTTTTATCCATTCTTAACAGGTATTAAAAGTGGATAGAAACCAGTCCCTATCTTGCATGAATGGTGTAGTGAAAATTACACTACAAAAATATAATTGGTCAGGTCTTTACAAACTTTAAAGTACAGAAGTTTGGAATATTTTAATAATTGCAAATGCAAATTTAAATTTTAAAATAGAATTTTATATCTTTATGATGACCTAATATTAATTTGTTCTAAGTTTTAGAAATATTTTTTTTAATATTTTGTAAATTTATTGTTTGACAATATTGTAATCATCTAATAAGCAAAAAGTTATTACCTTAACCAAACAATTTATCCTAGCAACAACTGAAAACTATAGAAATTAAATTTGTGTTTTTCACCATCTACTGAGCAACGTTGCTAACATTTTTTTCTACAGCTTTAAAATGCATATATATTTATTTTGTGTATCATTTATTTTCTAATATTTTAATTTCAAAAAAACTCAAAAGTTGTCTTGAAAATCAAATAAGTGAGAATTTCAAAATATCTGAAACCACACATTGATGCCTAGTCATTGTATATTCAGCATTACTTTGAGAAAATATTACGATGTTCTTAAAACAATTTTTTGGAAAGTTTATGATTATTTTGGTAGCATAATTATGTAACAATTATTACAAAGCAAAAATATATATTATTACATATTTATTTTTTACAGAAATGTTTTATTTCTAAGTATAAAAGAATATATTCTTCTGAATATTGTTACCATAGAAATTACGATCACAAAGAAATATAACTGACTTGAAATAATGTAACTCATTGTTATAATATTTAGTAATATCATAAAAATTACAAAAAAATTTAAACATTTAAAACATAAATTGATAGATTTAATAGTTATTAAAAATAATTTATTCAGATTTTTAAAACAAACATCAAACAAAGAAGATTTCATTTATTTAACAAATTAAAACTGTTTCACCTAAAATTTGATGATGTGACAGCATTTTGTTTTGATTAAATACTAATTTTTAAAATAATTCTGAAAATCAGATGTGATTTTTTAAAATTTATTTAATTTATAAACAATAATATCTAGCAAATGAGATCAAATTTATTATATTCTAATAAATAATAATTGTTTAATATTAAAATGAAAGTTGAAAGCCTACATCTAGTGAAAACAAAGAAATCTGTCAGAGTGCAGGAGAGTTAATTACATATTTCGGTTTATTACATTTTGCTAGATTGCAAAGTTCAAATATAATTTTTTTAAATATTTTGTATTTGTAAACTTATATTTTGATTCTAATCAATCAAGTACAATTTATTGATTTATAATAGAGAATGAAGATTTAATAGTAAAACAAAATGTTAAAATCTAACTTATACAGTTATGAGAACATAATGCAAAGAAGTGTGAAAATGTGAAAGTGGTAAATATTGGCTTTTTACTATTTTCTTGGCCAATTTTAGAGGACTTTAAGATGGTATCAATATGTTAATTTTTTGTTTGTTATGAGATGACTTAGGGCAGCATTTGAATGGGTTTGTGCTGACACTTGTAATTTTATAAAAATTTCAATGAAATACTGATAAATATATATTTCAGTTTTCTTTTTTTGTATCTAAATAATCAGGAGACTATCAATAAATCACAAATCTCTATAGTTCAAAAGAAAATTGTAGAATTTAAGTTGCACAAAATGGATATTTTTGTTTTTATTTTATTTGTAAATTAAAAAGAATTAATATTTTTTCCCCATCTAAAATTGTTTTTGTTTATTTTAATGAGGTTTTTAGTTACTAATTATAAAATATGCTTAATTTTTATAAGTATATCATATTTTTAGGAGAAAAATATTATTCTAAATACCATAGAAAGATATTTATTTATTTTTTGAAATGAATTTATTGCTTTTAATATTTTTTTGTTATTTAAATTATGTTTTAAATTAATGTTAATAAAATATTATGCCAAAAATTGTTTAATTTTGTCACAAGCTATATTTAAAATGAAAATCACATTAGTTTATTTTCCATAGAAATAAAAATATGATCTATACATTTAATTTTCATTTCAATATATATATATATATATATATATATATATATATATATATATATAATAATAATATAAAAATATAATATAATATTATTATTATTGTTAAACAGTACTCAATTAAAAATTTACTGAGGCCAAATAGAAGAAGTGTCTACTGGCAATAACATTATTATTATTATTATTATTATTATTATTATTATTATTATTATTATTATTCAAGCACAACTGCGTGTGCGGCGCAACTTAATCGTATTATTATTATTATTATTATTATTATTATTATTATTATTTATGTTAATATTCTGTAATTAAAATTGACTCTAATATTTCAAAGAATATTTTCATTATCTGATTTTGTGTTTTATCAATATAAACTAGATGAAAAAAATTATTTTTTGTTTAAATACAGTTTTTAACCTGAATGCAGAAATACATTTTGTTTTCACTATTTATTTCTACTACTACTTTTTTTTTATTTTCACACCTTTTCTTTTATGTTTAAACTTAATTTCATTTTAGCCAAGAGGTCAGTGCAATCGCCTTGCAAGTATGCAGTTGGTTGCAGATGGTTGTTGTGGGTTTGCTTCCCAGCAGAAGCTATGACATATGGGGAAAAAAAATTAGGCTTTTAATAAAATTTTTCAAAAATATAAAGATTTAATGAAGAATACATTTTTTGTTAAAAAGTAAAAAAAAAAAAAAACAGAAAAAAAGAGTAAATAAGTCCATCAATATGGTAAAAAAAGTGTGTAACCAGATATTTATAAGGGATGACATAGAAAGAAATAAAAAAAGTGCTGTAGTCAACATACTTGTATAGCTTCCTATTAACTTTCCTGTTTAAGAGACTGATGTTTTATCAGGTCTGAAGTTCAGAAATTGAATTTGCATTTTTTGCCCTCTATTGAGAGTTTTGCAAACCTTTTTTTTTATCAAATTGTAATATTCATGCATTTTTTCTTATAATATATTTAATTCAAAACATTCTGAAGATATCAGGGCAATCAAAAAACAGGAATTTCAAAGTATCGTAAACTCAACAATGATGAGTGCTCATTGTATTCTCGGCATTCTTGAACTTTGCAATAACTTTGTGATATTACTTCAAGAAAATATTATGAATGACTTAAAACTTTTTTTGGAACATTTATGATTATTTTTGCACAATAATTGTGTGATAATTATTAGAAATTAAGAATATATACTGTAATACTATAAATATATGCTGTTACATTACTGTTAAATAATAAAAGGAATATCAATTAAATAAAATCATTAAAATTGAAATTTAAAAAAAAAATTTTTTTTTATTTAAACCAATATATAAAATTGCACAGATGGAAAACTATTAATAATTACTTAAAAGTAAGTTAAAGTAAAAAAAAAGAAAAATCTAAAGATAAAAGATTAATTTTTAAAGTAATGTAAAAGAAAATAATAAAAACTGTTAATTAGTTTCTATTCAAAAATTAAGTTTAAATCTTAGTAGAATGAAAATGATTTTTTTTTTATTTAAATGAAATGATTCAATAGCAAACAGGCCATTGAGGGCATTTAACCAATCAGTCAGATAAGAAATCAATTTTTAAAAAAATTCCTAGTAATAAAATCTGATGTTCCCACTCAAAAGTAAACTACCCAATAAATGATGTGAATGAACACATTATCCACAGAGAAAATCATCATCACCAATAAGATCAGCATGAAGCCAGGCAAGATTGATCCTGGAATTTGATGATAAGGAATTCAAAATGATATAAAAGGGAAGTAAAGAAAACTTTGGCAAATTGGAATTTTATTCTTGGATATTATTCTTGTTCATGACATAATGTAAGCATATTTACCTGTATTGCAGACCAGCTGAGGTAACCTCCAGGGTTATGGTTTCCAAAAATCAGCAAACAATGGATTCCGTATTCCCAATAACAATATTCATACTAAATGGACATTGATTGGCATTCTGCAACATATCGTGGACCACGAAGATGGATTTCAAATAAACCTACAGCCATGAAAAGTATGAACCTTATAATCAAAAAAGAATTTTCCGAATACTATATTTAAATGGTACCTAACTCATAGTCTCTTATCTCATTAAGCAGAAATTAAAATTATTTGTTCTATTTTTCTTTTCATATGTTTGCTATTATTATTATTTCCATTCTCATAATTCCTTTTAAGTTAATAATTTAAAAATAAGCCTAAATGGATATAGATTCTTAAGACTATGTTCATTTAAGGTGATGTTGATGATGGGCTATTTTGTTTCCTAGTTGAATCGGTGCTGGTGGAGGGATGTATGGGTTTTATATGTCAATGTAATTCGGGAAAGGAACATTGGATTCTCATTACCTTGTGCCATGTTAGGATACAAGGCATAGTACCCAACCGAAGGCATGACCCAAAAGTATAGCCATCACATTGCCAATGCTCATAGACATATTTCCTACACCACTGATCACCCTTAAGCTCTGGTTGGTAATAGTAAGACATCAAAGACTGCAAACCCCCCATTATGAAGCATGTCTAATATATATTCCAAATGATTACCTCACCAGACTGATGCACATCTCTCTACTGGGTGAGGGTCATTCTTTCTTAAATGATATCATGCTACAGATGCACATTCCTGTCAGCATGGTTTTTTTATGCTAACATCTTCATTTTGCATTTGATCACATCGGTATATCAGTAAGCTGGCATTGTTTTTCATGCAAATGTGTAACCTGAAGTTAAAAGAATCGACTATATAAATGCGTAATCTATGTAGTGTATTTATGTTTAACAAAATATTGAAATTGTATTAAATCTTATATTCACACATCTGTGCAAATGATGTAAATTAAATTCATTCAGTAACTAATTTAGTTTCCGGAATTTTCTATTAATGTGTGCATAATAATAAAATGTTTTTGATTAATTTTGGCAGTGAGTTAATAAAAGCATAATGCTAAATAGTCTTCTATAAGAACAAATAAATATTACAACATTCCTACATTTATACAAATACATATAACATGGCTCCTAATAATTGTAAGCACAATTACAAGTAAAAAAAATCACTTATTTAAAAGATAAAGATTATCTATCTGTCTGTCTGTCTGTCTGTCTATCTATCTATCTATCTATCTATCTATCTATCTATCTATCTATCTATCTATCTATCTATCTATCTATCTATCTATCTATCTATCTATCTATCTATCTATCTATCTATCTATCTATCTATCTATCTATCTATCTATCATCTATCTATCTATCTATCTATCTGTCTGTCTGTCTGTGTCTATCTATCTATCATCTATCTATCTATCTATCTATCTATCTATCTGTCTATCTGTCTGTCTGTCTGTCTATCTGTCTATCTATCTATCTATCTATCTATCTATCTATCTATCTATCTATCTATCTATCTATCTATCTATCTATCTATCTATCTATCAGCATATTTATCAATCTAACAAATTTGGCAAACAAGGGCTTTGAACATGCAATCATCAGATTTTCAATGGTATGGACAGCTTAAGAGTTGGAGAGTGGAGAAGATTGAAGCATATCCATTAAAGTTTGAAGATTTGTTATCTTAATATAGAATGAACATTGATTGTCTATATGCATGGGAGATGATAATCTGGATCAACTGATGAGTGCTGGTTCAGCATAAAATACACATATTGGAGATGATTTATCCTCTTTATAGCTCTATGATCATGTATATTGATTGCATAAAATAGAGTGAAATGACAAAAGGGAACTTGAAAGTCTGTGTTCAAATCCCCTATAATTACATCTAGCTTAAAAATATACATAATATGTTTGTATTTAAATATTGCATATTCAACCTGTATTCTGCCCATCCCTATTCTGAGTATTTAAATGGGATTGACATCCTGCATATGAGGGATCAGAATGACTTATGGTGGACATCTGTGAGACAACAAAATTCACGTATGGGGGCTTTGAACATGCCATCATCTGATTTTCAATGATATGGATGGCTGAAGAATTGGAGATGGGAGAACATTGAAGCATGTCCATTAAAGTTTGAAAATTTGCCATCTTATTATAAATTGAGCATTGATTACATATGTGTGTGGAAGATGATCATCTAAACCAATTGATGAGCGCTGGTTCAGCATGGAATATATGGAGATCATTTATCTGCTTTGTATGTACATGGTTATGCATATTGATTGCATAAGATGGAATTGATGACAAAAGACAGTTTAAAATTGTGGGTTCAAATCCCCTATAATTACATCTAGCTTGAAAGTATATATTATAACTGTAAAAAATACTGGCCAATGTGGGACACAAAATTTATAACTGTATAAAATGAGAAGAAAGTTTGGCTCACCAACAAAATAACAATAGACATTACAGTGGTGCCTAAATTGTACCTGAACAAGTAAAAAGAAATGAACTTTCAGAGTTTTTAAATATTATAAATAAGCAAATAACAAATCCATCTATTAATATATAGCTGGATATCAAAAGGGGATTTTATTGTACCTCATTACATATTATAACTAAATGTTTGTTTATTATTAACATATGGATTTAAATAACTAACTTTCATGAAATAAATAACTAGATTATAATTCTTAGAAATTATAATAAACATAATAAATATATGTTAGAATATTATATAACTATAAAATGTATCCAATAATGTGATAATATAAATGAACAAACATGAAAGTCAAGATAATTTAAATAAGTAGAAAATATGTTTTATTTATATTAGAATATATAAAGGGTATATGAGCACAGACTTTCACACGACCCACCACTCACCACTCTATCTCATAACACTGATACACTTGGACACTTATATGCTGAAAAGATAAATAATCACCAATATACGTATTTCATGCTCAACCAGCAATCATCAGTTGGTCCAGATTGATGATAATCTGGACCAACTCATGATTGCTGGTTTAGTATGAAATACGTATATTGGTGATTATTTATCTTTTCAACATATGTGTCCAAGTGTATCAGTGTTATGAGATAGAGTGGCGAGTGGTGGGCCATGTGAAAGTCTGTGCTCATATACCCTATATATTACATATATTGATACAGGTACATAATAAGCCTGTATTTCAGTTATTACTTTAGAATAATAAAAAGAATAATATATAAATGAACATATAAAACAATGTTTTCGAATAAACTTCTTTAAATACGAAAATAAAATTTTAAATTAGGTATACCTTTGTGTTCTAAATGTGTATATGTGGTTCAATACATGTTGTTACTCACTATCAATATCATTAGAAAGGCTGTTCAAAATAAGCGTATATTAAATTAAAATAACTATTTGATATGTTTTATTTAATCATATCTACAAAATAACTCCATCAGTTTTTATTCGTTCTTGCCTTAGAGTGATATATTATTTTAGTAGTTACTTTTATCTACTACATTTACTTCATCATATTGTATATAACATAAGTATTCTATACATAAAGTTTTACTAATATATTTTACTACAAATATGTGATTAAAACAACAATCTATTTATATGCAAATGTATAAGTCATAGATACTTTCTTCAACTAAATGATGTATAAGTCATAGGTACTTTGTTCAACTAAATGATAATAAGAATAATTAAGAAAATTCATTGCCATGGAAAACCAGAAAATATTTTAAACGTAAATAAAGCATAATATTATTCAAGTAAATAATCCTAAATATAAATCATAAATATATAACAACATTAATTTATGAACAAACATTCACTCAAATGAATGATACTTCTATATTAAATATACATATAATTTCTAATTTATAAATATACCTGTTTTTTTCCAAGATCATTTCTATTTAAGTACTATAAATTATACATATGAAAACCAAACAATAATCTACAAAAAATTATATATAGATTTAAAAAAAAACAAAAAACCGTAAAATAAAACATTAGGTTGAAAATTAGTTATTTAAAAACAGTCTATAGAAAAATGTCAGGCTTAATAAATTTCTTCAATACGTTTCTGAAGAATTCTGGAATACTGTATTTTTTCCCAAGAAAAATTGAATAACTCAGGAATGTAGATCCCAAGTTGTTATCTGTTGTGGGTTTTTGTTTTCTTCTTTTTGCAGTGTTTAGATTTTAACTGATAAAATTTAGCAACATTTTCTTAATGAATTTTGATACATTATTTTTTTTTTCTATTCCTATGAATTTATAGATTCTTATCTTTATAATGATGTTCCATGATAAGTTGTTGATAACTTAAAACAATTTGGAAAGCCTTCTAGAGGTAAATATAATTTTTTTGATTTTTTAGTCGTTTTTGAAATGGCTGCTTTTCTATGAGTATTATAATAAAGCATATAGGGATATATGAAAAAATGCTTACATAAATATGAAGATAATATATTTCATTTAAAGTTTAAATATGAAGATAAGGAAGTTATCAATAAAGTGTAGTTATATTTTTAAACTCTTATTTCCCACATCATATTTACGTCATTATCTCCACAATAATGTAATAAGATTTCTTTTTTTCATGTTTGTATCTACTTTGCATCTGAAGCAAATTCCCATTGTTTAAAAATCTATGTAACAATATTTGCATGTTAGAATGTTGCTCAGTATTCTTTACAATCAAAGTATTTCAAGTTATATAATATTTATAATTTAAAATATTAAATAAATATTTTAAAACTAAAATTATAGTTTTAGAAAAGTTTAAATACATAAATAATATATTATAAAATAAAACATTTTTATTTATTTACTTTTCTTTATAATAAACAATCTCTAATCAATAAATATTACATAAAATTGATATGATAAAGTTTTAAAATAATGTTTTTAACTCTTAAAAATAGGCAAAAATAAACATGCACGCACAGTCATATTTTCTAATAAACAAAGATTATGTTGGTTATTTAAAATCGTTTTAGAAATACATAAAGCAATATTAATATTAATTTATTATTTCTATCACAAAATTATTTATATGCACATAAAATATTTTATGCTTATAGTGGGTTGAATTTGATTAATTTTTAACATAGTGCGTGCTTCGATTAGGAATGCTTCATAAGGTATTCATTTAAATAATATCACATTTGAAATAAGCTAAGAAAAACTTTTAGAATATATTATTAAGCAGATTGTTCCTGCAAAGTACTTCAGTGGATTGAAAGACTGTATATAATAGTTAATTACCATTATATTTATTGTTATAACAATCGTGTTTTTTTTAAATTAAATTTGTATTATATATACGAACTAACTAAAGGAAAAATAAAAATATATTAAAAAAACCCACAATTACTTCTCTATAAAGCTGGTTTAATGTTTTAATTAGCAGACTCATTTTAATCAGAAAGCAGAGCAAAATGGCTATTTCCAGAATTAATAAACACTAAAATATTACAAGCAGCTACGTATCATATAACAAAACTAATTCCTATAGGCTAAAAATCTTTACAAAATTTTGTATAAAAAAATTATTTACAAAACTTTGTACAGAAAATACAAAAAAAAACTCTTTCACAAAAAACTTTTTTAAAAAAACTAAAACCATACGTATATTATTATTATTATTATATATTAAAATATATCAAAAAAACATACACCAAAACACATTATATATATAAATTTTACTATATGAATTTTACTATATATATATTTTCATGCTAGTCCATCTATAAAATAATTCCCTAGGAAACAAATCCCTAGGATTGTGAAAGAGTTTTTTGGTATTTTTTATACCAAGTTTGGTAAATATTTTATTATACAAAGTTTTGTAAAGATTTTTATAAGAATTAGTTTTGTTATCTGATATGTAACTGTTTGTAATATTTAACAATTATATAACTTAACTGTTTGTAATATTTTAGAGTTTAAATTCTGGAAATAACCATTTTGTTGTGCTTTCTGATGAAAACCAATCTGCTGGTTGAAATATTAAAGCAGCTTTATAGAGAAGTAATTGTGTGGGTTTTTTATTATATATATGGAGAGAGAGAGAGAGAGAGAGACTACTTTTTAATTTTAAATTTGTCTTTACTCAGATTTTAAGCATTAATATTATTTTAGTAAAATTTGATAAAACAAATAAACCAGTAAAATTGTCTGAAAATTTATAATGGTGCTATTTTAGTCGTAATTATATATTGGACTATATTCATCATCTAATATTAATTGTTAAATGACTTTAGAAAAATTCAAACTTTATTTAAACATTTCAAATACATTCTACTGTTAGTAGTAAGACACAGATTAGTATATAACACAAAGTTTCAAGTGGTATTTTTCTTCTCTCTTCCTCAGATGTTTCTGGTATGACCGGTGACAGTACAAGCATAGGAATCAAACCTGGACCTTTAAATTTGTGAATAGTGAACTTAAATTGATCCTCTAATTAATTAGAATATTCTATTGAAGGCAATAAATCATAGAAATTACATATATTTATCTACGAAGAGGTCTTCCTGATTTCTTATTTTTTCCTAAGGGAAAAGTTAATGAGTGTAAATGTTATGTATCTAATAAATTAATTAAAAAGCAAAAAAAAAAAAAAAACAAACAATAATTATGTGGCCCATGGCTCAAAGTGTCAAGTAAAATAAAAATAATAAATTCACCCTTATCTTAAATTCACAAACCGTTTTTCGACAATATTTGTACTTTTTTTGCTCATAAAATTAAAAGAAAAAAAAAACAAAACAATAAATTTATTGCAGTTAAAATTAGACAAAATACAGTATAATGTTTTTAAAACTTTTGAAGTTCGATTTCATTTTCCATAATTCTGTTTTTATACTAAACACGTTTTCTAATTGGATAGCAAAATTTTATTTCAAATGATTTTTTTTTCTATAAGCATTTTTTAATGAAATTATTAAGAATCAATGATATAATTTAAGAGATTTTAAGTTAATAAACTTATGTTTCAACTGATATTATAATGAATGAATATTAAAAATATATGTAGAGAAAATCAATTAAATTATAATTATTAATGTTTCTTTTGTTCATAAGTAATTAAAAGTTTAACAACTTACAAATGTAAATTGCAATTTAAATGTGTAATAATATTTTTTACCTTAACTCCGTATAACATCTTAATAATTATTTTTAAAAAGCAAAACAATTAATATAGTTTAATATAAAAATAAATATATACTGCATAAAGTGCTATTATATATTTATGTTAAACCAGCAAGCACTGAGTTCAGACCCATATGACTATATAGGCTATTGAGCTTAGATTGAAAATATTTTTTGTGTTTTCAATTTCATGCTCATAGTTTTGTAGTTAAGTAGAGATAAAAGGTGGTTGCTAGAGGGTTGCATTGAATCCTAAGATCTAGATGCAGTGCTCTCAGATACAAAGCTCCTCACTGACGAAGGCCACAAGCCAGAAACTAGTCTGGGGATATTGGATGAGTAGACATTAGATAGGGATTTTATTCACAAGCCTTCTGGTGTACATTGATTACTCTGTTTAGCACAGGTGGCACTACTATATAGAGTTTTGCTTTGCTTTGTTTATATATTTATGTGTTAACAATGATTAATTAAAAAAATATATTAGTTTTCCAGAAACAGCAGTATAATTTATCCTAGCATTATTCATTATTTTATGAATTTTAATAATTATTAAATGAATTTATATTATGGGTTAATTCAACATTTTATTTGAAATATATATTAGTTTTGTAAAACATAATTCACATTCAAAATTTATATCTAAAGATAACTAGCAAAGTTTGTGTGGAAAGTGGCATCTATATAACCAAAATATGTCATATTATTTATTATACAATAATGAATATCACTTTCGATATTACTGATGGCTCTATTAAAATCATTTAGGAAGGTTATTCTGTAAAGCAAATGAATTTTTAAAATGCACGGATAACTTTATTAATATTATGTGTAGCATCCAGAGTGCTGCCTTCCCCCCCCCCCCCCTGCCCACCATTATTTTCAATATAAAGATATAAAAATTGTATGCTAAATGTTCCATCTTGAATATAAATATTAATGAATTTAGCTATAATATTTTTAGTTAAAAATTGAAATGTGGAATATCTAATCCTAAATTCTCACACCTGTTTAAGTTTATTGAATTTCATTATAAAATACATATTTCTGTTTAATCTAAATCTATTTAAAATTTAATAATCTAACATTTTAAATGTCATTTCTAATAGGATTTAATTTCAAAATTTATGATTCCCAATATTAAATATTTTTTCTTAGCATTAAACTATCTCAATTTCATTTATTACTTGATTTAATATTATAGAGGTTTGAACTCAGACTTTCAAGTCCCCTTTTGTTTTTTGTCATCCACTCCAGCTTATACAATCGATACACATATGTGTGATCATTAGTATTAGTGGTACAAGATGGAGTGGATGACAAAAGAGAGCTTGAAAGTCTGGGTTCGAACCCTATAATTACATCTAGCTTAAAAGCATGTATAATATACTCATATTTAAATATTATAATTTAATATCATAAATGATTATACAAATGTCTTTTATTGATCTTTCAACAAAACTGAGAAATTTGCAGGAATATCTTCCTGTTTTTTTTACGTGCAGCTAAAAATACTTTATGTATTTATTACTCAATAACATGTATTAAATAAATGAATGTGGTAAAAAATGACAAAAATTGGAAGTGATCATCAATGTATTTATTTCCTAGTTATTATTATTATTTTTTAATTTCAGTAAATAAGGAACAACACCAAAACCAATGCAACTCATTTGGGTTTATTTGAATATAGGTAAGAAATTTATGTTTTCATGACAGAATTGAAAATCAAAAACTATTTCATCTGCCATTAATTAATAAACCATTACAGGGCTTATATTTTTCTAATGTGTTTTCCAAAATCTAATTTTTTTTTTTTTCAGTATAATGTTTTATCTAGTTTTCCAATTTATGTATATAATTTCCTAAAAAAAAATTTTAAGAATTCTATCAGAAGCAATAATATCCAGAAGTATATTTAACTCATCTGCAAGAAGAAATTGAACTTATTTTGTACTACCCCCCATACACACGCACACACTTATTTTTTTCTTTCTATGATATGGATTTATTATCACTTGCCTAAGAATTTCTAAACGTTTATGTTCACTAAAATTGAATTAATTCCTTTTTTAAACAAAAACAATTCACAAAGAATTACAGCAAAAGAATAAGTCTTAAATATACATATTATCTATCAACGTTATTTTTTATGCCCTCTATAGAAAGCAATTTATCTAAACTTAGAACGATTTTACATATACTAACGTTTTATCAAAAATCAACGAAACCTAAAAAAATTCACATTTTTTTCATCCCATTTCTGTAGAGATCCTAAAGACATAATAATATATTCTTATTTATTTGTTTTTTAATAAATTAATATTTATGTATATCCAATTTATCTAAATATCTAATTTCAAAGTGTCACAATAACTCCCCTTTATTACTTGATTACGTGTAGTTTTTAAAATTAATTTTATAATATTTTACACATGATAGAATACACTTGTTTTAATAATATTTAAAATAATGAATTATACGAATCTTAAGTTATAGAATAATAAATACATTGATCTTTTTATTATTTATTGATAATTCACCGCTCTTCTTTATTCTATCTGCTCTTTCACTTTTTTAACTATAATTAAAATATTTATTACCATATATATATAATTCTTACAATGATTCAATAAAACTATTTTTTTTAGTATTATTCTGTATAGCATTAGCATAAAAATATTTTTGTAATGATCGTCTAAATAGCAAGGAAAACAAGTCCTGCATCACGTGACTTAATTAGCTTGTATTTACAAATGTAATGTAAGAAGTGTGGTAATAGCTCTAAAAAAGCTTTTCAATAAATGCCACATGAAAAAGCATTTAAAATCTCTATCTAGAATTATCCCTATTCCCAAACCAGTTTCGAGTTAATGGCTCTCGTCAGTGAGGTGCTTGGACATTCAGACATTAGATCTAAAATAACAACTCAAGCCCAGCATTTATCTAATACTTAACTATTAAGTAGAAAATTTGAAATTTTCAGACATCTATATGTCTTCAAATTCAGCTATCTATCTTAAATAGCCACGTGGAACTAACCTAAAAGCAAAACTAAATAATTAAAAATAACATTTTTTACATCCAACTTTAAGTACTATATCTTCAATGTTATTTTTAAAAACAATGCCAAAGCCTGGTTTCATTGCTTGGAAGTTTATAAGAAGTTGAATCACCAGAATCGATTCTATGTTTTCCCATCCAACCTGAGCAGTGTTTTAGTACAGATTGTTTTCATTCATTTTTTATCTTTTAATTTTAGAAGAACATGTTAATATGTATGAAATTAAATATTAACCTTTAGTAGCTTTCTATTTAATGCAAGATTCTTTTCTGAATCAACTTTTAAAGTTGTAACTTTCGTATCTGATTTATTATCAAAAATTGAAGTTAAAACGTGCTGCCCCTAGTGGGAGAAATGTGCAGAGATCTAAACTACATGAACTAAAACCTTCAAAATTACCCAAATTTTATCCAAATTGAATTTTAAATAAGACTTAACTAAAAACATCATCACCAAAGAACTTATTTTAATATCTTCATCTCATTGCCCTCTGGATCTTCCTCCCTTTCAAGCTATGGTTTGCTCCATTGAAGGTAAAAAGCAAGTCAAGAAGAACAATATGACCAATCATAACACCATTCCAAGTACAATGGGAAAACTAAAATTCCTCATCTACAAAAGACAAAAATCAGCCTGTTGCATCTAACCATAGCTCAGAAATCTCCATTCATCCCTGAAACTTCTAAAGACTTAACATATTCCTCTAAAAATCATATCACATATGGATCCTCCTATCAATCCGCCAGGGCAAACAAGCCTATCAACATTGCTCCTTACCAAAGACTCTTCTTTGCCTGGACCACACACCTTTTTCATATCCCCTTCCCATTTCATTTGTATTCCCTTTCTCTTCACCATATTGTACTTGAATTTTATTTTGCCATGTAATTATCTCTTTGTAAACTTTTTTAACTGTTGTATATTTTGTCTTTTTGATGAATAAAAGTTTTCATTACTGAGAAGAAAAAAACTTTAATTGCAATATCTACATTTATAGCAATATTCTCCTTTATATTATTCTATTCTAGAACCATCTATGTCAGCACAAGAAATCAATAGACAAAGGATAGTACTGCTCATCAGATGTCCAATGATTTTTGTTATAAAACGTTTTGGTCGTGGTTTGCAGACAGTCTGCAAACCACGACCAACGTTTTTTATGTTATAAACATACATTAAGTAGGTATTAATGCTTATTTAAAAATTTAGTAGTTTGTTTAATACAATTAGAAATTAAAATCTCAGTTAAAAAAAGTATTTATTTTCTTTCTTTTTTTTAGGAAATAGTAAATGGGTATTGGTAAGTTAATTGCTTTCTAAAATAATTAGATCTAATAAAAAAAATGCGTGATGATTTTATGTTTGAGACAAAATCTTGCCTTTACAAATTTACTAAGAATTGTTTAACTTAGCTGTGTGTGTGGTCATGTGTATCGGTTGCTTGAGATAGAATGGAGAATGAATAGATTGAAAAATCATAAGTTCAAACCCCTCCACTTATATATATAAAAAACATTCAGTATAAGTAAATTACATACAGCCTCAGAAATAAGAATTGTTATGTACTTTTTATATTCTAATAAGAATTATTCAAATATGTTTAAACTGAAACACAATGGATTTTTTTATTTTATTTTACATTAAGTGTATATTTAAAAAAAAATGAAAATAATATAAAATCTAATTTTCCACATTTATCTATTTAAAAATATAAATACTGCAAACTTTTTATTCAATTAACATAATTCATTTTAAATTGAGATTAAAATTTCTAAACATGGATATAAACTTTCTGCCTAAAATAAAGTCAAATCGTCAAGCATTGGTAGTCGAGAGGTCAGCGACAGCTGCTTTCCAAGCAGTTGCCCCGGGTTCGCTTCCCGGCTGATGCTATGACACATGAGAAAAAAAATAAAGTCAAATATTTCAGAAAAAATTTTTTTTTTGTTTTGTTGAGTTTTATCATTTTAAAATAATTCTTTAAAATATTTTATTTTTACTTTTATATTTAAAATTACTTCACTGCATAATATCGATCTATTTTTAATCGATATTTAAAATAATATTTGCTCACCCTGCTAATATAAGATAGAAATAGTTATGAACGTGGTTTTTTTTTAATTAATTTAAAAAATGTTATGTCAGATATTTTAACCATTTAATATAGGTCTAGCGAAGCATTCCAAAAATTAATTGAACTATTAAATTAATTTCTATAATGTATATATAAGTATAAAAAAAAAAACTAAGTTGTATTTCAAAGTTGAAGTTTAATGTATTCACGTTTATTAATATAAAACATGTCAGGGATTATTTTAGGAAACGCTGTTTTCTATAAGGCATTTTCTATAAGAGAAAAATTATAAATATTAAAAATAGTCATCCTACAAAAGAAATAGAAAAAAAACACAACTATTATTAAAAATTTCAGTAAATATCTGCATATCATTGAAAAAAGAAATACTCTAAATTTCAAGGGTTGTTTAAAATTCATCAAGAATGATTTTAAGATTCAAGATCAATTTTGCAAATTATTTCTTAAATTAAGAATAATTATTATAATAGCATTGTTTTTTTATTTATTTAATGTTAAATAAATATTATGAAAATGCATTTTTATTTATTTAAAATCAAATGGTTTTTTTGTAATGAAATAATCTTTATTATACAAATAATAATAATAACTGATACATTTTTATAAAGTGGTATTTATTAAAACAGTTATTTTACTTATACTATATTATATTTATTATTTATGTTTGTTAAGAAATCTTCTATAATTATTAAAGAATAAACTATATTTTACAAAGGTATTTTACATAATCTAATAATTTTTTAGGAAAAATTATTAAAGAATTATAGCAGTAGAAAAAATATAATTCTTTTACTAGGGTAAAACTTGATTTACAAATTGTAGAGTATTTTAAAAATCATAATTAATAAATAAAATAATAATAAAATCAATATTAGTTAAATATACACTTTATATATTATTACAAATTTTAATATTATTTTATTCAGTTAATAATTTGATTTTATTTAATAATCAAATAGATTATAAAATATTTTGTGGTTTACCTTATTAAAAATAATTGCGTGCTAGGTTTAAGATTGGTTTAATAGTTATATGTATATTGTAAGATGAAACGTGTTGTACAGCCAAAAATGTTTAGAAAACATTAATTTAAAGCATCAAATGGTTTTGATATTGGTAACATTACTATCAACTTAGTAAAAGTAGTATATAAGTAAATAGACAAATAACCCAGTAAGTAAGCAAGTAAATACAAGAAAGATAAGAAAGGTAGTATGGAAATAAGTAGAAAGGAAGTATAAAAATTGATAAATAAACATATATCTAGATGTGTAGGAAATAGTTTAGTATATATGTTGATAGGTAGATGGATTAATAAGTCAATACTCAGAGACTATTCCACCACACTTCACCCACAACCCCAACCTCATATACAGACACTATGTATATGATATTATAGCTGAACCAGTGCCCTCAATCCACAACCTCAAAGCAAACCTCCAGATGAATTCAGCCTTACTTGTAATTATCAAATGGGAAGTTTGATGTAACAACGGGAAATACTTAGACATACTCCTATAGAGAAACATATGTAATCTAGAATACTCAATGTATATCAAACCCCTCAAAACTTGCAGATTCACACACTCCAAATCAACTTCCCCTTGTTCTCATAAATTAATAAGACTGCTGTCTTTCCTATATTGTAATCACCTATTATGCAAACACAAATCCTCCGGCAAAGCAAATATAGAACTATATTTAAAAAATTTGACATCCATTGGATTCAAATACAGCCACCTAATAAGAAAAGTCAGACAATTCTACAACAAACTAAATTCAAGCCTTCCAGTGATGATAGGCTGTGGATACTTCTGCCATATATCCCCACAATAACCAAAACATTTAACAAAACCTTCTGTCTAATATTTCATCTAAGTTTCCTCCCTCCTCCCTCAACCAATAGACTAATCAATAATTCCAAGGATAAATTTGAACCAGATCTCACCCCTAGCATCAGGTATAAAATTAAAATGCCCCTGAAATGGATGTCAATCAACATATTATGGAGAATATTGAGCATTTCTATCTACCTGCTTTCCACAACATCAATATTTAGATAAAAGAACATCTGAAACGCCAGAGTATAGCTCCATCTTTCTACAACATTAGAAAACAATAGGACATCCATTTAATCCTACTTCAGGTGGATTACAATACATTGAAAGAAATGACTCAAAGAATAAAATTAGAGAAGCTTGGCATATAGCCAACAACATCAATGCTATAAACTGTAAAGAATCATGCTTCCTCTCTCCAAAAAATGGACACTCTAATTTACATAAATTTGAATACCACTGAACATATATATATATATCCCTTCTCTTTTTTGACATTCTTATCTTGCTATGATTATGAGAACACAGTAAGTTCTCAAAAGCACTCAGCAATTGTATTATTACTTTTATTAGCTTTCTTTATTGCTGTGATTCTGCACACTCAACACATTTTACAAATCCAATATATATATATGTGTGTGTGTGTGTGTGTGTGTAATCTTATAATTGAACATTTATAAATACAGTAATTATATATATGTAAATTATGAACTTAGAAAGACCTTCATCCTACAGTGGATTGATAATGATGAAAGTATAACTTTAAAAATTTTATCTACATAGAAGCCCTTTATTCTCATAGACTTTGCCAACTAATACTTTGAAAGGCTAACCTTCCCACAATTCCATGAACCTAACATTTGTTAGTTGACAAAGACTAGGAGGATAGTTGAAAGTACTCCTAAGTGGATAACATTGTTAAAGTTATACTTTACATATATCTAATTACTGTATTTATAAATATTCAATTATAAGATTACATATATTGATTTGAAGAAATACAGACATCGAATTATAATATATATGTTATTTTAAAATTATCTATATTAATGATTATCTAAAACTACAAAAGTAAAATACATGACTTCTTCTTTTTTTTTTGCATCTGATTTTCTATTATGATATTTTGAGGGTTGGGTCAAATCTAGTTGGCCATCTTGAGAAATAAATATATTTAGACAGTTATATCATTGAATGAATTAGCATAATACTAGCATTAACAATACATTTTTATTGTAGTTTGATATTTGTAAAATAGTATAATTATTTTAAATATATTTCTTTCTAATAAAACCAAACTAAACTTTTTTATTGTCTATAATATGGGTGCAAATCTGTCTTGGTAAAACTTGAAAATATAATCAAGTTTCAATCAAAAAACTTAGTTAATAAAACAACACTTTCTAATATCAATTTTGTTCAGAAACATGGATTGAATTGCAGCAAGTCACCTTATTGTAGAAAAATACCATATATCAAATCATTGTGGAAGTTTTGTACATCTAATTAGTTCAATATGTCATAAGCTTTACATGCTAAACATCTGTAGTCAAGCTATTATTTTAGAGAATGTGTTTTTCGATGTAAACCTATGATGGAGAAGCAATTGTGTTAAAACATTAAACATAATAATGAATATCTGAAAGCATAACATGTACCCAAATAAATTATTATTAACATAATTTATTATTATGGAAGAGTTTGTATCTTCTGACTTTCAACTAAACTTCCTATAGTATTCCTTTGAACAAATCATTACTTTGTGTGGATGATTCATATTTAGGTAATAATTCTGCAATTCATATAATTTATGCTGACAAATATTGATTTTAAAAAAATAAACATTATGTTATCTATTTTGAATAGTTTCCCCTATCAAATGTTATTGAATCTAGTTTATTATTAAATAAGTAAAAAGGATGAATATTATTTCCCTGCATTTTAAATCTTGAGACTTATATTCATAAAACAATGAATATTTATTTATTTTGCTTCTGTTTAAATATTATAAAATTATATCACAAGTAAAATCCTAGCGGTTCTTGGTATAAACACCGGTTCTACATTGTTCAAATAAATATTATTATAGATCTTTTTATTATTATTATTATTATTATTATTATTATTATTATTATTATTATTGTGTGTGTGTGTGTTTACAATAGTGCCTTTTAAAATCTATGATAAAAAAATATATATATATATTTTATTTATCCTATAATGCAGAGAGCGTACCAATAGCTCAAACAAGCTCTAATTAATAAGTGCGGTATGAGAAAATTTTTAAAATCTCTATCCAGAACAATCATCTCCAGACCAACAGCTTATGGCTCACATCAGGAGAGCTAGAATATTCGGACACTAGATCTAAAATATAAACTTAAAACCCAGCACTTATTTCAAACGTATATTTAAGTAGAAACTCTGAAATTTTCGGACATGAAAATGTCTTTAAATACAGCTACCTAACTTAAATAGCTATATGGGACTGAACTAAATTCAGATCTACCATATTTTAATAGCCTCGGCATAGCCAAAGCCTTAAAGGTAAAATTATAATAATTAATAAAGCAAGTCATGTATAACGTGATATAACTTTTATAAGCTTGTAGTTACAAAAAATGCAATACAGAGAGCGTACCAATAGCTAAAACAAGCTCTTAATTAATAAGTGCGGTATGAGAAAATATTTAAAATCTCTATTGGTACGCTCTCTGTATTGCATTTTTGTAACTACAAGCTTATAAAAGTAATATCACGTTATATATGACTTGCTTTATTAATTATTATAATTTTACCTTTAAGGTTTTGGCTATGCTGAGACTATTAAAATATGGTAGATCTGAATTTAGTTCAGTCCCATATAGCTATTTAAGTTAGATAGCTGGATTTAAAGACATTTTCCTGTTCGAAAATTTCAGAGTTTCTACTTAAATATACGTTTGAAATAAGTGCTAGGTTTTGAGTTTATATTTTAGATCTAGTGTCAGAATATTCTAGCTCTCCACTGACGTGAGCTTTGTGACCACAAGCTCGTAACCAGTTGGTCTGGAGATGAGAGTGTTCTAGATAGAGATTTTAAATATTTTCTCATGCCGAACTTATTAATTAAGAGCTTGTTTGAACTATTAGTACGCTCTCTGTATTGCATTTTTGTAACTACAAACTTATAAAAGTAATGTCACGTTATATATGACTTGCTAATTGAAACCTTAAAAGTGATTATTTATAGCACCAATTTAAAAACTTCCAGTTCTACAATTGTACGTATTAAAACAATTATGCATATAAACATAAATTAATATTTATAACACTTCTAAATATAAAGCTATAAACAAGCTAAAAATGTTATAATATTTTTTTTTGTACATACAGATAATATGTTATTTCAGTTAGTAAATACTTCTCTTGTAGTAAAATATTCATTTAGCTGTATTTCAGTATACTAATTCTTTCAGTGACGTAACTGATAAATATTCATTCTCTTATTCACATATTTTGTTTATCATAATTAGTATTTTTTATTTTTGGTAATTTTAATATGCATTTTATCATGTTTTCTGGATTATCTACAATATTTATATCTTTGTTTTATTAAATATTCAATTGTAAGATCCATATTGCTAGAAGAGATGATAATAGATGGACAATTGAAATTTTAAACTGGATTCCAAGAGATTGTAAAAGACCCAGAAAGAGACCACATGTGAGATGGATGGATGAAATAAGAAAGTGTGCAGGGGTGATGTGGAGAAGAAAAGCTAAAGATCGGAAAAGATGGATTGAACTTGGAGAGACCTTCAACCTGCAATGGATTGATAATGGTTGTTGATGATGATGAAGATCCATAAGTGAATGCAGATATAAGACATGCATTAAAACTTTATCATGTACACAGGCACAATTTTTAAATATTAGATTAGTTTTATTAAAAAACAAACAAAAAAATCATTTAATTTTATTTTAATTCACTATTTTTCAAATTTACATTAATAATTTGACTAGGTATTCAATCTTAATGCCTAAATCTGTATATCAAGCTTTATTTATTTGAAAATCAAATAATATTCGTTAGACTTTTCTAATATTTATTTTTAATTCTAAATATGTGTTTTCATCTTCAAATTTTGTTAAGCGCTGGTGGCCTAGTGGTTAGCATAGCTGCCTTCCAAGCAGCAGGCCCAGGTTCGCTTCCCGGTCAATGCTTTGACATATAAGAAGTATCAATTTCATTCCAAAAAATCCAGATCTTAAATATCATCCAATGGTTTATATTTTCTCTTCATATAAAATGATTCCCCAACAAAACAATAAGTCTTTTTACCTTAAAACACTATACAGGCTTACACACACCTACACATATAATGTAATATATAAAAGACTCGAACTCAGATCCTTCACACAACCTTCAACTCTTCATGCCATCTCATATTGCTGACCCACCTGATCTCACACATGTTGAAAAAATAAATAATCACCAATACACATATTTTTTGCTAAACCAGCACTCATAAGCTTTATATTAAGACAGCCAATCTTCATACTTTAAAGGACAGGCTTCAAACTACTCCAACCCACAACTCTTCAGCCATCCATTTCATTAAAAATATGATGATGGTATGTTCAAAGCCCGTAAGTGCCAAGGTTGGCATCCTACCCATATTGATGCTAAACCAGCACTTGTCAGTCGATTCAAATTACCATCTCTACACATATATACAATCAGTGCTCAGCTTTATATTAAGATAGTCAATCTTCATACTTTAATGGACAGGCTTCAAACTACTCTGACCCACAATTCTTCAGCTGTCCATTTTATTGAAAATTTGATGGTGGAATGTTCAAAGCTTACCCTCATTCTGACCCCTCATGTACTGGAGAATAATCCATTTACATACATATGTGAGGGATGGGCAGACCTCTGTTTCAAAATATAACTTAATACATTGTACAGGCTTACACACACCTGTGCATATAATGTAATATATAAGGGATTCAAACTCAGACTTCCACACGACACTCAACTCTCCATGCCATCTCATATTCATAATCCACCTAATCACACACATGTTGAAAAGATAAATAATCACCAATAGACATACTTCGTGCTAAACCAGCACTCATCAGTTGGTTCAGATTACCATCTCCACACATACATACAATCAGTGCTCAGCTTTATATTAAGATAGCCAATCTTCATACTTTAATGGACAGGCTTCAGACTACTTTAACCCACAAATCTTCAAGACCTTTTGTATATTAAATTTCAATGATTCATAAAATAAGTTTCTATCTTTATAAAAATGCCTGCTTAGCTATTGTAATTTTTGTTCTAATTTTTTTATCATTAATTCCGTTATCAATTTATTAACTACTTAAATATTTAAGAATATTACCATGATGTATAACTTCTTATTTAATGATGCCTTGTTGCATTGTTTATTTTTATTGGTTAGATTTATTTAAATTTATTTTCAGTACAGGGTTCTACAAGTTCTATTAATTAGACATAACATTTAAAAATATATTTTCATTGTCTAAATTCATGTAAGAAACTACTCTACTCGTGATTATGTCCTATACATATGGGGTTCAGATTGACCTTAGGTCAACATAGGTGTGACAACAATCTCGGCCTCGGGGTGGCCTTTGAGCATTCCATCATCCGATTTTCAATTGGATGGACGGTTGAAGAGTTGGAGTGTGGAGTAGATTGAAGCCTGTCCATTAAAGTATGAATATTGTCTATCTTAATATATATCTGAGCACTTATAGTATATATGTGTGGAGATGATAATCTGGACCAACTGATGATTGCTGGTTTAGCATGAAATACATATATTGGTAATTATTTATCTTTTCAACATATATGTGTTTGGGTGTATCAGTGTTATTAGATAGAGTGGAGAGTGGTGGGTCGTGTGAAAGTCTGTACTCATATACCCTATATATTACATATATATAGACACAGGTACATACATAATAAGCCTGTGTTTCAGTTACTACTCGTAATAGTAATATGGCAATATGAAAACAATACTCATTTAATAATTCATTTAGGGATAAGTTAAACAAAACAGGAAGTAAACAACTTTGTTTTCATATGTCAAATGCGTTGACCGGGAAGCGAACCCGGGTCAGCTCTTCAAAGGCAACTATGCTAACCGCTAGGCCACCAACGCTTGACAACTAAACAACTTTGTAATAAAAAAAGTTAAATCAAACAATTATCCATTCATATACTAAACGTGCTAATGCTAAACTGAAAATAATAATTAAAATATATAAATTACTTTTAATAAGATTTAAATCACCTTAGGCAATAAATTCTTGGGCTTAATATCACCCAAAAATAACAATCAAATCAATTTCTTTAGGATGATCTTTTTATAGTTTCATCATCATTGTCAACCATTATCAATCCATTGCAGGATGAAGTCTCTCCAAGCTCAATCCATCTTCTCCGATCTCTTACCTCTCTTTTCCACATCACCCCTGCTCACTTTCTTATTTCATTCACTCATCTCTCATGGGGTCTCTCTCTGGGTCTTTTACAATCTCTTGGCATCCGTTTAAAATTTCAATTGTCTATCTATTATCATCTCTTCTAGCAATATGTCCAGCCCAATTTCACTTCAGTCTTTTAATTCTTTCAACGATGATAATAACAACTGCTTATTCTCTTAGCCATATATTGCGTTTTCGATCTCTTCTTGTTATTCCTAACATGCATCTCTCAATACTTCTTGAGTGTCTCTGTATTTCTCTTCTATTAAGTGTTCAAGTCTCAGATTCATAAGTAAAAACTGGTAAAACACATATATTAAAAATTTTTGGTTTACAACACTATTATTCAACTCTCTGTAGATTAATAATCATCATAATAAAACAGGACGCTGAAAATACTTTACAATATGAAAACATGCTTGTAAGATTTAATAGTTAATTAATGTGTCAAACAGATACCTCCAGGAAATAACAATTTGAAAGGACGTATAAGAAAATAGAAAAATTGTTACAGAAAGTTAGACTTGATTAAATAAATTTGAGATTAAAAATTTTGATTGAAAAATCAGAGACACAAAAATAAATTGTTAATTAGAAAATTTTAAAAATGAAAAGAATATATATGTGATTTATATAAAAGAGGTAACAGTAAGAATTTAAACAGCAACAAGACAGAATTGAAAATAACAACGTATTATTTTAAATATTTATATTAATTAATAATCAACTATATAATAAATTAAAGGTCTAACTGTTCAAGACAATAATTTGTAATTGTTTTCACCTCTGTCTTACGCGAATTTATTTAACATTTAAATATATAATGTTTAAGAAGACTTTATAAGATATAATTGAGCTCTGTACATTGAATGCTATTAGTTGATTTTACAGCCACATAAAAAGTGCTAAAATGATCTTTCCACATGAGCTGAATGTTTAGTTATTTTGGTGTGATATCAATGTGGATAAGAATGTAAAGTGTGAACAAATTGGGAGATGTGTTTTAAACTTTGTTAGTAATTTCTTATATATAATATTAATATCATCTATGATCTTTATTATTTTTACAATGCTCTTTTACAACCCACTATTGACATTTTAGATTGCCCCAACAATCTTCTTCAAAACTTCTACTTCCATTTCCTAATCTGAAGAAGATTACTGGGGCAATCAAACCCAATCATGGGTTGTAAAAAACATTGTAAAATGTAATAAAGAACATAGATGATATTAATATTATATGGATTTGACAATGCAATAAGAAAGATAAAGTTATAATTTCTTATATACATATAGTATCAAATTCCAAAAGTAAACTAATGAGTATAATAAACTAAGTACAGCAATACACAATGAAATGACTAGAAATAATTAAATTGTAAATTTATTACTAATGATTTTCCTAAAAAAAGCAACATTAATAATCAAAATAAATATAACATATATTTTCCCATAATTCCAACTCATATTCCAGTTACTTTAATATTAAATCATAACAAATATGTAATATTCTATTTTTCCATAATTCCAACTCACATCCCAGTTACTGTTAATATTAAACCAAAACAAATATATAATGTACTATTTTCCCATAATTCCAACTTATATTCCAGTTATTTTTAATATTAAACTAAAACAAATATATAGTACTCTATTTTCCCATAATTCCAACTCATATTCCTGTTATTTTTAATATTAAAAGAACTTTTATACAAATTAATAGCTTCATAACCATAAATCTTTATTAGTGCATCTTTGCAATGCTTTCTGATGGTCTGCAGTCATTTTTGGTTTACCTTTGATTGCTTGTGCTTATTTGTAGTGATCATTTGCTGGTTTAGTATTTATTTGAAGGTAGAAACTGGAATAAATATATATAATGTTCATTTATTAGTTTTGAAAATATCTGAAGATCATACAAAGAATCTAATATAAATGAAACAACAACAGTGTTGATTGTAGACTCTTTATTCTCAGATCTTGAGAATTCTTGTGGCAAATCTTGAAAGCATTATTTTTTTGTTTCACTTCAAAGAGAAATTTATATTTTCCATAGTCTATTTAAATATTTATGATTATTTATGCAAAATATTCATAAAATATTTTAAATATTTTAATTTGCGAAGCGCAGATAGTTGAAAATTGAAATAAATTGAGATACTGCCAAATCTCTCAGTGCTCATTACAATACTTATCCGACAGCCAATCAGATGTAAATGATAAGCATTGTAACAAGTGCTTAGAGATTTGGCACTATCTCAATTTATTTCAAAATATTTTAAAGCAAAATTATTTAAAATTATAATCATATTTAGTAGTGTAGTGAAAATTATACTACAGAAACATTTTTCAATATTGAATAATCTCTAGTCTAATGAATGAATAATATAAAAATGTTTTTTTTTTTTTATGAATAGAAGCCAGGTGGAACTGTAATCATGGTAAAGTAATGATTTACTGAAAAATAAATACCTTCATACAACACTTATTTTTAGTGAAATTTTAATAATTATAAATATAATTTGAAATCAGAATTCCATTACTTAGAACAATGAATTAGTCAAGCATTGGTGGCCTAGTGGTTTAGCATAGCTGCCTTCCAAACAGCTGGTCCAGGTTCACTTCTCGGTCAATGCTTTGACAAATAAAATAAAAAAAAAACCAATGAACTCAGATTTTGCAAATAAAGTTAAAACAAATTTTATTTTGCTCATAAAAGATTTTTATTAGCATTTTTAAAAGATTGCTCACCATTGTTCTAATTATATATTATAGCTTATTAGTATTTTCAGTATTTGTAACAGTAAAATATTATTTTAAAGAATGTTTTTCATTTGAAAAACTTGTAATAACTAATGTAAAAGTTATCAAAATACAATGAAGAACAATGGTTTAATTATTGACTAAAATGGTGCAAATATAACCCAAATGGCTGTTGGGGGCCATTAAAATGGAGTTTGTAGAAGCTAGCAATGAAATGAGTAAAATAATTCTATATTTTTGCTTTTTCATTTATTTCAAAGAAAAGAAGTTTAGCTGCCAAATATAATCTTTAGGACTGTATTTCTCTTATCAGGATATTTACCTACTTTTATAAATGTGCACACTTTATTAAAACTCAAACTACTTTAGCTTATGTATAATTTCTTACAAAGAAAGAATAAGAAAAACAATTTCCACAATTTTCACTTTTGTACTATTTAATAAATTATTTCGAGTAAAATACTTCCTTCATGCTATTTCCACCTTTATTGTTAGAAAGATGTTGCATTGACAACAGTTTGAAATTGTTGATTGTTATTGATATAGGAATTCTCTCTAATTGTTGACTGGTTTTAATGATTATTACTAAATGTATTAATTCCTCTTTAAGTCTTATAAAAAGACAATTTACTAAGACAAATAATTAAAATCTTTTTTTTATATTAATATTTTTAAAATTATGATGATTCTTATTAAACAAAATACACTTAATCAATTTACAAGAGAAGCTATACTAAAGTAATCTTTATGAAATTATCTTTTTTTAAAAAAAAAAAAACAAAGCTGTATTTTTATAAAGGATATTCTGATACATTGATTAATAATATTTTGTTTAACAGAAATTATCATAATAATTATAATAATTTTTAAAATATTAATGCAAAAATGTTTTTATTTCTTTGTTTTCTAAATTCCTATAGTAAATTAAGGAAGTAATCATATATTTGGTAATAAGAAAATGGAACAGAATAAAGGCTGTACATAATTTATTAAATGATACTAAAAAGAGAATTGATGTGAATATGATTGATTTCTAGAGTTGCTTATATTATTCCTTGATTTTTGTAAAAATTATATAAAGATCAAAGTACTTTGAGCTTCAATGAAAGAAAGAATGTTCATCAAAGTAGAATGTAGAATAAATATTTTAGTTCTGCAGTGAATATTCTTAAACAAAGTATTGGCTGCAAGATTGTGTTTAAATTGGCAGAAATTTATTTTTTGGAAAAAAAAAATGAAAATAAGACTAAAAATTGTCAGGCGTTGTTAGCCGAGACGTCAGCGCAGCCACTATGCAAGCAAGCCGTTGATTGCAGACAGTTATTGCGGGTTCACCTCCCGGCCGATGCTACGACATATGAAAAAAAAGGACTAAAAATAAAGTTTATCCTTTGATAAATATTTATGACTCTGAAACATTTATTTTAAAGTTCATTGAATTTTAAAAATATATAAAACTGAGTTCGAATTATGGAGAGACATATATCTATATACATTTATTTTAATCAATGTTACTTTGCATTTGGAAAAACTGCCTTGGCAGAAAATCATTAAAGTAATAGATTTGTAGTTTAATTTTGGATAATGATTTAAGTGTGAATTGGTATACTTAGTTGTATCTGAAAGTTAAATGAGAATTTTTGTGCTATGTTTTTAATTAAAACTCATTAAATATTTAATTAAACAATCAATTAAAAACTTGATATAAAAATTGAATCAGTTTACCTAGAAATAACTTTTGTATTAATCCAAAATATATCCCCAAGTTAATAAAATTCAATGGATTGTATATATGATGTATAAATGGAAATAGTTTACCTTTATGTAAATGGATTATTCTCCAGTACATGAGGGGTCAGAATGACTAAATGGTCAACATGGCTAGGATGACAACCTTGGCACTAACATGGGCTTTGATCATTGCATCATCGTATTTTCCATGAGATGGATGGCTGAAGAGTTGTGGGATGGAGTAGTTTGAAGCCTGTCCATTAAAGAATGAAGATTGGCTATCTTAATATAAAGCTGAGCACTGATTGTATATATGTGTGAGATAGTAATCTGGACTAACTGATGATTGCTGGTTTAACATGAAATACATATATTGGTGATTATTTATCTTTTCAACATGTGTATGATCAGGTAGGTCAGTAATATGAGATGGCATGGAGAGCTGAGAGTCATGTGAAAGTCTGAGTTCGAATCCCTTATATATTATTTTATTATCTTAGAAAATTCCCATTATATTTAATGTTTATATCTGTTGCAAAAATGGTTTGCTTTAAAATATATATATTTTTATCCAATTTACACTTTTAAAAAAAAAATATCCAAATAAATAAGCTGTTTATCTCCATTTCCCTTTCAGATATCTTTGATAAATAATATTCAACATTCCAATTACATATTTTGTCGACTATTCTTTTCAAACAGCAAACAAATCATCAGTTATAACCATATCTAATTTTTATAAATTTACCCATTCAAAACTTCAACAAAAACCACAACATCTTAACTGCACTTTAGATTAGTCTAATTGTTCTCAAATCTTCATATTTTATTACGTTAGATTTTTTTCTCCACTAGAATCATAACTCTTAAAACAAAATCTAATAGCACTAAATATTATATTACAAATATCAATTAATTTTCTCAATTTTTTCCGCTCAATAATTTTAATAGTTCTAAATCACTTTTTAAATGTCCCTACTAATAATTTATCATTTTTATATACAGTTATTGAATGGATTAGTGGAAAAAAAGAAAATAATAGGTTTTTATTAATGTGGAATTTTTAAATAAATAATTATAGGGGATTATTGTAAGAAAGGTATTTAAGAAACGAAGGTAATAGAAATTTAAGATTGTTTGTGAGAAGAGATTTTAGGTAAAAGTAACTTGTATTTGTTATATGTATTGGATTATTGTGGAATATTTGTATTTATATTTATTATTTTATTTATATATAATTTAGTTGTTCATCGAGAAAGACTATAAACGAATATAGTCAAAACGTTGGGATATTATTGTAATTTATAATATTTCATATAATTATAAGAGACTTGAACTCAGAATTTTCAAGCTCTCTACAGCTCTTCACTCCATCTTATACAACTGAGACACATGACACATACATGTGAGAATAACAAATGTTCTACAATATATGTATTTCATGCTGAACCAGCATTCATCAATTGGTCCAGGTCACCATCTCCCACACAATCGTACAAACAGTACTCAGTTTATATTATGATAGCAAATCTTCAAATTTTAATATACAAGCTTCAATCTTCACCACTCTCCAAATGTCCAATCATCAATGTCATTAAAAATCCAAGGATAGAACACACAAAGCTCTTGTTGATCCCAATATTCTTATCATACCCATGTTGATTTTAAATCACTCTGATCTCTCACAAATAGGACCTTAATACATCCATTTAAATGTACAGAAAAGGGATGGGCAAAATACAGGCTGAATACGTAATATTTAAATGCATGTATATTGTCTATACTAAAACTAATGTAATTATAAGAGACTTGAACTCAGATTTTCAAGCTCCCTACAGCTCTCCACTCCATCTTATACAACTAATACACATGACTATATGTATAATAAATCAAGATTTATAAAAAAAGAAGTTGAGTGTGACTTATTTTAATTATTGATTCATTTATATAGTTTTTGTATGTCCGTATTATTTATTTATCCTATTAATTATTTAATTAAATCTAACTTCCTGTAGACCTGTAGAGGTCCCTACTATCGCATTTTTACGCACACATTCTTGTGGTTACAGCCTTAGATAATCAATGTGCCTTTAAATAAATTTATAATTCCAACTTTAAATTATCGTAATAGATTTCTAACTATAAGATCTTTCCATTGACTCATTGTAAATCGGAAGATTTCGCGAGTATTAATGTGTAATAAGAAATGTGGACTTAATCAGTGAAGTATTGAATAGCTTCACGCTCTCAGATCTAACCGCTTCAGCTTCATCTATTTATATTGAAAGTAGGTTGAAGTAAAGAAGGTTCCCTTCTTTTCTTCCAAAATGTAAGCTTGTGGTTAAGACCTGTAGAGGTCCCTACTATCGCATTTTATGCGCACATTCTTGAGGTTACAGCCTTAGTAAATATTACTAACTTCCTGTAATAATTCTTCTAATTTTTATATATGTCTTATAGAATTGCTCTCCCCTCCAATTAGCTACTTGTCACTTTTAATTCATTGTTAAGTTTTACAGATATATTGTCATATTCTAATTAATTTTTAGGACTTTGGCTATATTTTATTTTGAATGTCACTGCATTATTAACTCTAGTTTATTTTGATATTTACTTTTTTCATAACCAACTGTTTTTCTTGCAGTTTTTAAAAATCTTTCTTGAATAGTTTTTATATCTTATTTGAAATTATTTTGATAATATTTATTCTTATTTAGCAGATTGATTTTTTTAAAAACAGTTTTACTACTAATAAAATATCGCAAAAAATGTATAGATATTCCAACTAAGAGAAATATTGTAACTTTATAAAGTCTTTTAATTTCGACAGAAGAAATACTGACTGGATACTTAAATAAGTCCTTAATTTTGCTATTTGAAAGTTACTAGCTTTGTGGTTCTTGCTTTCTGTTTCTCAACCTCTGTACAGATGAGTGACTATTGAATTCCATTTAGTATGCAAAGAAAGATCATGTATTGCTTTGAATTTGTTGGTGAGACCTTGTTTATAAGAAGATCAAATTTAAACCATTAAGCATCACATGATCACATTTCCTATACTAGCACATTAATTGTTGATAAACAGAGCAAAACTCTCCATACAGTATTGCCACCTGTGCTAAACAGAGTAATCAATGGATGCCAGAAGGCTTGTGCATAAAATCCCTATCTAATGCCTACTCATCCAATATCCCCAGACTAGTTTCTGGCTTGTGGCCTTCGTCAGTGAGGAGCTTTGGATAGGGATTTTATACACAAGCCTTCTGGCATCCATTGATTACTCTGTTTAGCACAGGTGGCAATACTGTATGGAGAGTTTTGCTCTGTTTAAGATCAAATTTAGTTGGCTTCATAACTGGGTCTAGAAAAATAAGTTTGAAACCTCATAAGAATTTTATTTTTAAATCATAATTCTTTATGGTATTTTATTGTTTGAATACCCAAAAAGAAGAACTTGATTTAAACCAAGATTTAGTCACAATCAAATTGTGATCAGAATTTATATTAACACTAGGCAAAGTATATAAACACTATCTATTCTGAATCAATATGTAGTGTATTTGATATTTTTCTCTATTACCTATATGATCTTCTTAGATGATTTTTAAACCCAAATGTTTATAACAAGAAATGTATATGCTCTTTACAAAATTCAATGAGTGTACTACTTCTTTATTTTTTCCCAATACTATAATACTCAGCTCTCTTCCCTTCCTTAATTTGCCCACAATATTTCAATCACCCAATCACACATACATTTTAATCTACATGTTGTATAATTTTCTCTATCTTTTTATGTTGCTCATCAATTTAGATATCAGCATCACTAGTAGTTAGTATATAAACTTGTATACATCCCAAATTCCTAGGATTTACAGTTATCCTCATCATAAAAAAATCTATCATCAGCACAATCTATCTTTGCCACACTATTTCAAATTTTCTTTTCAACAGCATGCCAACTTCATTTACAGCTCAATCTTTACCAGAATAAAATAATATTTCCACTATTTATCTCTCACATTTCTTCCACCTTACATCACTTAATCCTATAGCATCAACACTATTTATTTTCATTTTCCTTTTTTACCTGCTCTTCCCAAGGACTTTACATTCCACATCAATGGATTATATTTATAAGGATTCTGCAGGTTTATGATCTGAGTAGCTTAATGTTTACTTCTGCCCATGAAAGGGACTAAAGCCACCCTTATCTAAGGTCTCAACACCATCTTGTTCATGATTGTAATATCTCATATATACTAATTTTAAAATATTTTTTAATTTCATATTTGAATTCTTAAATGACTTTTTAACTAGACAAAAATTTCTATGTGGATTTCTATGCTCAAGCATTAGAATAAATAGCTGAAAAAGTATTTTTTTTTATTTATTTCTTCAGCAACATCAGTCGATTTTATAATCAATTGTTTTTAAATATCAGTATTATTTTTGCATTTTTCCATGAATCTAATATGTTCTTTATGGTTATCCACTTTTAGGATAATTATCACCAATTTTGATATTTTTTATTTGCTTTTTTAAATACATCTATTTTGTTTTTCTTATTGTCTGAAAATTGGTATTGTTTTTTTTTTTTATCGATTTAATTGCATTCATTGGTGATTAAGTGTTTGATTATATATATATATTGCAAGGAAATCAAGTCATATATCTTGTGACTTAATTAATAAGCTAACTACTTAATAGTTAGCCATTAGATAAAGTGCTGGACTTGGACAGGTATTTTAAATCTAATGCTTGAATATCTTAGTGCCTCACTGAAAAATGCCAAAAGCATGAAACCGATCTAGGGGTAGGGATATTCTGAAAAGTTTGTTAAGAGCTATTGACACTCTCATTATATATCATTATATAATATATAATACTGTAAATATTTTCATATATTGAATGATGGTATTTCTATTTTAAAACACTGTCACATTTTCTTTTACAGTGCCACATATGTTTCTTATAACTGAAATAACTTTTTTCAAATACTAATATAATATTTTACATCTCTGAGTCTTATTTCTTCTATAGCTTCCAAATTTCAGTAATATGTATATTATTTAAAATCTTTTGTAGCTTTATTTTATACAATCCAGTATATTAAATTTTCCTAAATGATGTTTTTAATTAATTTTATATTTCTTTTTTTCTTCTAAACAATACTTTGTCTCAATAAAAAGATTCACAACTCTCATGTGCTCATTTTTGTTTTATTTGTCTACATAGATCTTATTAGTAAATGATGTTTTATTATTGTTTTTAATGGAATCTGAGCCAACTCTAATGTCTTTTAAATTACTTATAATTTTTTTCTTAAATTAATTTAAGTATTTTTGAAAGTTAAAATATCATGTTATTTCTTTCTTGCTTTATATTTGTTTGTTGTTTAATTTTATACTACAATAATCGATATTCACTTACTGGGCTGAATCTATTTAGTACATTACTATGTAATTCAACTTTGGAATGTATAATCATTTGAGTACTTTCACGCCCTTTTTTTAAATTTTCTTTAGGGGGGGGGGAGAAAGGGGGAGAGTGTTTTATAAAAATTCTCTATTATTTCAGCATAAACCTATTTTGTCTGCAGCTATTGCTTTTAATAATTAATCTTGCTACTCATATATTATCAATTTTGAATTATCTTTATAATAAAATATATGGCCACTTTCCAAATCGTTTTCCCATCTTTTTATTCTAATTTCATAAAGTTTCATAATACCTGTTTAATATACGATAGCAGTTTTTCCAATTTACACAATTAATTGAGTCTTCGGAATTAAATATACCTATAGATATTTATATATCCACTTTTTTAAAAAAGGAGAAAACATACACAAACTTATATCTGTATGTGTGTGGTCTCTAAGCTAGCGAACGTGTTTGTTTGTTTTCGTTTATATTTTTAATCTTTTTTTTTCCTACAGTTCTGTATTAACATTTTTTTTTTTTTAGAATTACTTGCATTTAAATAATTATAAGTTTTGTTTATTTTGTTTAAGTAATATATGGAATTGATTTTAAAATTCATATTAATCAGAGAACCGCGGCAATTTTAAACCTCAGATCAGAAGTTTAATCGGATTTTACTTAAAAGTTATTTTTATAAACCTAACAGAAATATAATTTTCATCATTCGTTTGCATGTTGTTTTTTTAACATTATGTAGTTAATAATACTTAGCGTGAAAAAACAGTTCAAATATTTTAATAGCATTCATTCTAATTGATTTTTAGTTAATCTGTATATAAGTTTATAAATCTATACTCCCCAAAAATCTGTACTGTATGTGACAAATTAATTTGTTTTTTTTTTTTAAAAATCCATTCATGCATAACTCTTTATTTGATATATAAGTATGTGCGCAAATAGATATTTGAGATTCATTATTTGATATTCTACTTATCCAAGCGCAACTTTTTACTTCTTCTTATGATGTTATATACAAATGTTGATTACAGTTTTTTAATGATCTAACTTAATAAAAATTTTCAGTCTATTAATTTTTTTATTTATATGTAATCATTTATAATTACTCATCATTCTTTTTTATCCGTTTATTAATTGAAAAATTATTTTTAAAATTTTATTGGCAATTTATTTACTTAAAAAAAATGGGGAAAACAATAGCAATTTTTCAATTTTAAGGATTAAATACATATGCGAGTGTGCGTGTGGTGGTATGTGAGAGTATGTATTATGTGCACAATATTAAAACATCTTGTTTTAATCACTGTTTCAATCTGTTGCTTTATATACGGTCAACTATCTAACTTGTATCTAGCTTTCTAACCCTGTAAACTTCAGTCAGGCAGATTGGGACAAAGAGTTGAGCAAGCTCAGAATGGCTTTATTTTCCTCTCCCAGCGACATTGTGGTAACCGCCTTTTGTATCTTAATAAAAGCTGAACGACATTCAAAATATGATTCACTTTAGCATTTGCAGTATAGTAAAGACCCCTATTGATGTGCCAGCTTCGGTTGCCTCTGGTAATGTACCGTAATTATTTGGTCAATTTTCGTTTTTCAATTTTCTATTAAACAGATGAATTAGTAAAGAAAATAAAGAACCAAAGAAGGTTTTTTTAAGTACTTTTGACTCACTTTTATGGAATAATATTATAATTAGCAGTACTCAATGATACCTTAAGGACTAAAATTTTTTTAAAAAAGAATAAATGAATATATTTATTATTATCGTATTAATATAGATTTGATATTCTTATTAAGTAGATAATTTTATTTAAAAAGAATAAAAATGCTTTAATTGTTGAACGCAAGTTTCTCTCCTACTCCTATAGCTGGCGAGTGTATAAAAAGATAGATATATATTCATAATTTAACAGTAATTTAATTTTCATAAAAGAAGACAATAACATATATATATTCTTTTTTTAAAAAAAAAAAATTAAGAATAAAGACAGACATTGCTAACGGAGCTCTCTTAGAGTGGACTGGAGTAACAAGTACTCTTAGAACGCTTCTTTGTATCAGTTAGGACTCTACAATATCACGTGGGTCATTATACGTGGCAGGTCTTGAATAGTGACCCGCCGTCGTGAAAAGGTTCTTTTTAACTACCTTCCTTATTCTTTTCCAAACTAGTTTCTTTACCCCTTCATTGGTCTGCAGAGGAGGAACGCTCCAATACTTTGTGGTTTGTCAAAATGCATTGTATTAGGCTTTATCAAGCGCCTACTTCATAATACAAGGTTCGTTGTTATATAGTATTGACAATCTCCAGTCTACAATCTCGTTTTTAAAACTTGTGAAAAGACCCCCTTCCGGCTCTGTAATCAATTAAGTTTTTGGTCAACACTAAGCGTATTCTCAAGCACAGTAGATTCAGAAGGTGGCCGAGAAAGACGATATAGAGAAAAGAAGGATAGGGAAGAAACTTGCAAAAGGACAACACAATTGGTGTGAAAAAAATTAACTAATATCAATAGAAATTTTGAATTCATAATTTTTAAATATGTATTATTAATTCGAAAGCTGAAATAACTTCTGTAAACATCAAAACATTATTGTTATCTACATTATTAAATAAAAAATAATTGAATATGTGATTCTAAATTCAAGATAATATCAAAAAAATATTAAAAAAAGAAATGAAATTAAAAAAAAAAAAAGCGATAAACGTTAATAAGATTGAAAATTTTTATTAAAAACTTAGTATAATACTTATTACTATTAACTTTGGCCTTTTAATTCTAAACACAAATATATTAAAAAGTTTATATAGATAGATTCGATTGCCAAGTATCAAATATTTAATTATAAAAAAATTGCGTCAAAGTATCTACCAATTTATTTTCTTAGTTTTAAAAAAATGTTAAAATATTTTTGTGCGAATAAAAAAATAACATATTCAGCGTCGAACACATATCTACGCATATTCACATTTGTAAACATATAATGACTTATGTAAGATATTATTTATTTTAAAACACTATATTACGTTACAATATTGCACGTTGTGTGTGTATATATATATTGCAATAAAAGTTTGTGCTAGCATGATCCATTAATTATTTCTTAAAAAGGTATAAATGAGCGTTCATAAAAAGGTATTTATAAACCTATGCATAAGTGTGTGTGTGTGTAAAATAATAAATTGTCCGCACAAATTCAGTTGATAATGAATATAAAATAAACGAAAATACTTCTGTGAAAAAGTTCTATATTATTATGTTTTTGGTTTTTTTTTACTGTTATGATAATTTAAAACTATTATATTTATATAGTACAGATTCATAGAAATATGTAATATAAGCTTGGTGGGCATTATAGATTTAAAAAGTAGACCCTAATTTCATTTCGATACTAATTATGCATGTTCGTATGTTTCCATCTACGATCCCATACTTCTGAATATGTTTAATGATACAGGTCTTTTTTTTATAATTAATGTACTTTAAAATTTTGATAAAATGTTTTAAATATATACATAATTTTTACTTTTCCGTTTTATTAATAGTATTTTTATTTTCTAGTAATTTTTGAGTAACGTAAAACATAATTTAATATAAAATTATCGGGCACTGTTTTCACCAAAATTCACCATTATCTTAATTAAAACATATACTCGTGAGCAAAACGATTGAGAATATATTTTTTAAAGCACTTCATTTTTTAATTAACAAATGAAAGGGAAGAAAAACAGTTTTTACAAAGTAATATAGAAATGCGAGTTTTTTTCTTTTTTTAAAATTCTTGGCTCAAATTTTTATTGAAAGATATATGTGTACTTTCATTTCGTTACTAATGAATTTACCTTTTACTAATTCTATTTTTTTTTGGTTTAAGTTCTATTGTATATTTTTGTAAGAAAAGTATCAATAATAAACTATTCGAATGTAATATAGATAAAAATAAAATGTTTAAACAAACAACAGACGTTACTCGTTATCTATATTTTTTTCGTATATACAGTATAAGTATATACATATAGGTGACCGGAAGTTCTAAGTTGAATTTACTTTTACATAGAAATTAAAAAAAAAAAA
This sequence comes from Epiperipatus broadwayi, assembly GCA_028023455.1. Taxonomy (NCBI): domain Eukaryota; kingdom Metazoa; phylum Onychophora; class Udeonychophora; order Euonychophora; family Peripatidae; genus Epiperipatus; species Epiperipatus broadwayi. The sequence goes on along the minus strand of JAQFVV010000043.1, from coordinate 6,047,334 downwards.
CCTGAAGACATAAATTTTTACGTAATACTATGCATATAAATTTATATATCTTTCTTTGTGCATAAACCTATAAATAATTTCTATATTATATTTAAAAAATTTTTTTTATTATACATATATCCTAAACTGTTTCTATTTTGCACTTTGACGTAAGAAAATATATTAACTACAAATTAAATTAATTATAATTAAATATAAAACAGTTGTGTATATATATATATACATTTTAAGAGAAACTGATAAATAAAAATGTCTAGATTAAAATATCTAAAGCATATCTAAAAAATTTATGATCATGTGTGATATTTTAAGCCTGCATCTGTATATATGAATACTTTACATAAACTTATATATATCACATTGAAAAAAAAAAATGAAAAATAGGAAAAAAATATTGGCTAGTTAGTTTACAGACTTGGGTTTAAGTGGATAATTATATTAATCAATCTATATTATTTTAAATATTATTCGCCATCTGGTGAGAAAAAATAGCCGTATGGCCGTAGTTTATTGTATTAAGAAAAATAAAATCTTTTAGCAATTTAAAAAAAAAAAAAAAAACGTTTAAATATTTTTTTCTTTGATTTAGAAAATTTAATTTAAATTAAAATAGGTAATAAAAACAATCTTCATAATAATTAATATTAAAGATAAATATTATTCCAAACTTATATAAATAAATTAAAAGACTAGTTTCTATAACCATGTTGTGGATCGTAATGGTATTATTCTCAGTAAAATTATGATCGCAGTAAATATAAGGATGTATATACAATATATATCTTAAGATAATTATACATACAAAAAAAATGTTTTTATAATAATTGTTATATCAAAACAAATAAATGTTAAATTGGTTTAAACAACATGACTATATGAATAACAATGTAATTATTCTTCATTTTTAATGATAATTTCCTATTGTATATTATATATGGTTAACACAATTTATTTTAGCATCTTCAAATATATAGTTCCATCATAAGCTTAATAATCACACTCTTTATTTAAAGTAAGTAGAAAAAAGAAATAAGATTAGTCACTTGCATTTTGCTAAGATTTTTTTTAAAGAGAAAAAAAGTTTTTAAAAATGTAGTTAATAAAAACTCATATAAATAATGGTAAAATGTTTGAATAATGTTATATTTTCAATACCCCTATTAAATTCTAATCAAAATTTTGTAATTATATTGAGACAATTTGAAAATATGTTAGAAAATAAATCAAACAGTATATAACACAATGATTAATGCGCATGTCTGACATTGAGTGACTTTAAATTAAACCCAAAAATGGCTAAACGTTGGAACGTTTTTGCACGTTATAACTACATTCATATATGTTTTGTAAGTAAATAAGTATCCAGCTACGGCCAAATAGTTATTCAATATTGTTTAAAAAATGGATATCTAGTTTCTCTAAGCTATAGTATAAAAGCCCCATCTTAACCAGGGCAAGTCATATAAATTTTAACGCCTCTATTATAAAACCAAAAATATAATTATAACAAGATTTATTATTCTATACATTTAATTGTAACAAGATGCAGCTTATATCACTGATGAAAACAAGTATTCTTTCCTCACAGATGCTGAACTCATAGGATATCTTTATTTCATAATCAAAAGTAATGTTTAATCGATTAATTTACCCAAGAATGTTTGTTTGTTTGTTTGGTTATGGGTAAATTAAAATTGAATTTAAAAAGAATAAAAGGTGGAGGGATGTATAAGATGGAACTTAGATAAATTCAGTGAAATGGAAAAAGGTAGATTTGGTTTCAGAAATGAAAATATAAAAAAGAGAATTGATAAAGATGAGAAACATAGGAGTAATTCTGGTAAACATTGATGTAAGATTAAAGAGGGAATACTAAAAACAGCAAAAACTGAAACGGGAAGTATTCCTTAAAGAAAGGTAAATAATCTGAATAACTGAAGGTATGTTAAAAAAGGTGGAGAAATGGAGAAGATGGAAGGATGCCAATACTGAGTAAGAACAAAGAGCATATAAAAGAATTAATAATAGACAAAAGAGAGATATAGATTTAGTAAAAGAAAAATAACTGGAAGAATGTAGGGAAATAGAATGTGTCAACAGGTGAAAAAATGTGATCTGGTTTTTCATAGAATAAGAAATGTAACTTGGGGGTCGGGAGAGAAATGGTTAATCAGTAAAATAGTCGATAAGAATTGAAAGAGAGTAACTTAAAGTGATGGGATATTGAAAAGATAGAAAAGTAGCTTCAATATCTATTTAGAAAAGAAAATGATACAATTTATTATGAACTTGAAACTGAAGATATTGAAGTAGATTATAAAAATATGAATATATTGACAAATGAAGTAATAAAATCGATTAAAGAAATAAAAAATGATAAGGTTATCTAATTTGATAGAATACCTATAGAATTTTTGAAAGAAATGGAAGAAATTACTGTGAAGGAAATGGGTGGACTGTGTAATCTGATATGTAATAATAGAGTTCGGCCTGAAGATTTCTCGAGGATTATGATCCCAATTGCTAAAAAGAAGAAAGCGGTTAGATTAATAAAGATCAGTAAGTGTGTTATCTCATGCTTCAAAAATATTACTGAGGATTTTAATTTAAAGAATTTAAGGAAAGATATATTGAAAAAGAACAGTTTGGTTTTCAAAAAGGGGAAAGGACAAAAGCTGCTATTGGTATTATTATGATTACAAGGAAATATATAAAAAAAGATAAATGAATTGGAGGATCTTTAGTGTATTTGAAAAAAGCATTTGATATAGTAAGATGCATATTGGGAGTAACAAGAAGAAATCGAAAACACTATGTATGGGTAAGAGAACAAACAGATGTTACTGACCTCATTGAAAAAAATTAAAAGATTGAAGTGGAGTTAGGCTTGACATATTGCTAGAAGAGATGATAATAGATAAACAATTGAAATTTTAAACTAGATTCCAAGAGATTGTGAAAGAGTCAGAAAGAGACTACATATGAGATGGATGGATGAAATAAGAAAGTGTGCAGGGGTGATGTGGAGAAGAGAAGCTAAAGATCGGAGAAGATGAATTAAACTTGGAGAGAACTTCATTCTGCAGTAGATTGATAATGGTTCATGATGATGATGATGATGCACAAACTTATGACTCTTAAAAAAATAAAGGAGTATTTTGGAGAGAAGATTGCTTTGGAATATGTATACTGGATAAAAAATAAGAATCAGACTGGAGAATAATGAGACTAAAGAAGATAATATAGGATGCTTTATGTCATCTATATTTGTTAATATTTATTTAAAAGACATGTTGAATAAATATTTGGAATGTATAGGAAATAACATTGGAGGTTGAATAATAAAGTGTGTAAGATTAGCCAACTATATGGTGGTTTTTATAGCTGAGCATGAAAGAAGTTTTCAGAATAGAATGAATAAATTTGAGGAAGAATATATGAACTAGGGAATGAAGATTAATATTGAGAAGACTAAGCATTTATGGATAGGGAGAAATAATAAAAGACTATAAGTTGAAATTCTTGTTAGTATAGTTCAACAGGTAAATGGATTTTGTTATTTGGGTAGTTGGTTGAGTGAAGATGGAAGAGGGGGAGATGAAGGTAAAAGAAGAATAGCATTGACAAAGAAGTATTTCAAAAAAAGAAAATACTGTGTGGGCCTTTGAAAAGAAAATTAAGAAAAATATTAATTAAATGCTATGTATGGAGGATACTATTTATGGTTGTGAAACATGTACACTGATTAAAAAATTTGGAATAGTTTGGAAGCCTTTGAAATAGGATCATGGAGAAGAATGGAAAAAATTACTTGGATAAATAAAAATAGTAAATGAAGAAGTTTTGGAAAGAATAAATGAAAAAAAAAAAAACATTGATTAAGGAAGTTAGACAGAAAGAGAAATTCGATTGAGCATATATTAAGAAGAAGAAAATAATTTAATGAAAGTTGTTTTAAAGGGGATGATGAATGGAAACAAGAAGAAAGGATAGAAAAGATTAATCTTGTTAGATAATATAAAAAATGGAAAAAGATATGTGCAATTGAAGATCTGGTCAGTGAAGAGAACAAATTGGAGAAATGGATGAACTTGCTATGTGACTGCTCTCTGAATCTGTTTATAAGAAAAATACTATTAATAATGATGATGATGAATTTACACACAAGTAAATAAGGAGATTGATATAAAATTAATTGTACTGCATTAATATTACATTATTAAAAAACAAATCAAGTACTCTTTCTTTAAAGTTTTATTATTACTGTTGTTGTTGTTGTTGTTGTTATTATTATTATTATTATTATTATTATTATTATTATTATTATTATTATTATTATTATTATTATTATTATTATTATTATTATTATTATTATTATTATTATTATTATTATTATTATTATTATTATTATTATTATTATTATTATTATTATTATTATTATTATTATTATTATTATTATTATTATTATTATTTATTTATTTAATTTTGAATGCAATTTAGATGCTCGTCAGAGTAGTATTTTAGCACCCATGCCGTTTAACATTATAATAATGACTTAAAATTGCCTGAAATATTATTATCTTTTGTTCTATGCTGATGACTGTAAAATCTTTAGAAGAATCACCTTAGGAATTGATTGCACTCTCCATCCTTAGTACTTAGTGTGATCTAAATAATGTCAGTTAATTTTAAGAAATGTTCTCTTGTTTCATATTCTAAAAAATCTGAAGTTTTACATTTTTGTTATTTTATTAATTGTCACAACCTTAATTCTGTTGAATTCCAAAAAAACTGGCGTTTTATTTTCTAGCGATGAATCTTGTCTTCCTCATTTAGATGTAATCCTTGGCAAAGCTTTTAAAATCATGGGTGCTATCATCTTTAGACATGGTTATCATTTCAGTAATGATACAAAGTTGAAATTATTTTTGTCATTGGTTCTTTCCATCATTGAATATCGTTCAATGATTTGGAGTCCTAATTCTAAATAAGAATGTAATTTATTGCAATCAGTGTCTAAAAATTTTTTTAAACATGTTTCTCAGGAAAATAAAACTGCTCTTTATCTTTCTTCTAATCAGGAATGTAGAGATCTTAAATATCTTTATAAAATGATTAATCAACAAGCTATTATTATATCTGATATAATTTCAACTATTACAATTAGGTTTTGTGAGCGTAATACTCAGTCTGCTTTTGTCTATTATATTCAGACTTGTCGTTCCAATGTCCTTCAATTTTTTTCTTTGTTCAGGTTACCGCCTTCATACCATCAGATTTGTAGCAACACTAATCATTTTAATTTAGATTATAAGGAATTTTGTAATATTATTAAATTCAAGTCGGTTGATTAAGTTAATTTTATTTTATTTATTTATGTAATATATAGGGTATATGAGCACAGACTTTCACACGACCCACCACTCTCCATTCTATCTAATAACATTGATACACTTAAACACATATATGTTGAAAAGATAAACAATCACCAATACACGTATTTCATGCTAAACCAGCAATCATCAGTTGGTCCAGATTATCATCTCCACACATATACACTATAAGTGCTCAGCTTTATATTAAGATAGACAACCCTCATACTTTAATGGACAGGCTTCAATCTACTCCACACTCCAACTCTTCAACCGTCCATCCAATTGAAAATCTGATGATTGAATGCTCAAAGGCCACCCTGAGGCCGAGATTCTTGTCACAACCATGTTGACCTAAGGTCAATCTGAACCCCACATGTGCAGGACATAATCCATTTAATACATATGCAAGGATCGGCAGACATATGTACTTTTTTTTCATTTCTTTTATTATGTTATATACATTATATTTAATCACTTTTTTTTTTTTTGATGTCCAATATGTAAGTGGCTTTATGCTGTTGTTTAGCACTTAAATAAATGAATTGAATTATTATTTTTTAATAATAATAATAATAATAATAATAATAATAATAATAATAATAATAATAATAATAATAATAATAATAATAATAATAATAATAATAATAATAATAATAATAATAATAATAATAATAATAATAATAACAACAACAACAACAATCATATGGAATCAAAAAAAGAAAAAGAAAAGTTTTTCCAAAATAAAAAAAACAACATAATATTTAGCATAAATTATACAAGGTAATTCATTACTTCAATTTACACTTTGAAATTTATAGCTCAAATATGAATTCAAAAATAAACTAGATTGCAAACCATACAATATAGGCAATATAAAAAAAGAGATCAAACAATACATAAATATATTTTTTTTTTAATAAATAAAAAAAAACAATACATAAATAAAGGAAATCAATTCTTTTCCCGTGATATTACTGTAAATTTTAAAAACTTTAAACTTAAAAGGATAAATATAAAGCAACAAAAGTATAAATAATAAAATAACTAATTATAGTATGAATATTAGAAGTTCAAAAGATTCTGTAAAAAACTAAAATGTAAGATAGAATAATAGGATCAAATGCTCCATTATAGGCTTTGTTAAAAATAAAATCTGTTTGCATAATTTTTGACATTTCACTGTTAAACATTATTTAATTTTGCTTTTTCTAAGTTACTATAAATTTCTATCACTTTTGTATCAGATTACATATTTAAATCATATCTTTGAATAAGGATGCTAAAATGTAGTTTTTTAAAATCTCATAGAATGTAGAAAACATAAATTTCTATTTACTAGCTGATTATGATTAAATAATTACCATTAAAACACTTTATTTAGAAGCAAAATATAACTGAAAGTTAGTTTTTCATAATTTTCTTACAATAAACAATGACACTGTTAATATCACATGCTTTAAATTAATATATATATATATATTGAATTAAATATTTTCATGGTTTGTTATTATAATAAAGAATAGAAATGAAGAAATCATTTCCATGTAAGCAGAGATAACTTTTAACCCTTGATGTTGTCAAGAAATTTTTAATTGCTACTAATTGACAATCCCTGAAGCTAAACAAGTTTTTTCATTTTCTTATAACTTTTTTGTTGGTCTCTTTATTTTTATTCTTTATTATAATAACAATCCATGGAACATTTAATTCACTCAATATAAATCATGTGATATAAATATTTATTAAAGATGAAAATATTTCTTATTGTCGCACTAACAACATTAAAATCTCACAGAAACAGAAATTTTTATATCTAATTGTCAATCAAATAAAATCAGTAGAAATAAAATTTCATTCATTGTAGATTTAACAAAACTCTTATTCAAAGTGGCTCAATTTAATATTCCCTATCATAATCATTAAATATTCATTTTTTTAATAATTTTGCAAAAACATCTTTGTAAATATTTTATATTAGAAACATATACTATGAATTTTAAACATATGTAAATAAGCATTTGTTTTTATAGGCTATGTTTATAAATTGTAATACATTAAAGATCAGCCTTTACAAGCTATTGTGTATGCGCTTTTTACAAGTGTTAATAATAAACTATGAATTTGTAAATGTGAAGATCTCTCCAACTGGTGAAGGTATCTCCAAATGCCAAACAAACAATATTGAAGTCTCGTGTGAACTTGAATATCTAAATGACATTGAAATAAATTGAATATTACTATTTCTAAGATCCCAAAAGCACACATGAAATGAATGTTAGAGAAAAATAATTATGGGAATGAAATTTTACTCTTTTAGATGTAAATAAAGGCTTATTGAAAGTAGCTCAACTTAATCTTTCCAAGGCAGAAGCACTTACTAAACATATAAAGTCTAATCTTTGCACTTTACACATTCTAAACAAATTTCTAATACTTGCTTTAAATTATATTTGCAGTATTAAATTTTAAAAATTGAATCTTTATTTTATTTTGTTTTGCCAAATTTTTAGTTTGGTATACAAATGAAAACATTTAAAAAAATAATATTTCAACTTTGTAAGTGTAAAATAATTAATAAACTAAAATATATAATTGGAAAAATTGCTTTGCTGTCTTGTAAGTGCTAATAAAAATATTCAGACAATATAAAAAACTGACTTAACCCTCCTGTATTCTGACAGATTTCTTTGTTCTCATTTGATATATGCTTTCAACTTTTATTTTAGTATTAAACCATTATTATCTATCAGAATATAATAAATCTAATTTCATTTGACAGATATTTTTCTTTAGAAATTAAATAAATTTTTAAAAATCACATTTGATTTTCAGAATTATTTTAAAAATTAGATTTTAATCAAAATAATGTGCTATTCATTATCAAATTTTAGGTGAACAAATTTTATTTGCTGAATGAATGGAATCTTATTTGTCTGATGTTTGTATTTAAAATCTCAATAAATAATTATTAATATCTAGAAAATATATCAATTTATCATTCAAATGTTTAAAATTTTATAGTAATTTTTATGATATTGCTATATTTTCTAACAGACTGTTAATGACGACATTTTCTGAAAAAGATATTTCCCATAATCACAATTCCCATAATAACTGTTACTAAGAAAAATATAATCTTTTATATTTAAAGACAAAACATTTCTGTAAAAAAAAAATATATAATAATATATATTTTTATTTTATAATAACTATCACACAATTGCTATGTAAAAATAATCATAAACTTTTCCAAAAATCAAGTTTTTAGTCATTCATAATACTTTCTCAAAGTAATGGCAAAGTTATTGTAAAGTTCAAGACCGCCAAGAATACAATGAACACTCATCATTTACCATACTTTGAAATTCCCACTTTTTCAATTCCCCTGCCACCCACCAAATTTTTTGAAATTAAAATATAAAAAAAATGATTGTATTTTAAAGTTTGAAAAAAAAAACTTCTCAAAATCTCTCACTAGAGACCTAAAAATGCAATTTCAATTTTTTGACTTCCATACTAATAAAAAATTAACACTATTTCTAAAACCTGGATAAATTCTACGTAAGATATTATTAAACAATAAAATTTTGTTTTAAAATTTAAAATTATAATTATTAAAGAATAACAAATAATAATTAGGACAATCATTATGTGTTCATTCAGAAAATCATAATTATCTATTTTACTGTAATCACATTTTTCTTGATATGTAAACAACAGGAGTAAATCATTCCTCTTTGGCTATGAATTTAAAATGCTCTAAATATTGAACAAAGGATCAAAAGTGGAATGAATCCATCTAATATTAGAGCTCATGTTTATAGGCATACTTTTGCCAAAATTATTGATAATTCAGAGTGAAATTCTAGCTGATAATTAATTTCATTCTGAATTTCCAACAATGTTGACAAAGATATGCTTAAAACATCAGAACTCCAATGATAGATGGATTTATGCTATTCTTGATCCTTTTGTTCAATATTTAGTGTGTTTTTTTAGTTTTTTAGTCATAACCTAGGGGGAGGTAATCTACCTTCTTTGTTTATATATAGATTGAGTTATCCTTAATTAAAAGTTTTTGCCAATATAAATTTTAAGAACAAACATTTTCAAAAAATATTTTAGTGTAATCATAAACATTTTACATATATTTTGCAAAAGTAATCATAAATATATAAATAAATTATGGAAAATATGTTTTTCTTTTCAAAGTCATACAAAAATTGAATGCTTACAAAGAATTTTGTGAGTCCTCTAAAAGTCTGAGAACAAAAAAGTTATCAATAATGACACTGTATGATCATTTGTATAATGCTGACATCTTCAGCATTTTTTCAAACAAATTAATCAAATACCTTTTACTTCTAGTTACCACTGCCAAATGAATGCAAAAATTGGCAAACTAATGCTACAAATAGTTGCAAGAAAATGAAGAGAATAAACTGGAATCAATTACCAGAACATCTATCCACATGAAGAGCTTTGGTGATATGATCGAAGAAATTGCATTCCTGTTTTTTAGATTGTTTTGCAATGACCATCACAAAGTTTTATGTAGAAGCAAAATATAATTTCAGTTAAATTAGACTCATTTTTTTAATTAGCAATTAGACATGAGTTCCTATCATATTGCAATGTTAGTTATGTAGTAGTTAGTACAATCTTCATTTTTGACACATTTCCTACATACTTCTCATCTGCCCATTTGTTTTTAATATTACATATTTGTAAAGAATTTCATTAGTTTATTAAAAATAAATATCCAGTGACTCCACCTTGGAAATTTTATGTTGCATGACTTTCAATAAGAATTTATTAGCAACTATAATAAGGTAAATGTTCAAATTCCAGGATTGTCCAAACTTGTTTCTGTATAATTTTTTAGGCTTTCGGACAGAGTAAGACTCATTTTGTTTGATTGAAAGTTAAACATATGACTTTATGATGAGATTTAAAAAATTTTTGTGAATCAATTTGAGATATCCTTCTCATATCCAATGTCATTTCTAATAGTATACATACTTATATATATATATACAGACACACACTAGACTGTGATAGAAATGACTATAATAGGGGAGTGTCCATAAAAAACTCTTGACATTCTTTACATTAACTTAGGAAAATAATCAAATTGTAACGTCAGAAAATAAAAAAGCTTTAATTTTTATTAGTTTTATATAAAAAAACACTATCCAAGGCTAAATAAATATTTATAAAAAGGAATTTTTTAACATCAAGAAAAGTGAGAATTAAGAATATGATGTTAAAAGAACAAAAGTTAAAAAGTAAAGAAGAACTTATTTTAAAAATGAATTTTTAAGAAATAAAAAATATTAGAGATTATGAAGAAAGTTCATAAAAGATTAAATAATGCAAGAACTCTGAATCAAAATGTAAAAGATATTTATGCATTATTCTATAGAGTTATGAAGCAGAGAGATAAAAAATAAAAAAGAGTACTAATAACCAAAGTATATTTTATAAAAAAATAATAGGATTAAATTAGATAAAATAATAAAATAATGTGATGAAAAAATTATGATATAAAAAAAAATGATATAAGTAATTCATTAACGTTTACAGGTAGATATATATTAAAGGAATTAAAAGACTAAAGTGGAGTTGGGTTGGACTTTTACTAGGAGAGATTATAATATATGAATGTTGAAATGATAAACTGGATTTCAAGAGATAGTAAAAAACCTAGAAAAAGACCACAGATGAGATTGATGGATAAAATAAGGAAGTGTGCTGGGATAATGTGGAGAAGAGAGGATAGAAATCAGGGAAGATGGATTGAACTTGCAGAGACCTTCATCCTGCAGTGGATCGATAATGGTTGAAAACAGTGATGATAATATATTGAGATTGCTAAAAGAACATCAGAAAATGACAAATTGTTATTAGCTATGATCAAGTGATCATAGTACCTCTTATCTTAATTTTACAAATAAAACATAGTCTTATAATATATGTTATACAATGTTTGTGTATGTCAGAATAAAACCAACTAAACACTACATAATTACTATTTCCTACACTTACACAAGCTATTATTAACAATAGCAAACTCTCCATACAGTCTTGCCATCCAAGCAAGTCTTAGTAATCAATGGATACAGGAAGGTTTGTGCATAAAATCCCCATCTAGTATCTACTCATCCAACATTTCCAGACTAATTTCTAGCTTGTGGCTTTCATTAGTGATGAGCTTTCTCAGATTCAAAGCTCGATGAAAGCTAGGCAATCTAGAAATTAGTCTGGAAACATTGGATGAATAAACACTAGAAGGGGATTTTATGCACAAACCTTCCTGTATCCATTGATCACTAAGGCTTGCACTAGGTGGCACTACTATATAGAGAGTTTGCTACTGTTATGTCAGAATAATAAGAAAATATCTATTGAAAATAATAATATAAATATTGTTTTAAACAATAGGAGGAATTTAATGAGGAAAGTAAAAAATAGAAATGAGACAAGATGAAGATGTTCAGAGAAGTGACAACAATGATTAAAAAACTGCTTTTTACAGATAAAAGAAAAAAATTTAATGAAAGGTTTATGAAATTTTTTATTTGAATTCCTGACTTACTTTTTTGATCTTATCCTTATTTAAGTTAATACACATCTTAGTTTTATATTTCAAAAACAAAACTAATCCAGATTTTGGTTAAATGTAAAATTCAATACTTCTGCAATAATATTTTATATTATTGTTTGTTTGTTTTTTAAATTTTAACACATAAATTCAATCATTTTATAACCATTTCTAGACTCTTTTTTCAGATATTTTTTTTTAAAAAAATCCACTTATTCAGTAGTTACACATATGATGCTTAGTGCCTTGGGGATGTTTTATCTGTAAAATGTATAAGTAATTAAATAAATGGCAAAAAACTAATAGATCTATAGATAGAATTTGGCTAATATTAATGCCTGCAGATATGCTACATTCATCAACTGTATGAAATCACAATGAAACCCTCTACATTTTCATGATTATCAGACTTAAGTTAAATGACTACATTAACATTTTTAAATGCTTTTATTGGAGTTGGAAAATCTATTTGTTTGTTAACTTTTGAACTTTTTAAAGTTGGAATGAAATTTTAAAATCAAGGTTTAATATATTTAAATTTAATAGAATTGCTTGAAAAGTGATATGTAACTAAGTTATACTAATCCATTTGAAATACTTATTTTTTCAGTAAGTCAGCTAGTTTGACAGATATGGTATAGAGGGTGAAGAAAATATGAAAAATATTCAATAACTTCATGTATTGCAGTTAATTATTATTTCTATAACTTTAATTTATTTTAAACAAAAATCATGAGAGGGCAGTATAATTTTTTCTTTCAATTTAATAACATTTTTAGCTATGTTAAACTCAATGTATAAATCAGTAACTAAATGTTCTATTCAAAATTGTTTAATAGTTTCTATTTTTATTCTAAAATAATTGTTTTTTTTTTTAAAAAGGTAAACAAGAAAACTTGCATTATTTAAAACATCATAAAAAATAAAAAAGATGGTCAATTTTTTTAGCATTTTTTTAAAAAAACAACTGTTTTAAAATAAAATAAAAATCTATCAAACAATTTTAAATAGAAAACTTAGATTTATTATACATATAGAAATATGTACACACACTAAATGCAATATATACATTCAGAGTACAAATATTAATTTACTGCAGAAATATCTAATGTCATATATGTACTATATGTATGATGTTCATTTAAAGTAAAATTATATGTATTAAGTTCATTTACAATATATACACATGTATTATTATGTATACATAGTAAATATGATATATACATAAAGAGTACACTTTTTAACTTATAGCAGAAATATCTATATGTGACCAGTCAGTTTAAAGTACAATATAATTTTACACTTTCATTTGCTGTGTCAATACTAAAAACTTAAAAATAATAGAGATAATTTTTTTATATTAATTTTTTTATTAACTGTGCACTAAAAAGAATTAAAATAATTGTTTCTTCAATCGCAATTGGAATTTTTAGATTTAACTTGAAATAAAATCATAGGGATGTGTGTCCAAAAATGAAGTTCCAGCCTTAGCCTCCAACCCATCAGTGTAAGTTTACCATAAATACTGAATTTATGCAGTATCAATTAATCTCAAATCCAGGAGCATTACTTCTGTCTGTCACCATTTTGCAAGGGAAAAAATGCATGTATTTTTTTTCTATGATAAAATTTCAATTTTTTATATATGTTTTTTTTAAAATGCAATTTTTAATTACTTTATTTTTCTCATTTTCTTAGATTTAGCTATGAAGCAAATTTGCTTTGGCAGAAATGAATTCATTCACCATTTATTTCAGTCCCAAATTACAGTCTACATTTTCGTATCAACTCTGAGTATTGTTTGTTTTTTTTTTTTTGATAATAAATTTTAATTTTATAGAATACATTTTTGGACACTGATAGAATTTATAAAGTCAGGCTAATTAGAGATAAATGTAATATAGGGTATTTTCAAGTTTTTTCAATCCATCCACTCTATCTCATATAACTGATACACATATATACACACACCTGTAAAACGGAGAAATGATCCCCAAAACACATATTTTATGCTCAACCAGCACTCATCATTTTGTCGAGATCATCATATTCCACACATATACTTATTGCTCATATAAATTTATTTATTCTTATGTTTATTGATTTGCTTTGTTTTTATTCATTTCATTCTCATGCACCACTCTTGCTGTTATTTTTTTTTGCTTTCACTAAAACCAAATGTAGGGTGTGAAAATAAAAGGGACACACGAATTCATTCAGTTTCAATATTTTTGCTATGAAAAAATATCTCAGGTAAGTGATGTTTTATATCTTTTTTTTTCAGTACTTAGTGACAGATGTGATAAAGCTATTTATGAAAATGTCATTTTAATATTTAACTTTTAAAATTTAGAATTTGTGAACCAATGTAAAAATAAACATTTTTCAAAAGTATTAAAAATCTTTTTTTTTTCTTAATTTTTTTTGAAGTAATGACTATTTTATTAGCTTTATTACATTTTTTTATATCTGCTCTTTCTAACAATTTATATCTTGTTATACTAATCGCATACACACTAATAATTATGAAATTTATAATTTTTTAAAAAATACAAGATGGCGATTTCTGAACCCTCAATGCTTTTATTTCAAGTTAAAACTCCAATTGTGATTAAAATAACAATTATTTTATTTTTTTTTAATGTGCAGTCAATAAAAGCATTTAATATAAAAATATCTTTATTATTTTAATTGAATATTCATAAATTAAAAAAAATAGTAAATATAGCATAACAAATAAATAATCATTTATACACATTTTTAAAAATATGAATTATCTGTAAATTAATAAAACCAATTGATTGAAGGCTATGTTTCTATGTTAATTAACTTTTGATGCGTGAAACCAGTTCTTATGGTTACTATATTAGCTGAAAACATGCTTACCATGTTTCTGAAATTTATTGTAACCATGCTTCTATAATTTATTTTATATATATAATTTTATGATATATAATATTCAAAAGATATACATTTTAAACTTATATTTCAATAAAAGACATGCACAAAATTAAATACTGATTAACCATTCCATTATTAAATAGGATTGTTATAATAATAATAATAATAATAATAATAATAATAATAATAATCATCATCATCCTCATCATCATCATCATATAATTATTTTGAAATTTATTAATATCACTTATACATATAATTTGAATATAGAATAATAAATAATAATTGTTTTTTATTTAAACAAATATGGCTTTTAAAGACAAATTTAATTAGTGATATGAAAGTAAAAATTAGAAACTAAAAAAATTACAACAATTCATAAACATGAATGCAATATAAAGACATTATTCAAAATAATAATATTAATAATAATGATGATAAAATGTACTAAAACTCATGAACACACAAAACTGAAGACAAATAAATATTAATACAGATTGATACAAACTAAATATCTGTATCTAAGTATGTGGTTAAGCACTTTCGAGGATCAGGGTTCTCATATTCAGAGCCATCTTGTGAATAAGTAAACTAATTAAGAGCGATGCAAATTTATGCAAATGAGATAGTTATGTGTTCCATTTCCTGAAGATCTTATAATAAGAGTCTTTTTTGTTTATAGAGCTGTTATCTTTGGTGATATAGTAAGCCTCTTAATCAATTTATTTGTTCACAAGATGGCTATAAATATGAGGACCCTGGTCCTTGAAAATGCTTAGCCACGTACTTACGTACAGATATTTAGTTTCTATCACTCTGTATTAATATTGTGTGTTCATGCATTTTAGCACATTTTATATATTATATACTTTGAAATAATTAGGCACAAAGTCTAAACTCTTTGCTCATTTCAATAATAATGATAGTGCAACAGAAAGCAATCCATTTGACTACAACTATGTTAACAAGCTCTAATTTTTTTATGCTCCAAAAGTATTCAAAAACCAAAACCTTACCCTGATATACTTTTTTATATTTCCAATGAGCTGATAATTAATTAATAATTATGTGTTACATTTTTCATTCAAAATTTCAATTAAAATTAAGTAATCCAATGAAAATTTAGAAAACAATATGGTGACAAAGTCATCACATGACCAGAAAAAGCCTGCCACCAATATTACCAGTTTAAAGTTTCAAAACCCAAACTTCAGTCAAACATATATTTATTTTTATTTTATTGTAGCAAATTCTGATTTTTGTTGGGAAAAAAAAAGAAAATAATTCAGCTTCAAGCTCCCCAGGAAGCAGTTCACGTGTTCACAAATAAGTTAACAATCTCTGGGTTTTTATGCTTATAAAGTACTCAATACCTTAGAATAACAGTTAAAAAAAACTAAGTAACGTTATATACTTTTTCAATTTCCAATCTATTAATGCCTATTTCCAATTTTGTGTTATATTTTTCATTCAAAATTTCAATTTAAATTAAGTTACTAACGACAATTTCAATCTTTCCAATATCAATGCTTAGCCTAACCATCTAACCAGATTTCACTCTGTGCTGCTCCCTATGTCTGGACCCTCTAACTATGAATCTTAAACCAGATCAAAACCCTCAATCAGCCTCACCTCTAACACAGCTAGTCCCAAGCCCAGAATCTGGCCATCCTACTATAAACTTCCAACTCATCAACTGCAACAATTCTAACATAGGTGTACCACTACACTTGTCTGGAAATCTGGACTTTCTATTCATAGATCTCATACTTAAATCTCATCAAAAGCCTTACCCAGTCCCCATCTTTAACACAGCCAGATCCAGAATTTGACAAACCTATTCAATTCAACAATTGCAACCAATTCTAACATAGGTGTATCACCACCCCCCTCTGGAATATTCATGTATTCAAATGCACTAGATAACATGCATAGCATAGTTACCAAAACCTCCTCATCAAATATGAAGACAATCCCACCATGCCTCCTACCCATACCAACACATTCCCAATTCACATCCCAAATGAAACCAAGAGAAAATGTGATCACTCAAAAAAAATATGGCACCCTAAAAAGTCAAAAATAACTAACATTGATTTAATACCAGTGTCTGCAGTCCTCACAGTCAATTACCACATTCCATGAAAATCATTAGTCCCTCAACTATGTTAACTGGTAATTCAACCACCATACAAAACTAAATATGGTTTGCATGTATAAATACAGTAATCAAGAGCATGTAAAATTTCATGTAATCTTGAGTAAATCAATAAATCAATCTTTACACACATAAACTTACAACTACAGATTGTCCATGTAAGCACAGTAATCCAAGTGTAAAAAAACCCTTGCATGTAAAAATTTAAGCAATTTGATATAAATCAACTTTTACATATGTACACCTACAACTACAGATGTCCTATGTATACCACAACAATCCAAGCTATGTAAAACCCTTGTAACTAATCCACAGCATGAAAAAATTTATGTGTAAACCAATAAAGCATCTTATATATATATATAATGCTACAATTACAGATTGCCCGTGTAAACACAGCAAGCAATCCAAACTATGTAAAACCCTTGTAACTTTCGAAGATAAATAAAACTTATCATTGAATAATAATAATAATGATAATGATGATGATGATAATAAAACAAATTTCAAAAACCGGTGAAAAATTAATCTGATTTTTTTTATTACCAATATATGAAAGTAGCAATCGATTTCAAAATACATAGTAAACATTTTTTAATATCACAATTATCTAACTATGCTAATAAAAATCTATCCTTCTGTACATACATTACAATAAATCTTTTAATAAATTATTAAATCATAGTTTAACATATTTTTTTTGTTACATTTTCATTTACCACTGTCAAATTCCCTCCACTCACAACTTTGACGCCATCCATTTCAGATAAATTCACTAATGACTATTTATCTGAAATGGATGGCATCAAAGTTGTGAGGGAGGAAGTTTGACAATGGTAAATGAAAATGTAACAATTTACTCTAGATAAATACTTTGCATATAATAGAGATATATATGAGAGATAGTGACCTGGGCCAACTGATGAGTGCTAATTCAGCACGCAATGCATCTTGGGGGTCATTTGTCTTTTATTGTATCTTTATTTATATGAATTTAAAAAGAATGGGGAAGTATTGAGGTCTTTATTATATCTATATATTTTTTGTAATTAATTTAAAGTAAATACAAACTTTGTTCGATGATTAACTTATTAATTTTAAAGAATATCGTAAAATATATAATAGTTACTAGTTTGATTTTTTTAAAACATGTTATATATATTTATATGACATTTTAAATGGTGTACATCTCGCGAAAAATTTTGCAAATATGAACTCTGACTATAACTTCCTGTTATTGTTCTATCTGTTATTGTTCTAAACTAAGAATTAGATTATTAAATTCATTCTAAAAACATAAAAAATTTCAAATCTATTAAAGATGTAGCCATTTTTAAAATATTTTAAAAGTAAGATAAGATACTTTTAAATTAATACTTATAATGTTTTCATAAAAATGTTTTAATTATCTTTCAGAATTCTGTTTGAATAATCATATGATAAAACCTAGATACAAAATGTTGAACAAATTTTATAAGAAATATGATTTAAAGATAGCAAATATATATCAATAATACTAATTTAAATATCATTTTTAAAATAAAATAAAAATATTTTTTCAAAAAATTATAATCTGTTTTCAGTATTAAAATATTAACGAAATTATTTATTTATTCGTTTGCTTTCTGTTTTGGTTTTTATTATATGAAATGCTAAGTAATGATTAAAATGATAAACAACAACAACTATTTTTATTTAAAATCAATATATCAACTCTATTGACAAGTTATCTTGATTTTCTTTTGACAATATATATGTTCAACTTTTATATATTGATGATGATTTCCTTTCAATCTGAAAATGTTTTATTATTAATAGGTTTATATGCTAAATTAAAATAACTTTTATACCAGTGGTGACCTACAATTGGCCTATCACTTCTAAGCCGATATTATTGTTTAAAAGTTTAATAATAATAAAAAAACTACTAAAATAAAAACTATGATCTGAAAGATTTAATTCAATGATAGAGGTAAACACTGATGAATTAAAGATTTCGAAATGAAGTCTCAGTTAAGCAATGTTTGGTCAATAAAATGAAACTGTATTTGAATGCTTTGAAGAAATGTTTATTCTTATATATATATCCAAAGTTGAGATTTTTGTTAATTTTATAATATTTGTAAAGTTCAATAATCAAACAAATAAAAAATTTAATTAATGTTAAAAATATTTAAATTTAGATTATAATAGGATTCTAGAACCAAAGTGCTTTAAAATAAAATGAAAAAAAGATTTAAAAAAAACAATTTAATACCAATTCTCAACATTTTTAAAATACAGGATAAAATATTTGATGATTATAATAAAAAAAAAATTATAATTTCTCCTAGTGGTAGCTTTTTAATATTTATATAAATGGTATTTTGGAAATAGTTTTATAAAGATAAGATCATTTTCTGATTTTAATTTTTATTCAAAACTATTTGAAACTAATTTTAATATATATATAACAAATTTCTTTTTTTTTAAAAAAAAAAAAATTAATTAAACATTCGTTTAATATTATTATTATATCTTGGCCTTTACTTTTTTTGCATTACTTCATATATATATATATTACTTTTTATAAATCTCCTTATATACACTTTACTGCAATTTTTATATAATTCCTTTTTTTTAAAGTTTCAACTGTCCTGCAGTCTTCATCAGAGTTACAAACATTTGAACATATAATCATATAACCACTATATATATATATATATATATATATTACATTATTATTCATAATCACATTTTATTTTTAACTCTATAGGTTTACTTCTTTTATTTTCAAATTATTATTATTTCTTTGTTATTTCTACTTCATTTTTATTTTATTTTTTTAATCTTTTATTTCTTCTTCTATTCAATCTATCATTCTACTTTATTCGTTAATATATCTCATCACTTTTCTATTTTATTTTTTATTTTAATATCTATTAATCTAATTTCTTTTCTTCCCTTCTATTATTTATCTATATTTATTTTTTTATTGATAATTTTTATTTATTTATATACCTATCTTTATTAATTATTCTCATTTTTAATTTACTTATCTATTTTATTCATCTTTTTATAACCTTCTTCTTTCTTTTTACATTTATAACTTTTTCCGTATTAAATTCTTTTTTTTTTTTTTTTCAAAAATAAAATATTGATATCTTTATAATAAATAAATATTATTTTAAAGAATTTTTTTTGACAGAATAAGCTGCAATTGTTGGGGGGGGGGCTTTCTATATATATACACTTTTGACTTAAATTACATAATATCTGATTGTTGCATTTCACGCTCTGCTAATGATATTAAGATTTATGAATACATTAAATCATCTAATGATTATAATTATTCACAAAATTGTATCAAAAGATTTGAATTGGGGTGTATTAAAAATTATATGACCATAAATGAGGATAATAACAATATGGTTACTTTTCCAAGGAAATCAAATCCCATATTATCATTTAAATTATATATCAAAAGGAAATGATCTTTTGAGGGTAAATGAATGTAAAGATATAAGTATAATTTTAGATTCTAAATTATTTTTCTCAAGTCATGTATGTTATTTATGTTCTAAAGCTTTTGAAGTTGTTGGTTGCATCTTTAGGGAAGTAAATTTTTTTAATAGAGAAACTTATGAACATCTTTCTATGTCTTTGGTATTACCAATTCTAAATTATGGCAGTGGTGTTTGGAACTGATAATCATTTTCAAAGTGGAGCTTTGGATTCAGTACAAAGAAAGTTAATAAATTATTATAATGCAAAGTTTGGAGCACTGTATAACTCTCACTGAGTTTCATTAAAGCTATTAACGAATTTTAGTATTTTATATTTGGCAAACATGCATTTGAAACATGGTAAGACTTTTCCCATTGCGAACTTTACAACAAATTGTTTAAGAGATTCTACATTATTTAGACTTCCAGGATTGTTTAATGCATATCATTGTCATGTTGGTATTCATCATTTAACTGTAAATGAAATCAAAAATGTAATCAATATATATAAATAATTGTACTATACTTCTGTATTTATATATATATATATAATATTTTTGTCCTTACTTTTTCTTTTTTGTTTTTGCGGGGTTCAAACTCAGACTTTCACCTGACCCACCACTCTCAGTGCCATCTCATATTGCTGACCTACCTGATCACACACATGTTGAAAAGATAAATAATCACCAATATATGTGGGCGTGTGAAAGTCTGAGTTTGAACCCCACATATATTACATATATAAATGCAGGTTTAAGCCTGTACAATGTATTTTTTTGTTTTTGTTAAATTGTCTTTTATAATTACACTTTTTAAATAATAATAATAATAATAATAATAATAATAATAATAATAATAATAATAATAATAATAATAATAATAATAATAATCATCATCATCATCATAATAATAATAATAATAATAATAATAATAATTTGATGAATATTTTTTTAAAATGTACATTATAACAGTAATTTATAATAAAATTATAGGCAAAGATATTAATTTATATTTTTAAAATATTACATCATTATGGGTTCAAATATTGTGGTCAATGTATTTTTCTTTGTTTTTCATCAACAATTATTTGGATATTTTTATATAATTGATTACAAAAGAGAAAAAAATTAAATTATTTTATTATTAAATGTACTATACCTATTCAAATTCTTTATAAATATTTATCTATCATCTTTTTTTTTTTAAAAAAAGTACAATCACTGAATTTAATTTATAAAGGAATTCATATTTCAATTGTTCTGTAATAGTATTTAACACTTAAACAGTTTAATATATGAATTTTTTTCTATAGTACAGGCTTTTTTATACCTGCACTCCAATATGTAATATATAGGGGGTTTGAACTCAGACTTTCACATGACCCCCTCCACTATCCACACTATCACATACTGCTGACACATTTGATCACACACATGTCGAAAAGATAAATAATCACCATTTATTCAATCTTTATTATCATATATTTTTTCATTATATATAAATATGCCAATTTTCTCATTTGTTCTTTATATTTTACTAAATATTTTTACAAATACTTTACTAAATATAATAATCAGAAAATAAAAAAAGAATAAACTTATTATAAATTTTAAATAAAAAAGTTTTGTTTAGAGAACAAAATGTTTAAAAACTTTAAATTAAATGATATTCTTTATGAAGACCAAATTAAAATAGAAAAACAAAAGTGTGCTAAACAATAATAATAATAAAATTACCAATTATTTAATTTTTGCAGAAATCAAATAATCCTATTGGTTGACAATTAAAAGAAAAAGTTTTCATTAATACTGCCAAAAAAAAAGATGATATTTATGTATTATATAAGCAAAATAATTTATTGAGGGAAGAAATAATTTTTTTTTTATTAATAAACATTAAATCAATTATTTTATATAGCGCGATGTTTTATAAACTGTAATAGTTAAACAGCATTAAGCTGTTGCACATGCGCTTTGCAGATTTTAACTATTAATAAACAATAAAAAATTATAAAATAGATATTTAGAAATATATATATATTTAACAAAAATAAATAAAATTTTGCAATACCGAAAGTAGAAATTAATTCAAGAGTTAAGGAAAACGAAATGCAGATTATAAAAAATTGTAATAAAATTGGAAACAAAATAATCACATACATTAGATTAACTGTCAGGTAGTCAAATGCTGGGATATAAATTTATATTTTATAAAAATATTTTGTATAGATCAATTAAAATCTTTGAACCACAAATATCTTTACAATTAAAATCAAGAAAAATATGAAATGAATACGAGTACTTCGTTAAATTGTTTTACAATTATGTTAGTTTTAATCTAACTTTTTAATCAGAAATGTTCACCTTTTAGAAAGTATATTTAAAGTTTGAATTTGCAGAAATAGGCTCCTGCCAATTAGACATCACAAATTACTATTTGTCAAAGTTTTGAACTATATTTAAACACTATAGAGAAAATAAGTAAGCAAAAACAAAAACTATCTTGATCATTAAAATCTAAATCTCTTATTTGGTTTCCCATTAAACAGGTAAAACTATTTAAAATTGCTTTCATTAAATCTCTAAAAGCAATTTTGTTGTTAATAGAAAGTGTGATAATAAGACTACTAACATTACAATCTTTACTTCAGGAAATAATATTAACTTCAAATCACATTTGTTTATTATCAACTTTGTCATATCCTAGGAATAAATAATGAATTTGTAATTACTTAAAATAATATTTAATTTAATACACTGTACAGTCTTACACATATCTATACATATAATATATAATGAATTCGAACTCAGACTTTTCCACAACCCTCAACTCTCCATGCCATCTCATATTGCTGACCCACTTGATCATACACATGTTGAAAAGATAAATAATCACCAATATATGTATTTCATGCTAAACTAGCAATCATCAGTTAGTCCAGATTACTATCTCCACACATATATAGAAACCAGTGCTCAGCTTATATTAAGATAGCCAATCTTCATACTTTAATGGACAGGCTTCAAACTATTCCAACTCACAACTCTTCAGCCATCCATTTTATTGTTATTACAACTGAAACTTCACTTAATTATGACTAAACAATATCAATCAATTTGGAATATAAAAAAATACTTTAGTAAACAAAGTAGAATTCAGGTGACCAACAGAGAATACTTTTTATTAAGAGTTATGTATGATTAAAGTAAAAAAATAATCACAATGTAAACAATCCAATTAATAGTTAATTTTATAGAACCTTATGTGAACTTGTAATTATTTGATTTTCACGAATATTTGTTATTGGATGTATACTTTAATTATTTAAATAAATACACGTGTTTAAATATGAAACAAATAGTATTACTAATGCTAATATTGCTATATATTTTAAATTCAATTATTACTGTGGATTATAAAATAGTTATAACTTTTAAAAGTAAAAGTTAATATTAATAATAGACGTTTATTTCCAGTAATATTTTTGTTTTGTCTAATGACTATGATTGATAATGATTGACTACAACGTAGTCGAAAGTATTTCTGCTTAAAATTATAATTTAAAATTTATATATATATATAATAATTGTACAAATATATTTTACATATCTAAGAGTCTAGATGTGATGTAGGGGGTTTGAACACAAACTTTCAAGCTCCCTTCAAATCCCCTATATTACATCTAAATTTACATATATATACATATAGTATTTATATTTTGTTTTATTGTTTCACTTACATTTAAAACATAAATCATATTTCACATTAAATTATTTTAAAGAAATACTTTATTGAAGTTGTTTTTTTAAAAAAAAAAAAAAAACAATTAGTACCGTATTTGCAATCAGTTATCCTTTATTTATTAACACTGTTTATTATTTTCAAAATTGTTTTCAGATATTTTTTTAAATTAATTAAGTAGTAATTTATACTTATAAAAACTGTAGAATAAAAATATCATTAAAATTATTTTTATTTTTTTCATGTGTCAAAGCTTCAGCCGGGAAGCGAACCCAGGACAACTGCTTGTAAGGCTACTGCGCTGACCACTCGGCCACCAACGCTTGACAAAATTTAATTTTTATAATATATATAAACATTAAAAACATAAAGCTAAATTAATCAGTAAATAATCAAAATTATCCCAAATTCACAACTCAACCAGACTAGCCAAAAAAAAAATTAAACTCTAAAACACAATCAATGGTTTCACTGCTACAAGCAGACTTCTCATGTGTTATTCTTTACACTTAAGAAGTCTGCTTGTAGCGATGAAACCATTAGTTGTGTTTTAGAATTTAATTTTTGGGCTAGTCTGATTGAGTTGTGAATTTGGGGTAATTTTGATTATATATATTTAATAAAATTAGTAGTTAATTATAATTAAGCCATAACAAAAATATCTGTTGTGGTAAAAAATATTTTTAAATTCTATCCACAACCCCTGCATTTATTTTATAATTTATAATTTTTAAAAAATAAATAAATAACAATTTCCATTATTATTTTGTGTGTAATATTATTTAAAAAAGTTTAAAATTATCTGAAATAATAATAATGCTTCAATAAAATTTAAATTATTTAACATTTCGTAACATTAATACTATTATAAAGTTACTTAATTTGTATTTTAAATATATAGTTATGTATTAACTAATAACTCTATTTACTGAACTAAGCAAAGCCCATAAAAATGGTTGATAAAATATCTTTCAAAATTTATACAAAAAGTTGAATATAAAAATATAATAATAATATAAAAATTAAAATAAATTATTTAACAATGTCAAGGAAATTTAAAAAAATTTTAATGTTTTTGTCAATAGTCCAATTCATTGATGTTAAAAATTTATATATCATTTTGGTACAAAAGATAACTGCTGAAAATTGTTATCTCTACAATTATAATATATTAGTAAAATAATCAATGCAAATAAATAAATATATATATATATATATGCAATTTATTCACTCTACTTTGGACACTTTTTAGCAAAAAACTTTTATTGTACATATATGCATATACAATCTTACATTTCGACTATCTTGCAGTCTTCTTCAGAGCCACATATATGTACAGTAAAAGAGTTCTGCTAAAAAGTGTTTAAAGTAGAGTGAATAAATTACATTTATATAAGATATTACAGCAAAGTAAAGGTTGTGGGAAATTTAGTAATATTTCTAAAAAATAAAATAGTTACAATAATTCAAGTTATTACTATAAACCAAAAGGTTGTAAATAGTTCTAAAATGATAAAATAAATTCTCAATTTTAATATATATTATAAAAGTAAATATAAAAATCGAAATGTTTCACTAATTTTTAAGAGAAAATCTCTATTGTATAAATATATAGAGGAACTGTATTCATTCTTTGGATAATATTACAATTATCATTTTTTAACACTGTGATATCAAAATAAATTGATAATTTCCTTTTAGTTTTAAAATAAATTTATTAAACATAGTAATATACAGTTAAACTTTATAAAAAATTACATACCATTCAGAATGAAACTTGAAAAGGTCAATGCAGAGAAAAAGATATCTTAATAAGACTAAGAGGAAAACAAAACTTTCACCCAAGTATCATCATGTACACTCACAGGCGAAAACAGAAAGTCTCACTGCTTGACTTGGTCAAGGAGCTTGATAGTCATGAGAATGACCAAAGATGAGCCTGCAATGTGTCAACCATAAAGAAAATGTAATAAAGATAGATAATCTTGTTGCCGCAAAAGATCCCTTCTTGAGAGTATTACTAACAAAAATAGCATCCCTAAGATCCAGAGAGACATTCACAACAATAAAGTCCCTAATTGACTTAAGAGCAGGACAAATATAGAAAATATGGTGTATTGTCTCATCATAGAATCTACACAACTGATACTGAGACAAAATCCTAATGAAGCCTCACTTGTTGGGAGAGCATTTAAATTCAGTTTAAGTACAAAATCAACATGTCTTGCTTCAATGAAAAGAAGTTTCATTTTATGCAAAAGAACTTTACTTGAAACACCTAATGAAGTCAAAAGAGGAGTATAATGTGGAAATTTTAATTTATAAACATCCCATAATGTCAATTTCCCATCAAGCACACTTGAGCCGAGGGTATCGACTTAATAACTGACTTCCATAAATCAGCAATCCAATAACTTGGATCATTATTCTGTCAATAATTTTTACTACTACAGGTCAACACAAATGGAAACACGGACTTAAAAGTTAGAAAAAAAAGCTACAGAACCATCTTATAAAGTTTGTTATAATCTTTCTCTTCATTTTTTTTTTTTTTGATTGATATAATCAACATCCAAAAAGCATTCACTTAGTTATTATACTTTATGTTTGTTAAACCCATGCT
Organism: Epiperipatus broadwayi; assembly: GCA_028023455.1. Lineage (NCBI taxonomy): Eukaryota > Metazoa > Onychophora > Udeonychophora > Euonychophora > Peripatidae > Epiperipatus > Epiperipatus broadwayi. The sequence goes on along the minus strand of JAQFVV010000043.1, from coordinate 6,020,447 downwards.
TACTAGCTAACAGTCCAATAAGCTTATATATTTACTTATAATGATCCTTTTAATGCTTGTTCATTCTTTAATCTAAAAAAAAATCTTTAAATTTTTTGACTAAAATATACAAATTATCATTCCTTAAAACATTGACAACCATAATTATTTGGAAAGATAATATTACTGACAAACATAAGTCTGTTTAGTATATAGTATAAGTTTATGGTTAATTGAACAAAAGATCATATGACTTTGGGGCATTCTACTGGTACACACCATTTAAACGTTCCATTCTCTTAGTTTGAACTAAGCTTTTTTAAAAAAAGTTATTCAGCTGAAAATCGATCATGAAACATTTAATCTTGAATCTATTACTCTATCAATATCTAAATTAGCTCAGAGCTATCTGTTTAATGATCTTAAAATAAAATTGGTTGACTCTAAAAGAATAGATGCTGAACATGCCATAACACATTGAAAAATTAAAAATAATTATAGAATCATATTGATTTACAAATAACACATCTAAAAATATTATCAATAACTATAATACAATTTATTATTCAACTTTATTGAGTAATAATAGACATTTTTAAATAAATATTAATTTTTTTTAATCAGATGTTTATGATAATTATTAGAATAAAGACAATTTACTCTAGGTATGCTGTTATATATGCATATAAAACTAAATGGAAAAAAACAGTCTCCCTCTGCTATGGGCAAATAGCAACGTCTATGTTAATCAAATGAACCATAATAAAATGAATTATTTTATTCATAACATTTTGTTTAATATTTAGGATGTTATCTATTCATAGCCTGAAGTTGAGTTATTTTATTCCTCTTAATTACATATATGTATTAGACTATGCTAATTTGATGTTTGTATAATATATATATATATATATATATATATATTTTTTTTTCCACAAATATATATATATATATATATAATGGAAAAAAAAAAGAAAACATATTTTTATAACTTAATATACTGGATTAAAACCAACAACAATAAAATATAACATTTAACATGTCAATAAAGACGATTAATAAATGTTGACTTTACTTGTTCTTTTAGACAATATTGTAGTATTATACAAGTAAATTAAATCATTCTTTTAATATATATAATAGAAAATCATATAACATTAGAATAATATCCCCCCCCCAAAAAAAAAAAAATTAAAAAAAAATCCACGATCATGGTTTCACCTATTAATAAATAGACCTTTTCAAGTGAAATTCAACAAGATACAAACAACATATATGTACAAAACAAAATAACCTTCCTATTATTCACTTCCAAATCATGATGTGGAATAATTTTAGAAAAAAAAATTGGAGGGGGGGGGGTAATATTGCTATGTTATATGATTTTCTAATTTATCCTTACTAATATAGCAGTAGGCAATATTTAATTACATATATCTAAAATTGATAATAAACAACATGATGTTTTCTTACTTAAATAAAAAAAGGTTAAAGGCAATATAAATAAAAAGAAACGGTCACCCTACTAAATACAAGATCTTTATGCAACTTCGAATAATATCCTAATACCTTGCAATATTTTTTTTTGTTGATTTCTTTTATTCAAATAACTAAACACTTAAACAATAAAAAAATCTGAGATTCTTAGATTAATAAATAGTTTGGAAACTAATAACAATTTTATAAACCCTAGTGTTATAAAATTATAAAATACTCCATATTATAATACAATCTATGTTACCAGAAGTATTTCTAGTTATTAAAAAAAGTTACATCTTTTACTAATATATGTTTATCATATGTTTGTCATTTCACTGATATTGCTAATATATATTTATTATTTTACTGATGTTTTGATATTTTTATGACTATTTTTCATTTAATGTTTATATCAGTTTTATAAAATTTTATTGATATGCTGTCTTTTTATGTTAATAATTGTATTCTTCTTCAAGAAGTATAATAACTACTCTTTCCTATTGCATTGCCAAATGTAATTGTCCAAGCACTTTAGTACTTTTACAATGCTTTATTTTCCACCCTTTTCTACAGTTTACAGTTTCAATTGCCCCAGCAATCTTCTTCAGAACATTATATCTCCTAATCTCAACTCTTACAATCAAATTTTAAAATTTGGAAAATAAAGCATTATAAAAGTAGTAAAGTGCTTGGATAATTGGGTATTATATGGTAATTCTATTTTTGTATTTTCAGTAATTTCTAATTTCAGTAATCTGATCTAGTGCTGTTATTGGTAACTTACAAATGTAGTTCAAGGAAAGTGTTAATTGTATTTGTTATTTTGTATATTATTCAATATTCCTATTGTTATCATCATCATCATCATTTTCAATCATTATCAATACACTGCAGGATGAAGGTCTCTCAAAGTTAAATCCATCTTCTCTGATTTTTAGCCTCTCTTCTTCACATCACACCAGTTATTTCATCCATTCATCCATCTCACATGTGGTCTCATTCTAGGTCTTTTACATTCTCTTGGACTCACCTATTATCATCTCTTCCAGCAATATGTCCAATTCAACTCCACTTCAGTTTAATGCTTTAGAAACTGTTTTATGAACATAGTGTGGTAGTCTTTGAAATGCTATATTTTATAAAAGCTTGGATAATTGTTTTATACCAATAAACATCACATGATCACCATTTCTTATGCTTTCTTGTAACTGCTATTAGACAGGCAAAACTCTCCATACAGAATTGCCTCAGTGCATTGATTATTCTGGCTTGCACTGAGTGGCCATACTGTATGGAGAGTTTTGCCTGTTTTAATATTTGTTTTATCTAATGATTCACAGATAAAAAAGGTATTAAGTTTTAAATGTATTTTATCTGTTGAAAAATTTAAGCATTGTCTTTTAAAAAAACTTTAGAAATGTGGATAAATTTCTTTTTAAATATAAACCATTCTTTCGATGGATATATTTCACCATATATATATATATATACACTAATAATATAACTGAAAGCAACAATTTTATATTGCCATCTGCCATTTAATTTCTACTGTTAATTTTTCAAAAATTATTAAAATTTTGGATTTTAGACTATGATTATTTTTTATAACTTTTGTATATATTTTTTTAAAATATTTTCTTTGCTTAATTTCGAATAAAAACTCTGTGTTTCTACTTTTTCTCCTCTACTGAATTTTTTGAATAATATATATATATATTTATATTTAATTTTATATGTGCATTTATAATTATATATTGAACTATTTTTAGAATCAAACTTAAGTGTTAAAGTTTTTAGAAAAATTCACACTTTATATATATGTTTTCAAATGCATCCAGCTGTTAGCAGAAACAAAGTTTCATTATAAAACTCAATGTTTTGAATGATATTTTTATATTTCCTTTCTTCAAGAGTTTTTGGTTAACTAGTGACAATTTAGCATGATAAATGAATTGGTACCTTTAAGATTCATAAATACTGATTTTAATTTTAAATTTATTTTTATTAATTTGATGCATAGTATATGATTATAAAAAGTAAAATATATATATATTAAAAATATGTTTTTGATATATTTAAATTTACACATTAAAAATAAGTTTATTTTTATGTTTTTCTAATAGAGGCAAATTATAAGCCTCTATAAAAAAAATTCTTATAAAAAATATTTTTATTTATGGTGTCCCTGCTCAGATTTTGATGTCTTAGTGCTATCCATTATACATTGTTTCAAGTCATCTATAACTTATATTATGGTTTGTGGTGGTTTGCAGCTTCCTCTTTTCCTGAAGCTGCAGTTTTAACTTATTAATTTTTTTAAAATATCTGAAGGTGTCCGCATTATATGGACCTTTTGTGTGACTGACAATATCCTATTAGTATGACAGAACTATGAGAAAGGTTGCTTAGAAGAGAATAAAAATGAGAAATCCTGACTGACTGAGTATTTTTGTTTGTGGTAAATTACTGAGCATTGTACATTTGTAAATCAAAAATATAAATTTCTGTAATTACTTTACAAATTAATGAATGATGCAATCTTTTTGTAAAAGATTTATTTTAAAACTAAAAACTATACTGCTAATAGGAGATAGTTTTTGAAAATACTTTATTTTTAAAAAGACAACTTTTAGAAAGTTTGTGTGTAAAAAGAAACCATTTTTGTCAAAACACTAAATATAATATTCTAAAATTTTTATAACTATAAATAGTTTATTAACTTTTAGATTTTTTTTTTCGTAATAACTAATCATAAATAGTCAAGCGTTGGTGGTCGAGAGGTCCGCTCAGCTGCCTTACAAGCAGTTGTCACGGGTTAGCGGGTTCGCTTCCCGGCCGATTATATGACACATGAAAAAAAAAAAAAAACTAATCATAAATATTTTGTTCTTCTAACTTTATGAATAGATAAATTTCATGTAAGGGTGGCATGCTCCATTTATAATTAAGAATTTCATTTAGATATTTATTTTCATATTTAAAAAAAAAAACATATTTTTAAAATTGCTATCACTTATAAGCTTACATTTGTAACATTATAATGTAAAGATAAGTTATATTTTACTTATTATCACTGCCATTAGATCCTTTTTTAACAAAGCACATACCTCTTTTTTTTTTCCAAATATATATGATTTATAAAATATAATAGTTTTTTCCCCATTAAATCCAATCAAAAAATATACACTCTCCTTTTTTTCTTTTTAAAAACTTTATTTTTTCCATCACCATATATATATATTTACTTGTTTAAACATCCAACATTTTGCCCACTTTATTTGTAGCCATTTTTTTAAAAAAGAGATGTTTAAGTAAAAAAAAAAAAAGGAAAAAGTTTGTGAGTAAAGAAGTAAGTAAGTGTAGTGTATATATAATGTAGTATATGTAAAAAAAAGATATATTGATAAAGGAAATGAAAATGTTATTATTTTTTATGATAAGGATAGATGCATTTTTATATTTTATTTTTAATTGTATTGATAATTATAAATATGTATTTTGTAGATCCTTGAAAATGACTACAAATAAAGTGGTTGAAACGTTGGATGTTTAAACACGTATATATATATATATATATATATATATATATATATATATATATATATATATATGGTGATGGAAAAAATAAAAATTTTGGAAAGGCAAAAAGAAGAGTGTATATGATTTTTTTTATTGGATTTAGTGGAAAAGAACATTATAAAAATAAATTATATAATATATAGAGAAAAAGTTTAATTGCAAAAATAAAATGTCAAATATGGAGGAATATTTAACATAGAATCACTAAATTCTATTCAAAATTGATAGGGGGAGTTTCATTTCAAGTAGTCAAGATATTTTCATTAAATTTTTTATTTGAAAAGTAATGTTTAATAACAAACATGCAAAAAAGATAAGTTTAATTAATCACAAATGCTGTGGTACAAAAAATTAACCATATATATTTAATGACATTCTAAAGATTATAGATAATGCTAAGTGATTTTCATTGGCCTCTAAAAGCATTACATATTAATTGACTGTTTAGTTTTTTACTATTTTTTTATGACTAAAAACTTGCAAGAGTATTTAAATCAAAATTCTAAGATTCTACTGTGTGAATGCTGTTTAACTTTTCTATTAATGTCCACAAATTGCTACAAATGGCTTTTGTGTATTGCAATTGTTCAATATAATGTGGTTCAATTATATTTATGGGAAGCATTCATTTGTAATTTCTATTCATTTTGCAGTAAAAATTAAAACAAAGAAAAGTGAATGTGTTTTCACGGGAAGAAACAACATTATTTTCTACGTAATCACTGTACTTCCATGAGATTAGATTTAAATATTTAGGCTGAGAATCATATGTTTATCATAGTTTGTTTATTTATTTGGTATTTGTGACTTTTCAAGTAAACCAAGATGGCAGCTCATATTTTTGGTAAATCTAAAGTTTTATGGGGCCCCAAAAAATGTTTACAAAAAAATGTCGGCTAGGAAATTCTGTATTTAATATTTACATTTTGTTTTTTATTATTGTTATTTTAAAAATGAAGTCATTGTGGATAAATTAATTATAACATTTACAATTTTTTTTTTTTTTGGATTAACTTACAGAAAAAAGGATAAATACAATATTTATACTTTATTCATGTGAATGATGTGCACAGCATTCCATATCATGGGAAATAGTCCATTGCAAGACATTTTGTGACAGAAAGGTCCCAAATTTTTATCATTATGATAATTTACCAAAAACTGTTGACAAAAATAAAGACACTGAATTGAACCAAAGTATGACAATGTTAAAGGTGTCTTGTTACTTTCCACATTATAATGTAAGTTTTTAAAAAATTGAAAAAAAGCTTCATAATTAAATTGATCAAAATTATTCATTTTTTTAAATTTAACAATTGAATTATTAATTTTGTTTTAATTTAACAACTAACATATCTTTGGTAGATTATAGATCCTTGAAACTACATACATCAAAAATACAGGCTGTCATCTTAGTTTACTTGAAAACTCACAAGTATCACTTAGTGAAAAAATTAAATATTTGTTTTTTATTAATTATATGATGTGTAAATAAAGATTTTACTTGAATATATTTGTTTTTGTTTTTTTTAAATAAGAATTCATGATAAGTGAAGTGTAATAAAGTAAAATAGGAAGTTGTCATTGGCAAAAGAAAACTTCAATGTATATTGTAGCTCTGTTTTTAGTTGTTTTTTTTTTATAATTACAAAAGGAATTTAAATTTTTAAACAACTTAATTTCTTTCTGAATTCTTTAAAAAAAATCATTTTATTTGTAGAAAAAAATTTAAATAATATTTATTTCATTGAAAATCTATTTCCACCATCAAAAAGCAAAAAAAACAAAAAACAGAACCTATTGTTTTATTTTGTATTACTTCTTTTTCATATTTGCAAAGTTGATATATATATATATAATTTTTTTTTAAAAAAATATTGAAATGTTATGAAGAATAAGAAATAATTTGCTAAAATAAAAAGCAAAATGATACCCAAATGATTGCTATAGGCTATTCAAAAAATGAACAGTTAAATAATAAAGCTAAACTGAATTGGACTATAGTAACAACTTTACACATTTAATGGTGAAATTTACAAATGTCCTTATTCATGTATTTTATCTTAATCTCTGTACTGTTGATCTATCATCAGGATCAATTGATCTTAATTGCAGGAAACTTATGATTATTTGTCAGTAAAAACATTAACTCAAAAGGGTTATTAGTAATATTAACAGTTACAAAAACATTTAATACATTTTTTTAATTTTACATAAAATATCTAGATGTCAGCAACAATAAAAATAAACATTTGTGGTGATTTATTTCTGTATTTGCTCAACAATCTCTAGTTAACAAGGTAATCATAGAAAAATAAGATTACACATATTTGTTTACTTATTATTATTTTTTAATAAAATTATTAAATATTTGTTTAGATATAGATTTTCTTTCAATATAATTGCTTTTTAACAGAAAATTAATGAGCTGAAAATTGAGTGATAGCAAACAAAAAATGTGTACTATCCATAACTTTTATTATTATTATTATTATTATTATTATTATTATTATTATTATTATTATTATTATTATTATTATTATTATTATTATTATTATTATTATTATTATTATTATTATTATTATTATTATTATTATTATTATTATTATTATTATTATTATTATTATTATTATTATTATGTTTCAAAAGGCCTTTATTGTCTCAAAAGAATTACAAATTTTGCATTTACATAGTTTGTCTACATATAATATCCTCGATTGTCCATTATCATTTGAACACCATTAGCAAATCAATTACTTATAATAGAAAGGAAAAAAATTGTTGCTAAATTGTCCTTGTTGCTAATTTGACATGCATATCCTTCTAAGTTTTTTTATAATGTTTAATTTCCTCAATTCACTATAACATAGATCTAATCTTAAGTAATGACCAGGTTGCTGCATAAATGTCAGGTCTGGCCAGTCTCATCCCTTTTCTGTATTATTTCAAGTTTATTATTATTATTATTATTATTATTACTATTATTATTATTATTATTGTTATTGTTATTATTATTATTATTATTATTATTATTATTATTATTATTATTATTATTATTATTATTATTATTATTATTATAAAAAATTGAAAATTGATTTTTAAAACTTCATACAATATCATTATTATTCAAAAACATATGTTTTATTGAAATTTGTCTTATATATACAGATTTGGTTGAGAATTATTTTTTTCCTTAAATATATATTTTAACGTAAAGACTGAAATGAAGTCTTATTGTGATTATTCATATATATCATATCTATTTATTACTTTTTCTAAATCTGCAAAGATGATATTTTAATTTTCGGATTATTATTATTATATTTTTATAAATATGTTTTTCACAAAATTTGTCAAAAGTATAAAAAATTCATGGAGAAAAGATTTATATTATAAAATATAACTGAAAATAAACACATATGCACACAAAAAAAAACCCAACTGGAGTCTAGGAATGTTTTCATAAAAAATTAACTGAAAGGTTTTCAAGATCTCAAGAAGGAATCAAAAATAGTGCTATTTTCAGTTGATCAAACAATTATTGTAATATTAAGTAAGATAATTAATTATATTTAATAAGGATAATGCTAATAAATTTTCATCAGCTCTTAAAATTATTAGCTATTAACTGATATTTCTTAATCTTTTTATTACATATTTACAGTGAATTGGAAATTTACAAGGGTATTAAAATATTATTTAGGGACAAATTTAATCAGGTGGCAATATCATCATGAATTTGATTTTGAGTCAGACAAATGTTATTTCCCAACCTTATGTTCTTAATAAGAGATCAGTAAGCAATTGGAAGTGAAGTCATATTTATCTGCTAAAAAATGAATGAGGACATGAGGTGAGATAGTTAAAGTTAATATGGATGGCATCAGAAGATTTTGATCAATTATTAAAATTAAAAAAAAAAAAACTATTAAAATTATATGCTCCATGTGCATTATGTATAAATGGAACATATATCATAATATTCAATTTAGTGCAGCAGAAATATTTAATTCTATTTTTAAATATTAGTATAAATTTAATTCTTACACATTTCAATGTTTTTTTCATCTTTCTGCTAATTGCAATTTGAATAAATTATAGTCCTTTATTTTAATATTATAATCTTTATTTAATGCGAGATGTATCCAGTCTTTTGAAAGACCATTATTTTGATATGTTTAATTTGATATGTTACTTCCTTGTATTAATTTTTTCATAATAAAAATTACTTATTATTAAATGTAATATTTGTATTTTTTTAAAAAATTGATTATTTAAGAAATTACTTTAAGATTTAATAACTGAAACACACAAGCTTATTATATACCTGTGTCTATATATGTAATATATAGGGTATATGAGCACAAACTTTACACGACCCACCGCTTGCCACTCTATCTCATAATACTGTGGGTTGTGTGAAATTCTGTGCTCATATACCCTTTAAGATTTAATATAAATATATGTTTTTTTAGTAAACATTGCTGAACATGTTATTCATCTGAACTAAATTAGGGGAGCATTTTAATAAAGCTAAATTAAAATTGAAATTTTTAAATATACTTGTTATATTAAACAGCATTAAGACATAACTATATATTTATTGGAGCACCTTCTAAATAACTTTATTTTTCAACAGCTCATGAACAATCAATTGTTTTTGTAGCTTTATCAATAGTTACTATTTATTAACACAAAAATGACGGCCTTTCAGCTCATTGTTTTTGTAATATAGGCAATAAACCTCAAGAGTGTGCGCTTGACAATGTGAAGGTAGGGACCTTTACAGGTCTTAACCACAAGCTTCCAAAGCATAAGCTCATGGTTAAGTCCTGTAGAGGTAACTACCTTCACATTTTCAAGTGCACACTCTTGAGGTTTACTGCCTTAGTAGATATTAATATTTTTTATTAAATGTAATATTTATAATTTTTTTATAATTGGGTGTTTTAACATTTTTTTTTAAAAGATTTTAAATATTTTAGTAAATATTAGGGGATTGACTGACCATAAAGGAAAGGAGTGCCTTAATGCCAAATTATAAATCAGTGTTTTTGGCTGTTTCTGTAACTGGCTGGCAACTTTTATTCCAAAATATACAAATAGCTGAGCTAGCTTACTTTGTGCTAGTGATCCCAGGGACCTTACTGGAACTAAAGTCAATTGAATGCCAAAGTAATGACCATCTCACTATCATTTAAGAATTTGACTGTTATTATGGTTTAATGGCAGAATGAATAATTTTTCATTGAAAAATATGCCTCGTTGTGAATTTAACACATGACATTGGACAAACATTAATACATTCACCAATCAGACAACAGAGGAAATAGGACTTTTATATATAAGATTATGAATCAATACATTGTACTTGATTTATCAGAAATATAAGTTTACAAATGAAAAACATCCTAAAACATCATATTTAATCTTTACAAACATAGAATAAATAAATAAATATATAATGAGAAGAATTACTTTTTTCTTATTGGCTGATTATTATGATATTATTAAAGAAAGCAAATTAGCAAAATCTACATTGACTGAATTTCATTTGTTAAAAATAAATGAATAATTTAAAAGTCAAACTATGAAATTCTAACTTAAAATAAATCCCTGTTCAGTGCAAAATGTATCGTTTTCATGTGAGAACACAGTATATACATATATTAAATTTATAACACCTTGTTTGTTTAATGCAGTCCTAGATAACCAGATTCTAAAACTTAAGATCTTGAGACCGATTCTGTTTCTGGTACTTCAGACCAGAAACATTTTATGAATTCCAGATGAATAAAGCCATTTAAGTATTATTATTATAATTTAAATTTATGATAATAGTTAGGAAGAAAAAAACTATAACAAATTACCAATAATGATTATCTTTTTTTTTTTCGTTTCTATTATGCTATTAATTTTCAGAAGACTTAACAAACGACTTTCTATCATATCACCTAACTTTCACTCTCTTTGCCACACCTAGAATTAACCCATCTATGCTTTAGCATTTCAGTTATCTGCACATGACATCAGATTATAAATTAAAGACATACGGGCACGCTCATATTTTTCAGTAAACAAAAGGAAATAGTTTATAAACATGAAATTAAAACAAATAATTCCCTTAATTACCAAGTGGCTAATATAAAAATTGATATTACTTTAACAGTTTTTATTTGTTTACTCTTTCATTATTATAAATATTTAAATGTAAATACTGTATGTATTACTTTAAAATCTATTTTAAAATATTGTATTGAAACTAGATTGCCATAAACTAGAAAACATTTCATTTGTAATTACTCTTCAATATAAAAAAAATGTCAATTACATTTATTTATTGAAATTTTAGTTAATTATATATAAATGATAATAGAGTTTGGGCTAAAAGTATTTACATAATGTAATAATAAGTGAAATTGTAATAAACAATGGAATAAGATTCCAATATGGTTTTATTGCAATGAATTTGATTCTATTAATTTAAAACATATCTTTTAAAAAGCTATTGCTTTCATCCTTTTTTTAATCAATATTTAATATTTATTTTTAGACGACAAACTTATGAATTCCTTTTTTTTTTTCGCTTTGTTTTTATTCGCTATTTGTCAACGAACGCATATGTCTGTTTATATAAAACGTCTGTCACATAGTGGCAGCACTGTACATAATAAACAGGAATAGATTTATCAAAAGTTTCTACTATATTATATATGTATTTTATAGTAAAGTAGTTTTTACTTCTAGTTGGTAAACTATTTACTTAAAAAGAAAAAAGTATGAATTGTTAAGTCAAAAACAAAGAGGAGAATAATCCAAAATGTTAATTTTTTAGTGTACATACTTTTTGAATATATATATAAGGCAATCCAAATATATACTATGTACGTCGATATGATTTTATGTAAATGTATTGCAAAACGCTAAATGCAAATTAATTGTGGTGTTACTTTAAAAGATAAACATTGTTAACAATAATAGAAGTATCTATTCTACGTCATTCTAGTTTTGATCAATTTTCTAAGATATGTATAGTGAGGGTAAATACAACGAGATAAATTTCAATATATTACTAAGAATAATATATTTACAAATGATGGAGAATAAATTTGTACTTTACTAGCTAAAAAAACAACAACTTTACTTTATATAGGGCATTGTGATTTTATTTTTTTAATATATATATAAATTTAAAAAAAAGTTTAAAATATTCATTCTCATCAAAGTGTTTTTAAGTTTCTTATGGCAAAAGTATATCATAAATAAGCTCACCATTTGTAAGTAAGTATATGACATATCTTTCAGTAATCGGTATTATATTGCAATCGTATTTTATTTACTCTCAGTGCACTAAGTATGTTTATATATATAATAAAAAAGATTTACTGTGCATTACTTTTTTTTTCTTATTGCTTTATCGTCTACATAAATTAAATCAATATTTGAAATACAGTCACTCATCATATGCCTGGAGCCTAATTGTAAATATAGGGGGTTTAAACACAGACTTTGAAGCACCTTTCAACTATCCAAACTTTCTCAATATTACTGATACACATGATAACACATATATAGAAAAGATCAGTAATCACCAATATACGCATTTCGTGCTGAACCAGCACTCATCAGTTGGTCCAGATTATAATCTCTCAATATCATCTCTCTGAGCATTGATTATATATATATGTGAGAGAGAGATGATAGTCTAGAGCAACTGATGAGTGCTGGTTCAGCACGAAATAACAATATTGGTGATCATTGATCTTTTCTACATGTGTGTGATCATATGTATCAGTGGTATGAGATATGGTGGAGAGTTCAAAGGTGCTTGAAAGTCTGAATTCAAACCCCCTATATTTATAAATTAAATCAGTATATGACATAAATGAGTATGTGGCAGAAAAATATTTTGACAAATAGTATCTATCTGAATTTAAATCATCTTCAAAAGATGTTAGCCTACATGCATTTCTCCATTGTGTATTTTAGAGCCAATCAGAAACTTTCTCTTCCAATATATGATAGTGATTCTAGTAAATGTTATTCAATCTTTACATAGCCTCACATTTGTACTATGATTTCTATATATCAAAATTGTCGTAAACGTTTTTTTTAAATAAAATTTATTTAATAATATCATAAACATATTATAAAAATACACCACCAACATTCAATTATATTCAAGCGTTGTTAGCCGAGAGGTCATCGCAGCAGCCTTGCAAGCACATAGTTGGTTGCAGACTGTTGTGGGTTCGCGTCCCGGCCGATGCTATGACATATGAAACATTCCATTATATTTTATAAACTTTCTCAAGGGAAATAATTTATTTAAGATATATACATTGATAAATATTTATTTTTATGCAGTGCAGTGTTTATTGCAATATATTCGGAAGTAAATTAATCTTAACACATGTGCTGTTTTAATATAATTGACATGCACTCACCCAGCAAAATTTTCCAAGAACAAATTAATTCACTTCCTTCAAGCTTATCTATATATAAGCCAACCTTTGTTTACCATGCATTATTCAAAGCTTGAGTCTATTATATACCTGATCTTTTTAAATGATGTTCACATTGTACAAGTGTAATTCAAATATTACATAAAAGAATTTATTTCATTTTCAACCACAGACAATTAAAATATAATAATTTACAATCTAGATACATTAATAAATATTATTTTTATATAGTGGAGTATTTATTGTAATATATTCAGAAGTAAATCAATCTTCACACATACACTGTTTTAATATAATTGACTTGCATTGGCCCATAAGACAAGATTTCAGAGAACGGGTGAATTCACCAGTCTTTAGGCACATCTGTATATAAGCCAATCTTTGCTTAACTGGATCATTCAGAGCTTGAGTCTATAATAAGTATAAAGCTAAACTATTCAATAAATAACCAAAATTACCCCAAATCCAAAACTTAACCAGACTAGCCAAGAAAGTAAAATCTAAAACACAACCAATGGTTTTACTGCTACAAGCAGACTTCTCAAGTATAAAGAACTACAAAACAACAGCATATTTACATTAAACATTACCCACAATTTCATTTAATTCCCAACCACTTTTAATATTAAAAAAACGTTTAAATAAGTTAATCGTTTCAGAATCATAAATTTTTTATAATAAAGATTCTTGGCTAGTCTGGTTGAGTTTTGGATTTGGGGTAATTTTGATTATATATATATATTGCACATGCATTTGTCTCAATGAACAACATCATCAAATATAAATCTATATATCTTATAGCTCTTGTTCTTTTTATAGATTAAATTTAACAAACATTAAAACATATAATTTACTTTTATATGTAAAATTTTATTGTAATAATTATTTTATTTCATCTTTATTTTGTAATTAATAACAGCTGATGTGTTGCAACTTTTTTATATAATAATTTCTGTAGTCTTTCAATATCATAATTTCTGCAGACTAAGCGTTTTCAGAGTTTTGTTACTCCATAATCATAGTCTCTTAAATTATTAACGTCATTATATGCAAATGTATGCAAAACTTTATTATAATTATTTAAATTTGTAATCATATTTAAAACATTTCTCATATTTTATTTGATTAAACTAAAATTGTAATCAATGTTTCAAATTTTTAATATACAATTAATTATTTATCACATTATATAAATCCAATTTATCCAAACCACTTTGAATACTTTTCAGCAAAAACCTTTTATTGTACATATATACACATCTACATTTCTTTTAAAGGATTAAAGTAAACTGGCTCTGAAGAAGAGTGCAGGGCAGTTGAAACATAGGTGTATGTGTATATGTACAATAAAAGGTTTTCGATAAAAAGTGTTCAAAGTGGTTTGGATAAATTGAATTTATATAAGATATTACAGCAAAAATAAAGAAAAGGGTGATTTTGGTAAGATCTATCACATTCTTGTTTAAAATTATAATTTATCATTATCCTATTCAATTTAACTTTCATATTCTGTTATATAAAAAACTTTTATACTTTTTCTTTATAAGACCTTATTAAAACAGGCAAAACTCTCCATACAGTATTGCCACTCAGTGCAAGCCAGAGTAATAAATGTATGCCAGAAGGCTTCTGCATAAAATCCATATCTAATGCCTATTCATCCAATATCCCCAGACTAGTTTTTGGATTGTGGCATTCATCAGTGAGGAGCCTTGGCATCCATTGATTGCTGTGGCTTGCACTGAGTGGCATTACTGTATGGAGAGTTTTTCCTGTTTTAATAACAGTTATAAGCAAGCATAAGAAATGGTGATCATGTGATGTTTATAAGACCTTACATGCTATTTTGTTTGAATCTTAGTATTATTATAAAATATAATGAAATATTGGTAGTATATATATTTTTGTAATGAGAAAACAATGCACCATATTAAACATGATTAATGAGCACAGTATATTTTTTACAAACTTTCCATAGATACAGAATAATTCTTTGCTCCAACTATTACAGCCCCAAGTAATTAATATATATGGGAGTGTTATCGAAGCTATATGTTGTGCTTTCATATTTATGTCCCCAGATTAGTTTTTCACTTATGAACTTTGCCGGAGAGGAGTTTCTGGATCCAGTACAGTTTTTAACCAATAGCAGCCAAGTAATTATTTGTTGTTATAATCTTCAAATAACATATAGCTAATGTCTGAATAGGAGTACAGCACAACTTTTTCAAAACTTTTACTTCCATAACTTTTACCCAAAACAAAATAGATTACTGTTGTGATTCTCATGATTTTCTGGTCCATAATAATACCTACCAGTATTATATCAGTTTCCATTAAGCATCACATGATCACATTTACTGTATGGAGAGTTTTGCTCTGTTTATCAGTTTCCAGTTCACAGTTTTGTTGCATAATTTTATTTTAAAGCATTGCAATCAGATAGTAACTCTATAATTTAGTATCCATTATTTTCCTAAATGGTAGGTGTATTAATTGTAGAGAAACTTATTTTATTAAATATTTTATTAATTTTATTGTTTATGTTTTTTATGGTATTATTTATATAGTTACATATTTTATTTTGTTCATATCATAGCTCTGATGAAGACAGCAGGACAGTCAAAATGTAAGATAGTATATGTAGTGAGGATGCCAATAGCAGAAACCAGTCTGAAGTTGGGGGTATTCTACAAAGCTTGTTTTGCGAGTTCTATATATAACATTTGTAAACACAAGCTTATTAAATTAGGTCATGTGACATCTGACTTGATTTTTGTTTTTGTAATTTTATTTTTTGCTATGATGGCTTTGGTGATTTTAAATTGCTAAAGCTATTATTATATGGTGTATCTGAACTTAGTTCAGTCCCATATGGCTATTTAAGTTAAATAGCTGGATTGGAAGACATATGGATGTCTGAAAATTTCAGAGTTTCTACTTAATAGTTATATTTAGATAAAGTGCTGGTCTTGTCCTGGTATTTTTAATCTAATGACTGAATATCCTAGCATTCACTGAGGATGCCAGTAGCAGAAACTGGCCTGAGGTTGGGGGTATTCTACAAAACTTGTTAAGAGTTTGTTTTGTGAGCTCTATATATAATATATGTATATCTATACAATAAAATTTTTTTATGCAAAGTAGAGTGGATAAATTACACTTATATCTGTACAGTATTTATATTTGAAGCTAGATGTAGGGGATTTGAACTGAAACTTTGAAGCTCCTTTTAGTCATCTATTCCATTTTACACAGCCAATACGCATGACCACACCCATGCATAAAAGATAAATGATCCCCAATATACATATTTTATGCTGAACCATTTATCTTTTTCACATGTGTGTGGTAATGTGTATCAGTTGTGTGAAATAGATTGGATAAGTAAAGAGAGCTTGAAAGTCTGAGTTTAAATCCCTTACATAATTATATATCTCCAGGTATATAAATTATATTTGTATTCAATCAAACATTAGATGATGTATATAAATAGAATATAAGAAGTTCTCATTCATAAGTTCTAGATGCAAATCTGGTGGGAATTGTTTTTATTATGTTAGTAAAGGCAAAAAGGTAAGTTTTCATATAGGTGACTTTTATATTTGTAGGATCCTTGTATTATTAACATTATTTTTAAAATATGCAAAGATATATTTCATTTTTAAAAGTTTATATTTTTTCTGATTGTTATCAATTTTGGAAACTTGTCAAGCGTTGTTAGCCGAAAGGTCAACACAACTGCCTTGCAAGCAAGCAGTTGGTTGCAGACAGTTGTTGCGGGTTCGCGGCCGATGCTATGACATATGGGAAAAAAAATATTTGATATAACATTAAAAACTTTTTTTCCCCTAAAGACAATTTCTTTGTTTCAATGTATATTTTATTTTAGTTATTTATAAATATGTTGCCATTAATATGATAAAAAATAAATATTTGTTGCCACAAAGATAATTCGAACTTAAGGGGAATTATATGAAAAAATAATTGTATAACTTATTTTACATCTTGACATAGTTTTGTTTCTCAGTTGTTAGGAAAGTAATAAACTTTCATAAAAAATTTTAATATATTTTTTGAAATTGATAAAATGTTTTGTTAATTTTTTTCTAGTTATAAAAATATGCTTTAAAACTTCAATGATAAGGACTACCTTAATTCTCAACATATACAGGCAATGTGTATAAAACAGGCAAAACTCACTACATGTATTGCCACACACAGCAAGCTAGAACAATCAATGGATGCCAGAAGGCTTGTGCACAAAATACCCATCTAGTGCCTACTCATCCAATATCCCCAGACTAGTTTCTGGCTTGTGGCCTTCGTCAGTGAGGAGCCTTGTATCTGAGAGCACTGCACCTAGATCTTAGAATCTAATGCAATAGTGAGTTTTGCCTGTTTTAACAACAGGTATACACAAGCATAAGAGGTGGTGGTCATGTGATGTTTATTAGGCAATGTGTATGTATTATGCAAGTTCATTTTATAGATAGTATTTTTTATTACATATCAACTTACAACAATTATTTTTCAGTAAACATAAATAATTATTAAATATTTTTATTAGATTAGAAATTTTATTTATTACTTAATTTTTACAGATGATTAATATAATTAAATCAATCCTTAATTTATATGATTAATTTTTATATTTACATACATGACTTTCGGTTTAACTCTCACAGATTGTCATTTTCTTATATTTTGAGTTGCTCTGTGCATTCAACATTAAATTTAAGGTTAACCATTATTACATATTAGAAAATAATAAATTTGATTTTATTTGATAAATACTTTTGTTTATAAATGAAATAAATTTTAAATGTTCACATTTTATCTTTGAAAATAATAAAAAAATGAGATCATAATCGAAACAAAAATTCTCATACGTCATTATTGCTGGGAAAATTATTTTCATTTTTAAAAATCAACAAAATCTTTGTTCCGATTTATTTTTAAAATGTGAATGATTAAATATTTATTTTACTTAAGTCTAATAAATTATGCTTTAAAGATTTTAAAAAAAATTAATATTTTTTGCGATGTTACAATATTTCTCATGTGTCATAGCATCAGCCGGGAAGTGAAACCGCTAACCTGGGAACTACTTGTAAAGCAGCTGTCGCTGACCTTACAATATTTTCACACTTGCTGTTATAATTACATAGGAAACTAAGCTTATAAACAGCTTCAGGGTAAGTTTGCATTGTCCAAAAATATAATATTCTATTTTTAAAAATAAAATATTTCCATTCAAAATAAATTATTAATAATTTATATTCTTGATTTGTAATAGTTATGGTACAATTATTAAACTTTAAATTAAACATAGCTCAGTGTATCTGAAACAAAAGGAGTAAATCACTCTTACCCAGACTATGACTTAACCCTTTTCCCGCGCTCGACGAGACTCCTCATCGACATCTAAAATCACTCTAACTCTTCTTTTATACATAAAATTCTAATCATTAATTCTTTAAATTCTTACGATGGTGACATCTTCCGATTTATTTTAGAATAAAAATAAAATAAAACCATTTAAACCTAAACAAAGAAGGAACATTATTTTGATTGTTCTTACATGCTCTCACCAAAAAGACATTCTGATTGGCTGGAAAGAACAAAGAAACTGCCTGATCAAAGAAAATAAAGAAAACGCTGAGATTTTCATTTCAATCGATTTAAATTATTATTAAATAATATTTATGGAAATTAAACATAATTTTCAGAGAGAATAATAAAAAAACAAAATTATTTTCAAAAATATTGAAGATTTAATAAATATATTGAAGATGTAGTAAAAGAAATATTTACTTTTCTATAACTAAAAGTCGATCTTTTGTTTACATTATAACTTTTATTTCCGATATAGAATATCTTAGAATAAATAAATAGCAATTTATTTTTGAAAGAACTTTCGTTTTCTTCATGACCTGAAAAATTAATTATATACTTTTTATAAACGATCTGAGTTAATTTATATTATACAATTGTTTTAACAATAGTTTGTCTTCAGTTTGAGTTCCAATTAAAATTTATTTTTACTGATCAACCAATAAAAATTACGTAAAAGCACTCTAAATGTTAAACAAAGGATAAAGAATAGAATGACAATTATTGTACAAAAATGGCTATTAATTATAATAATTTCACAAATAAATATGTTTTTGGTTATTCAAACTATTTTCTCCAAACAATATCATAAAAATTAGTGATGTCAGAAGATATCAGAAATACAAAAAAGATAATCATCAATGCAGAACTAAAGCTGTTTTATCTTACCGAAATTTTGGTTTTTAACTCTCAATGAATTTTTTTCTGAACTAAAATTTTTCATTAAAATATATATAACAAAATATGCATATTTAAAAATAAAATTTGTGAAAATTTTCAATAGATGGCAAATAATTTTAAAATCCTTTAATGTTGGGTGGATTGATCCCATCGTTAATAGTTTGTTTTAAAAAATATTTTTAGCATATTTATTATTAAAAATATTTTTAGAAATAATGAAAATATAACAATGTGTGTAAAATAAAGAAATTAATTTTAGAACAAATATAGTAATTGAATATAAAACAAGTTTTCTGTGTTTAAAAGAAAATATTATTATTTATAATATCCTGCAATGCTAAGCATTCTTTCGATTAAATCTCATCACTTTGCAGAATTGGTATTTATATTTTAGAGCTGTGTTATTTTATAACTACATCTGCTACTTATAAATAAAAAGTGAATTATAGACTTAAAACAGTTATAAACATTTAACATAAAATTATGACCAAAAATGTGAACAAGATTTAATTCAATCTCTTACTTATTATTTTGGATGCTATATTACTAAAATTGAAGCACTGTCATTGTTATTAAACTGTGGACATGAAATATAAGCATTTTTTGATAATTTTTAGTGGCTGTTTGGGTTATGTTTCTATTCTTTTATATTTTATTGAATAGATCTTATCCTTCAGCATATTTTAGCAGCTTTAAAATTACTTCTCAGTAATATAAGTTTAAAAATAAAATAAAACATTTTAAAAAATAATATTTTAATTTTATAACTATGAAAAATCATAAACTGAAATACAGAATCTGTAACTATAGAGTTATTTTTGCTCTTAGTGATAAAAGTATATTTGGAATGAAATAAAATTTACTTAAACTTCATTTCTGTTACTAAAACAAATTTTTGTTAAGAACACAAAGCAAAGAAATTATGTTTTAAAACTTAAAATTCCATTTATAATTATTAAGCAAGTAATAAAAAATATCAGCTATGATATTAAAGGAAGCATGTGTTTTTCAGTCATTGGCAACTTCCTGTTTATATTATTACTTTTCTCTTCACTTGTTTTTTAATGCAAATATTTTAAATAAAATCTGAATATAAGCATCATATTCTTATTGAAACAAATTATAAGTGCATACGCAAACTAAGGAAAATATGTGGCTTTCATTTCAAGATTTGAACACAAAATGAGTTTGATTCTTATCTACTGTGGTAGCATTCTCACAGTTTTCTTTGTTTCCACTTGCTGTAAACTTTCAACTTTCATTTTAATATTAAATCATTATTATATATCAGAATATATTTAATTTGACTTTATTTGATAGATATTTTTGTTTAGATATTAAACAAATTCTAAAAAATTACATTTGACTTTTGCAATACTTTAAAAAATTATATTTTAATCAAACAAAGCACAGTTTCATCATTCAATTTTTGGGAAAAGCAGAGTGAGTTTGCAAAATAAATAAAATCTTCTTATTTGACATTTGTACTTAAAATATAAACAAATGATTATCAATATCTGATGAATCAATCATCTTATACTTTAATGTTTAAATTTTTCATAATTTTAAGGATATTGCTATATTTTCTACCAGGATGTGAATGATAATGTGTTTCTAACAGATTGTAATTCCAACCACTGCAATTTCTATAGTAACATTACTCAGAAAAATATACCCTTTTATGTTTAAATATAAAACATTTATGTAGAAAAGAAATATGAAATAATATATATTCTTAATTTCTAATAATTATCACAATTATTGTGCAAAAATAATCATAAATGTTCCAAAAGATCAAATTTTTAATCATTCGTAATATTTTCTCAAAGTAATATCACAAAGCTTGAGACCTCCAAGAACCATCACTGTGGAGTTTAGTATGCTTTGAATTCCCTATGTTATACATATATTAGACAAACATATGCATGCATTTTAACCCTAAAACAAGTTAGCAAAACTCTCAATAGAGGGCCAATATACATAAATTGAATGTTTTGATTTATCAAATGCTGAAGCAGCAAGGCAAAGTTTAGTTACTTCAAGAACAATGGAGCCAATCTTCACTCTTTTATCTTATGGTCTCTATGCAGTATTAATATCTATACATTTTGTAAAGAAATCAGTTCATATATTATGTGACTTAATTTAATAAGCTTGTACTACAAATGTTATATAATGAGCTTTAATAGCTCTTAGCAAGATTTTTTAAATATCCCTATTCATAGACCGTTTTCTAGTTGTTGACTTTCTTTAATGAGGAATATCCTAGTGGCTCACTGAGAAAAATTAACAGATAATGTCTGAATATCCTAGCACCTCACTGAGGAAAGCCAATAGCTAGAAACCAGTCTGGGGATAGGGATATTGGGAAAAAGCTTATTAAGAGCTATTAAAG
The DNA here is from genome assembly GCA_028023455.1 of Epiperipatus broadwayi. NCBI lineage: Eukaryota > Metazoa > Onychophora > Udeonychophora > Euonychophora > Peripatidae > Epiperipatus > Epiperipatus broadwayi. The sequence goes on along the minus strand of JAQFVV010000043.1, from coordinate 5,998,253 downwards.
CTCATTATATAACATATACATTTTTATTAAAACTGATAAATCAATATATATATATATATATATATATATATATATTGTAACGGGCGGGCACACATGCCATTACATTAATTTTTTTTTAAAAAAATTAAAGTATAAATGTTCGCAAATTAGGTTATTAAATAAAAGTCAGAATTAAAAATTGAAAGCTAAAAGCTTGCAAAAACATATATAATGTAATATAGGGTATATGAGCACAGACTTTCAGATGACCCATCACTCTCCACTCTATCTAATATCACTGATACACTCAAAGCACATATATGCTGAAAAGATAAATAATCACCAATATACGTATTTCATGCTAAACCAGAAATCATCAGTTGGTCCAGATTATCATCTCCCACACATATATACCATAAGTGCTCAGATATATATTAAGATAGACAATCTTCCTACTTTAATGGACAGGCTCCAATCTACTACACCCTCCAACTCTTCAACCATCCATCCAATTGAAAATCTGATGATGGAATGCTATATATATAAATCTCACAGATGGAAAATTATTAAAAGAAAACTATTTAAAAAAAATATTTTAAAACTAAATTTTAAGCAAAAACTTGAAAGATTTAGAGATAAAAATATATCTTTAAAATATACAATAATTAAATTACTTCTATTGTGTAAAAGGCTAAAAATGGAAATGATTATTTTTAATTAGTCTAAGTAAACTAGCCTTTGGGCATCTCGAAATTTATAATTAAAGGTCAGATAGGAGATAATAAGAACAGAATAGCCAATAAAAAAATCCTTCAGGAAACAGACCACAGCAGAATAATCATCATCATGACATCATATTCAGTTAATCTGGAGGTTTGATATAAAAACGAAAATATTTGAAATAAAAGTAACTTTTTTTTGGGTTCCGAGAGAGTTGAAGGAAAGGGATTGAAAAGATGCACTTTCAATCCCTTAAGTTTTTCTGAAAGAAAGAAATGAAGTGTCATTTTTCTATACTGCAGACCCCAGGACACCAGGGTCCTCCAAAGAACTATATCAGCTAGAGTAAAGGACATCCAGATAAATACCAACAGACTGGCTAACAGCACACTGGTCTCCCCAGGACGACATGGGAATTAGAAACAACACGGTATCCAAATCACAAGCAAATATAAAGCATGGACTTTTAAATTGTAAGAATTCTACATAACTCATGAACTTTAAACATAAATTTTTTCTAGTATTCTAATATAAATATGAATTCCTATCTGACCAAACTAAATCATTTATTAATAATTATTTTTATTATATGTATTTTTAAATCATTTCCATTAACTTATTTATTTATTTTTGTCTTTTGAGCATTTATTATGATTTTTTTTATTAAGCTAAAACTTTTAAATCATGTTAAATTTAAGTTGGGTGGGGATGGCTGTATATATTAGTAAAGTTATATTAGTTTAAGGGAGGGTTAATCTCAGGTTGTTTGTTTCACAGTTAAATTGGATTAATGGGTTGGATGTATTGGTGTAATTAGTAAATGTTGTACAAAGATCCACTATGTGCAGGATCACATTATACACCACACTTGGGCAAAATAGTCCCATTTCTTATTGACCATCAGAGGCAGATGGTATTCCCTGATCCTTGGATCACCCCTTTAACCTATGGAATGGGATGGTAAGTTGGCAAAAAAGGACCACAATCCCTTCCTATGAAGTTACTTTTATTGTTCTTCTCACCAGACAGATGAAGTATTCCTGTACAGGACAAGAGGCATTTCTTCTAGATAAGACACTGTTCAGATGTACATTTCTGACAATACGGTATTGTGATGTCATATTCATGTTGCATTGAATACATCGATATATCAGATAGATTGGTGTGAGTTTGTCTGTGAAATTTTGGCCTAAGGTTAAATAAGGGATATAGAATATTTTCTTTTTCGAGTGCAATCTATGTAGTCTATCCATACTCGACATTCTAATAAAATATTAATTAATCCATCTGTGTGAACTTATAAAATAAAAAAGTTAAAATGTAAATTAAATCAAATTCTAAAGTAAACATTATACTAAAATAAATAATTCTGAATTTTATATATGTGTAAAGTAAATGTTTTTGTGTATTGTTTAATCTGGCAGTGGCTTATTCTTATTTTTTATTATCTTTCTTTCTTTAAAATAAAATATATATTATCTTTACTGCTCCATGAGCTAGTGACTGGGGCATTTCGGTCGTATTTATTTAAATAGTGGATTTTACTATAAGTACCTGCTGGCCTATATAAATTTTCAGGTTCAATTGGCCTGATGGACCCTGGTGGCAGAATTATAATGTAAGAGTCACTTTGTCCCCGACCATTATAATATATATATATGTTTCATTTTTACCATCAAATAAACACACACAATGCTACAGAGAGCCACAAGAGAGTGACTTTAAACTAAGCTCTTGTCATTATTTACTCCTAGAGACCTTGCCACTGGCATAATAAAAATATGAAAGTTTTTATACATAAAGATATATATATATATATATTATTTTATATAGCTATGGATAATATTATATCTTTAATAATGATTTTTTGAATTTTTGAAACAGGGTTAAAACAAATATTCTTTCATTTGGAAGCAGCCATGATGGTTACCCAATAACAAAAGACTTTTGTTTTCATTATATATTTCAGTTTATTTATTTTGTTCTAATAACTTAGCAAAACATTTTTAACATTTTTAACCAAAAAGTTTTATTTATTTTGTATGAATTAGTTCCGTTAAGACACAACTGAATGTGCTTTTAATGTTGTCCCCCAGAATCATAGCTCTGTCTACAGGAAACTAATTCATATAAAACAATGGTAAAAGCTTTTTAGTTGTAGATGATAAAAATATTTTGCTAATTTATTACAAATACAAATGAAAAGAAAAAAGTAATATAACTGTTGTTCTATACTTGTAAATTCAAAATATTATTTTTAAGAATAATTTTCACTTGTAAACTTATATTTCTAAAAAATAATTTTAAGATTTTGAAAGTATAATGAAGAATAGAGGTAAATTTGTTAAAATAAGAAGATAAAAATTTAATTAAAAAAAAAACAAAGGATTGTCAGAAATATACTACTGTGAATTGTTTAATCTTTGGATTGTTCTCCATGAGAATAATCATATGTGGCATTAACATGTTTTAAACAATTAATTTTTACATTACTTTGCTGATTTTATGGTCATTTTATCAAGAATAATGTACTGTATGATGCTGCCCTTTTTATAATTATTTTACAACTAAAAAAATCAATATTTACATTTAAAGTTATAACAATGAGATAAGGCCTGCCTTCCAAGGAGCTGATTAGTTATTTCTCATTCTCTACAAAAGGCAGTGCTTGTCGACAATTTTGACAGTTCTAAGTTCTTTGTTTTGATTTTCAAAGTAAAAATCTATGTTTAATAGTGTTTTTTTATATATTTATTATTACTTTCATAAAATATGTGTAAAAATATAATTATTTTAGAAGTCTAGTTCAGACGTTAGTAAAAATTGTTTACTTTTAGATGAAAGTAAATTAAAAAAGAAATCAATGACGTAGACTGCATTTTGTAATAGGTTACGAAAAGTATGTTATGTTGTCCACTGTAAATCATTTTTATCAAATATAAATAGAAATTTATTTTTTAAAAAACTTTTATTTCCTTTAATAATCTGACAAATTATTAATTTGCTTTTTAGAAGCTAAACTAAAATGAGTATAATTTTAAAAGACAAATATATTTTACTGCTAATTCTGTAATTAACCAATCAAAAATTTAGAACTTTAATGCAAGTGGCCAATAGATATTTTTCATGAGGTGAAGGTTAAGACATCATAAAGCTATGAAATAATTATTTTAAAATTCCACATATAACTAGTACTAATAAACTGATTAAAATCTACTGCTGCAGTAATTATAAAACATTCCTTCTCCTCCAATTATGACACCCTTTTGCTTTATATTACAACTTGTCTTCTAAAAGCAAATATTTAATAAAATCTGAATTTTATCATAAATAATCTTAGATTTCAAAAGTAATCATAAATATATAAACAAAATGACAAAAAATATACCTTTTTATTTTCAAAATCTAAATAAAAAAATTAGCTCTCTCAAAAGCTCTCACAGAGCCTGAAAGCAAAAAAAAAAAAATCAATCACTAGCATTGCCAGCTTCTTTAATTGATGTGATGTAATGTGGCTTCTCCTTAAATGAAGTCAAAAATATCTGAGCAATTATGCCCAGATAAACCCGTTAGCCACTTAATTTTCCATTCCCCACTCTATGTTTTCCCATATTCTGCTCCATCCCATTTCCACAACATAATCTTTGTCAATTAATTCCCCCTTATCTTTTTCCAAACCCAGCATAAAAACCAATGATTCACTTTCTATATAATCACTTTTTTCATATTTATTCTTTCATAACTTCATTGTATGTACCCTTTCTATTTTCAAACATTTACATTCAATTAGCAAATGCCTAATATTTTCTATTCCTTCCTTACATAATTTACAAAATAAATCACCCATATTTTTTCATTTACATGTATATTCTCTTGTAGCTAAAGATCCCATTCGAGCCTTAAACAATAAACTACTTCCCTTACTATTATCATATATTAACTCACACCTAATATTCTATTTATTTCTATATATATTTAAACTCTTTTTGCTCTCCATACTATTTCTCCATCTCTCTAACTCCCTATTCTTTATTAATAAATCTATTCTTTTATCCCATTCCTTACTACTATAACACTCAACAATCCTCCTAACACAATCATCCCATCTTTTGTACAAATATAGTGATATAAATTCTTTATCCAAATCTTTTGCATACCACATTACCTTTCTCACCCATCTTGTTACCTGCCCTTTACTCATAACCCAATTAAATACTATTTTGGCTATTCTTTTATTATCCATAATCCGCAATCTACCAAACATTTTCATTTTCTTTTTGCATCTTTCATATGAAAATTTGACCATCCCATTTCTCATTGAATTGCCTCCATACATTTCTTTGTAAAGTGTTGCCATCTTGAGAATTTTTTTTCAATCAATGAATCAAAATTATTTTAGTTTCTATTTTTGCCATCAAATAAGTGCAAAACTGGCAAATGATATTAAAGATATCTCCAAGAGAATGATTTGAAACCGAAGTGAGCAAAGCACTATAACTGTCATTGTAATCTCACATTTGAAACTTGAAAAGAATTAATCTTTTAATCATGCATCACAATCTTAATCTTAAAACTTGTAATTAATTTCACACTATTCTACATTTTAAAGGCACAACAGCTGACACTAAAAACTTGCAAACGAATCCCAAGATATATTTCAAATAAGTAGATTGTTCAATTAGGTCAATCTCTGCATTGATCTCTAAATGTCACATATCCCATTCTTGTTTTCTATTTGCTAATATATTAAATTTAATTCATGGAAATGAAGTAAATAGCATATACTTCTTTACCACAATCACTTGTCAATGTATATATAATTTTTTTTTGTATACTTCATTTAAAATATGGACTTTAAATTTAAAAAAATCAAATATATCTTCATTATTCTTTATTTAGATGCTGATGATTTTCATCTTTTAATGTTGCAGCATTCATAAATTTATATTTTGGAACTTCTAACTAATAATGCCTTTTTTTACAATTTGAGTAATAATCATTATTGTATTTATCTGAAATGGATGGCTTCAAAGTTGTGAATGGAGGGAGTTTGACAATGGTAAATGAAAATGTAACAATTTACTCTAGATAAATACTCTTCATATAATAAAGATATATATGAGAGATAGTGACCTGGGCCAACTGATGAGTGCTGGTTCAGCATGAAATGCACCTTGGGGGTCATTTGTATTTTATTGTATCTTTATTTATATGAATTTAAAAAGAATGGGGAAGTGTGGATGTGTTTATTATATCTTTAAACATAACCTAACTATAAAAACTTGATTAGTTGAAATGCATTTAAAATATATTCTCATGATTTGTGGTTGTTTTAATCACAATCTGCAGCTCCATGTTTGAAATGTGAAAAGGGTAAAACGTAAGAGTATTATCCATGAGTAAACCGCTAAAAAAAAAAAAACGATAAAAGAAGAAAAAGTGTCAACTTTCAGTTAGGTAAAATATCATATAGATATATTTTGCCATTATTGCATTTGAAATTTATATCTATGATTAAATTAAGTGTAATAATTTCTAATCTAATTAATATTCTTTAAGGCTTTGCCATAAATATGCTACCATTAAAAAATGTATATTAGTCACAGAATGAAACTAATAATGAATTATATCAAAAATCTTAACTCCAAAGGTGAAATTCCTAATTATTTATTTAATTTTATTAAATAGACATATGCAGAATTTTTAGAATTACATGTATGTTAGACATGTCAATTTTAGAACAGTTTTTGTTCGCAAATCAAGTAGTATAATTAAAATAATATGTTATCAATTACATAAAATAATTATTAAATATATAAAAAGAAAGTAATTATATATGTAATAATAATAATTTGGGCAAATTCTCATATTAGGTAGTTAATGATTAGTTGGAGTAAAATTTTAAACAAAGGAATAAATTAAATATATATGTAAATATCCCAATGCATATGGCTAGCTGAAAATTCAAATACAAACTGTTCAAATCACACTATCAAACGTTATATTTTTTCAGCAACGCCCTCTATGAGTAAATATAAAGTCTGAACTTCTAACAGCACAACTCAAAAGGATATTACAATTACTACAAAAAAGCATACCATAATTGCAACAAAAAATTAAATTGCAATAAATAAATCGATATTATTATTGAACTTGAAAACAATTACAATGAGAGTTTGTACGATTTATGAGAAAAAGTAAGAGAAAAACAAGTTTTATTGAACCTATTTATTTTATAGGTTCAAACAATAAAATATAAGCGATGATGTTACTTTAAACGTACTCTTGCGTCAAAGAAATTTTGAATCAGGAACTCACTATATTGTGCAATGATTTACAATAAAAAAATAAACCGAAAAATTTTTAAATCAAAAAAATCTTTAATCTAAAAATGTGGAACCTACAGCAGCTAAAAATTTGAAATTCAAAATTAAAATTTGAATCACCTGTTCCAAAAATAAGAATTGGGATAAATAAATAAAAAAACAAAATATTGGTTAAAATGAATTATCAAAATGCATCAATGAATATATATTTTGCTTATTTTTTTCTTCATCAGATGCATATTTATTTAAATAATTATACACTATCAAAATATATTCATTAATGAGGGTTTTTTTTTTCCTTAATCAAATAAAATATTTATTACGTTTAATAAATAATATATGTTCCTATCAAAAACTATCTAATCGTACATCCATGCTTTGTTTCATATATAGCTTTATTCGGTGCAGTTTTTTATTAAATATTTTTTAAAAACCATACCCTCTTCCCCCTAGCTGAATACTAATTGAAAAAATAAAAATCAGAGAACAAACTTCTTATCATCATTTTAGACTGAAGCCCATCATGTCAGTAGTAAAAAGTATAGGCTACTATATTCTTGATATAATAGAGTAGTAATATATAAAAGAACAATAAATAGTAAGTCAACATACTTTTTTTTTCTTATAAATTCAAAAAATCAAATATTTTTTTTGAAAATGATGTATTAATTATTCAAATTTCCAATATATATAAAAGCATTTGTATATCCTAAATAAAAACGTTTGCCCTAAAGAATAAATATTAAATCAAAATAAACAATGATCACAATAGATTTTTTTCAAATCATAATTTAGAACATGCAAAATGCATTTTATCTCAAATCAAATTAAAAAAATAAACAAAAAACTAATGTGGACGTATTTTCTACAGATAAATTGTTTTTTTTTTTTTGTTGTTGTTGTTGTTTTACTGGTATAAATAAAAATATCTTAAATAACGACAACATTTTAAGCAAATATTAAAAATAATACTTCGCAGTTTTAATCTTAAATATCAATCTATTGGATGATTTTATTATAAAACATAATATATATTCAAAATCTACTTTATCTTTAGAAAAATACATTTTAATGCTAAAAAAAAAATGTAAGGAAATAAAAGATCCATCATGAAAATCTCAAAGATTGGAAATAAAATAAAATTAACGTAAATATATTGAATATATATATAATTGTCAGATTAATTTATAATTAATATTATATCAGATAAAAAAAATAATGTTTTGATAATAAATAACTTTTGAGTTAATTATATATATATAATTTTTTTATATAATGACGATTTATGTTTTTTTTTTTTTAATGATTACTTGCCTAAAACTTTTTGTTAAAACCTTTTATGTTAAATTGATACAAGATTATTTCATCGGAAAAGTTATCGACTGCCTTTATTATATATATATAAAAGTTGTTTTGATAACAAACAGAATGAGATTCTTTGTATTATTTGGTATTGTTTAGGTATAGACAGCTTTATATGTTTACATAGATAGATGGATGGATGGATAGATAGATAGATAGATAGATAGATAGATAGATAGATAGATAGATAGATAGATAGATAGATAGATAGATAGATAGATAGATAGATAGACATACAAAAAACAGAGAGAAACATAGACAAACGGAAACAAAGAAGCACAGGTAGACAGTTAGAGAACAGAGACAGATACATAATAGATAGATATAACATAAAACTTTCACTACACTGCGGATTCATGAAGCATATAAATAAAGACAACCGAAAATAATACATATACTTCACGAATAGATGATAAAATAAAATACACATGGAAAAGGAGGGATGAAGTCGGATTAAATATATAATGTGCTTATCTTTAATTTTAAAAAATTGATATATTAATCTCTAATTAGTATAATTTGATTTATATTTAGTAGACTAAAATGGATAGGATTAAAGTTGTAAGTATATGAAGCGTTGATACTCTTAAACCAAATTGTAGTAATTGGAGATTGATGTATCTATTTTTTAATTAAAGGTAAAACATGATACGTTACCCCGATTTTATCCCTCTTTTTTCACATGTATTTTATTTTTTAGATATACTAAAACTTTAATAATATTTGAATAGAAATACACCTTATATAATTGGCGTTTAGATGTAATTATAAGGGATTAGAACACAAACTTTCAAACTCTCTTCAGATTCCCAATCTATCTTATACAGCCTATAAAAATGACCACACACATGTGAAAAAGATAAATGATCTCCAATATACATATTTCACGCAGAACCAGCATTCATCATTTGGTCCAGATCATCATCATCTCTCCCACACATATATAATCAGGGTTCGGTTTATATTAACAAATCTTCAAACTTTAATGGGTAAGTTTCAATCTTCTCCACTCTCCAAATATCTGGGCATTCCATCATCGGATTTTAAATTGTATGGATGGCTGAAAAGTTGGAGAATGAAGTAGATTGGAGCATGTCCATTAAAGTTTGAAGATTATATATATATGTGGGAGATGATGATCATGGCCAACAGATGAGTGCTGGTTTTGCAGGAAATATGTATATTGGAGATCACTTATCTTTTTCACAAATATGTGATTATGTGCATGGATTGTATGAGATAGACTGGATAGCTGAAGGGAGATTGAAAATGTGTTTGAATACCATATAATTAAACTTTAATAATGCAAAGTGCATAAATCTGCTTTTAATGCGATTATCTAATCATTTAGCCTCTGGGGTGATATTAACAAAGCTAAACGTTATTGTATTGTCAGTAGTAATCTAATCCATTCAATTAACATGCTTTCTTTTTCTACTTTGATGAATTATCTTATGGCTTAGTGATCACAAACTTATGGATTATTAGAGAAAGAATAATCAAAATATTTTTATAATACGTAATAAAGATTTTAGTATGATCTTAATACTATTGGAGCAAACTTTCTTTTAGTTTATACAAAAAAAAATAGAAGAGACAAATACCAAGAGAACTTGATCAATGGAACAAAAATTGAATATCTTTAAGGCTCCATGTTTATAAGGTCAACTGTCAAAAATGATAAAACTGTAGTGATTTGTCGATCTAAAGCCCAATGTCTCTCTACAAGTGCTCAAAACTACAGACAGCCACTTGATATCATCACGAAATGGATAAGAGAAATGTAATTATTGGAACCTTTTATAGATAATATTAATTTGGATTAGGACTTTTCTACATTAAGTTGTTTTAAATAATTCATATTTTAAACATAAGGTTCGTTGCTTTAAATAATTAAGGGTATTAATTTGGATTAGGACTTTTCTACATTAAGTTGTTTTAAATAATTCATATTTTAAACATAAGGTTCGTTGCTTTAAATAATTAAGGGTATTAATTTGGATTAGGACTTTTCTACATTAAGTTGTTTTAAATAATTCATATTTTAAACATAAGGTTCGTTGCTTTAAATAATTAAGGGTGTCCATAGTACACTCCGGGTAGTGGACATATTAAAATAACGCTCTATTAAAAATATATATATATATAGCAAATTTCAGCATTCAATAGTAAAAAATAAATGGGTTCGTAAAATAATGTAAATTAAATACTCATTAAAATATTTTACTCTACGTTCTAGCTAAAACAAAAATATGGTCTCAATATTAAATGTTTTAGTCTTAATATAATAGCCCAGTTTTTTTTAATCTAAAGAAAACTAAATGTTCTAAATAAATTATCTACGATCACCAGTATATTAGTTATCCAATTTTTCAGAAATTGCTAAAACAGTTTGAAAGAATAGAATATATTTGTCAAGCGTTGTTAGCCGAGAGGGCATCGCAGCCGCCTTGCAAGCAAGTTGTTGGTTGCAGACGGTTGTGGGTTCGCGTCCCTTCCGACGCTATGACATATGGGGGGGAAAAGAATAGAATATATCTTGTAAAATAATTATTTATTCTTTCATGTTTCTATATGTATATTAAGCTTGTAAATTTTGTATATATATATTAACGTAAACTATTAAAGATATAGTCATTGATAAATGTTGAGAAAATAATAATCACAAAGATATGCTCATTCTATAACTGTTATAAAAGTTACATTAGTTATAAAAAAAGTGATTCATCTCATTTAAATGAGTGTGAAAGGCAAAGATAAAATCATTTACAAAATCATTCAAGGCAAAGAATTTAGCTTATAATAGAAAACAAATGCAAAAATATTGTGTCTATCATGTGGAATATTTATAAATAAAATAAAAGAGCTAACTAATTAAAAAAGGGGAACACACACATATATTTATGAAATAATTTTAATTTTAGGCTAAATAATATATATATATATATTAGTATAATCAATTTCGAACTAGGTATATTCTTTCTCAATAAGTGTAGGATATATAAAAAAACGTTTTCATATAATAATAACTCATTTCTAATATAAATACTGAATAATAATTTTAAATTAGTTTTATTACTTATTAATATATAATTATTTTCACAATTATACGGTGTTTATATATGTCTCATATATCAAACTACGTCCGTCTTTTTATAATTTGTTTATATCTCTACATTTCTGTTTACATTTTTTTAGCAATATGTATATGGGTGTCTGTATTTGTCTTTATGCGAAATAAATAAATATATGTATATATCGGAATTTACTTTGTTATTATTATTAAGTGCTATCAAGTCGAAGTTATCTCCTGACAATTAATTAATATATAATTAGCATTTCTCCAGAATGAGAATCATCTTTTTAGTTTTTCATGCCAAAATAACATTTATTATTCTAATGATGAAAATTCACATCATTGCTGATGATGTAGGCAAATTAAGATAATTTCAACATCAGCATTTGTATAATAAGTCAGTATTCAAATCCGGTCTGATTCTAAAGAAAAATCTTTATTCATTTTTCTTAATACTCGATATATTTTCCAAGCATTTTGCCAGGACCGATATTTCTTTTCTTGAGTCCAATTTTCACCATTATAGAGTCTTTCATTAGACCTCATAGTTTGAATCATTCTGATCATCTTGATAAAAATATGTTTTTATATCTAATAACCTTTCCTAGGCTTTTCTTTTTCCATAGAAACTTTCCCTTATTAGATACTTTGCTGTTATTGAATAATCCACTTTAGTTATATCTTCAATATCAATTCTAAAATTAGTTGTTGAACTTTCTCTTCTTGTAAAAAATCTTTTTACACCCATTTTTGTTTTATTCAGCTTAGTTTTATTTATTTTTTTGTTTGTTTGTTTTAAAAAACTAACATTTCTTCAATTTTGAATATTTATTTGATAATAATTTTTATAAGAAAAGTAAATAGATTTCCTGTAGGGGGGGGGGGATTAAGGGACTCAAAAAAGTTATTATGTTTCTAAAATTTAGAAAAAACATGAATTTTCTATTTAAAATTTTGAAGCAGTAATATGCTAAGTTTAAAATAAAATAATAAATATAATCTACAAAAAAAAAAAAAAAAGGAGAAACATGGTAGACAAATGTTCATTTATTTACTTCTAATTTCTATATATATATATATAATATAAAAAGATAGTGACTACCAGAAAAAAAGTTGAAAAAGTAAGAGGAAAGGAATTTAAAATGTTTGAATTAAATTTGGCATGACAAGGATTTAGATAATAAAATTTTTTCTATCAAAAATATACATAATATAAAATAATGTGTTAAATCATCAATAATAGTATTCTATCCCATAGACAGTTCCAGAGAGTAGTCTCATCATCAATTCATCCATTTTTCTCTCTATTCTCTACATTGCCCAGCTCTTCCATTCCACATAACTCTTCCCCTCTCTTATATTATCCAACAATGTCAGTCTCTTCCATCCTTTCTTCTTGCTTCCACTCGCCATTCCTTCCAAAATATCTTTCATTAAACTATACTTTCTTTTCAATATATGGTCAATTCAGTTTCTCTTTCTAATTTCTTTAATCAATCTTCTTTTTCCATTAAATAAAGTGTAAAAATAAAGACATCAAAATTTAAAATATGAAAGTCAAAATCGAGATTGAAATAATTAAATACAATACATAAAATAGTATACCATATTTAATTATTTGCTTAAAATATGAATATATATATATATATATATATATATATATATATATATATATATATATATTATGGAGATTATAAATAGGATTAAAGTCAATATATGTATGGCTATAAAAACTTTTAACAATTAAACAAACAAATAATAATTTTTTCTTCTAAAATCATAGTTAAGAATATTGTATCACCATGCTCACAGATATAAAAATGGAGATTAGTAAGATAAAATAAAAATAGATATAGAAATTAAACAATGAATTTTAAATAAGACAAAGAAAAAGCTTATTACTAAAGACAAATGGACTAGTAAATTTAAATAAGCCAATGAACAAGCAATAAATACATTTGAAAAGACTAAAACAAAAATTATGTGGGGGAATAATTAAAAGGTTATATAACTTATTTAAACCGTATAAGGGATAATGTTGAGAGAGACTGACAAAGATAAACAAATGAGATAGTACTGTGATAGTTTTAATAATTAATTTAATACTTTTAATAATCATATTCTTAAATTATGCTATCAATTACAACAAAATTTAATATGATTATTATACATTCAGCATTCTATGAAGGATCTTATGAAATATTAGTTAGGAAGATTCTCCTGTCCAAAAGGTTGAAAATCTGATGTTTAAAACTTAAAATAGGCTTAGGATTTTTATTTCAAGTAACTGAATTAAAACCAGCTTAAATAAACATCAAATTACTGATCAATAAGAAGTGTTTAATTAACATTCTCTAGAAGGCAAAGCAAAAAGAAAACACACTAAATTTCTCATTATCTACTTATATGTTATTGGAAAGTAATGTCTTCTCTTCACAACTTTCTTTTGAATGAGTTTAGAGTGGCTTTTGCGATTTAATCAACTATTAAAATCATGTTTTATCTTTTTATTTCACCTATTTAAATAGAAAGGTTGAAGTAAAGAAGGATTCCCCTCTTTTCTTCCATAGCATAAGCTTGTGGTTAAAACACCTGTAGAGGTCCCTACTATCGCATTTTTATACGCATATTATCGAGGTTATAGCCTCAGCAAATAAATTTATAATTACAACTTTATATAGGTTTGCATATATAAACAAACAAACAATGTTTCAATAAAAGTAAGAGCGTATTTTTCAATGCTTAGCTTTTGTAACACAACAGCAAATTTTCTTATCGCTTCCAAATTATATTTGAATTGCTTCTAAGTCCTTTACAATTTTTTGGGATCCAGATTTACTTCATCTATTTATCTATTATCATGTCTTCTACGAATGCAGTTCCATCTCAGTTTTATTAATTATTTCAATTCTGTTAGTGATATCTGTTTGTTCTTTCACCCATGTATTTAATTTTGATTCTCTTCTTTATTTATTTGGTTCTCTTCTTATTACTCCTAACATACATATCTCCATATTTCCTTCAGTCGCCTAAAGTTTCTGAATTTTTTTCATATGTCATAGCATCGGCCGGGAAGCGAACCCGCTAACCCGGGACAACTACTTGTAAGGTGGCTGTTCTGACCTCTCGACCACCAATTGCCTAAAGTTTCTGAATTAATTTTCTGTTAAATTTTTAAGTTTCAGGTCCATAAGAAAGAACTGGTAAAACGTGTATTAAAACCTTGTTCAAAACATATTAGAATATTATTTTTTTAATATTAAATTATTTTTACCGAAAACAATCCATCCAAATTTAATTCTCTAATTAATTTCATTCATTATATATAAGAATAATAATGAAAAAAGAATTAAAAAATAAATTAAGAGGCTAAATAATTAGTAAAAGTAATTGGAAGTAATTGGAATTCATAGATTTTTTTCAAAAGTAAAAATCTCCCCCCTCCCCCCTCTGTATCCTAATAAGTTAATTCAATTAGTAATTAATTATTTTAAAGATGTCTTATATATATATAATAAAGATAAAATTATAACTAAAAATATTAAAACAAATTTACAAACGTACATATATAAACTGTAGGGGAGGTAGATTGGTTGATTGCTTAGGGGGGCATGTGACATTATACATTACAAAAATTAAAAGATTAAAGCTTTAACCTAAAACTTTTATCTCTCAAGAAAGTCATTCTTCAATAGCACTAAACTATTGAGGGGGGGGGGGTATTAGAACTTCAATTTTAAAAAAAAGCACAATTCTACTAATAGAGGATACTCGTTTTATCAGAGTTTTTTAAAAATAAAAAGGTAGTTTTTAAAAATGTGTAGTAACTAATTGCTTTAATATATATATGGTAATAATAATTATTAGTCAAAATTATAAAACAAAATTTAACGAAAAAATCACACTTCTAATGGTATTAATTATAAAAAGAATTAAATGAAATGTTAAAGACCAAAAAATATGAATTTTAGATTCAGTCAAATCTGTTTGGAGGTGTTAATCTTTTATTCACTAGACCAATGCATCTCCATTTAATAAACTTTCTCCTAAAATTATAAAGACTTAATTAATTCAATTTTAAATTATATATACATAATATTAATTGAATAAAATAGTACATAAATCTTCAGTTAATCTTCAATAATAACAATCCTAAAATTTTGTATCCTAACATATTATGCAGTTACGTAAAAGTACTGTCATTTATGCGCACATTTATGCAAAGTTTAATCTATTTTACATACAAAATTTAATCCAAATAATCAGATTACTACTTCATTTAAATAAATATTTCAGCCATTAAGCTTAATTATAGTCATTGTCAAGTAAATATTAGTAAAAATAATTAGTAAAATTGAATTGAAGTATCATTTATTTAATATATATATATTGAAAAATATATTGGAATTTCTAATTAAGATTTAATCACGAATTAATAAATTAGATAATGATTTAACTAAATTAACATATTTGTTGGAAGTAAATATGGAATTTATATTACGATAACAAATTTTATTCAAATGTACTGCTAAATGTAATAAATTCAAAGTTAATTGATTTATACAAATACTAGAATTGGTTAATATATTTCCAATGCAATGTTCACAATACAGTTTTCTATACATTTGATAGGCAACTGACAATCTTCTATTATTTTTGTTATGTATACCTATATACTGTACATACGTAATGCAGTAAACACTTAAATCTTAGTTATTACGTAATAATAATTATTAATTAAGAGTTTATAAATAACAAGGAAGATATAAAGGTTACAGACAGAGTAGTAAAACAAAGAATATAAATTAAAAAAAAAAAAAAATTGATTTTTAACCTTTGCAGCTATAAAAATTCTGATATCTTTGAATGGATAAGTTTATAATCATGCAATTGAAAATATGCCATTCAAAATCCCAAATGATCTAGTAAACATTAGTTGACAATTTAGAAGTCGCTGGGTGTAAAGACGAAAGCGGGAGAAAGTAAATTTGATGACGAAATACTACAATAAAAAAAATAAGGAATAAAAAGGGATAGTTACTTAGATTGATAAAAATAGGAAAAAAAAAACTCACAGAAATTTAAACATTTCATTTTAAATTGGGGAGGGGGGGGGCCGTAAAGAGATAGATGGATTAATATGTACATCTAAATGGAATATAATAAGAATAAAAGAGGTATAATATATTTGCATAACTGATAAACAAGTTATCAGACAAACATGCATAACTTATTTTTCTCATATACCATACATTCACACCCACGCATGCATACACGAACATACACATGAAAATAAGTGCGATTCCAATAGATAAATCAATCAATTAATTTTATCTTTTTTATTACAATATTCACTTATTTATTTAAGAACAAAATAAGTATTCAAATAATATTTCAATAAATCATAAAATTTCTGACGGTAAGTAGGTCGGTGAAACTATTCAATATGTTGATACACTCTTATCCCCCATCTTTATCAGTGGTAGGTTACCATTGCTTGTTACCGATTTCCATAATTTAATGTAAGCATCTTTTATGCCATTAAGATTATAAAAAAAAATTATATACTATTTTTTTGTTTGTTTGTGGATTTTTTTTTTTTACTGTTTTATTTTTAATTATACGCATTTAAAACTTTTTGTTAATAGTTAAAAAATTTTTTAAAAGTTTCTCATATAATTTTTTAAAAAATAGTACAATTTATCTCAAGCCATTGTATCGGTATGATAATGACTAAATTTTTAATAGTAATTCTAATATAAAAATTATCTTTATATAAAAAGATGCTTAATTATACATACATATATCTCTACACACGCGCGCGCGGGCGATCGTACAATAACAGTGTATATTTGCATATAGGGAAATATTTTGGATTCAAATATTTATTTTAAAAAATCGTAATGTTTATATATATATTTTCTCTCTAAAAAGCATATTTTCAAAATATAAATTAAAATAGTAATATAGGATAATCTACAGCTTTTTATAAGTATATATTATTGTTTCCTTTGTAAGAAAGTGGCGGTTAATTTTTAGTTAATTATCTTTATTTTAGTCTTATGACTAACTGTTTTAATATTCAAAGCATCGGATTAATTTTTGTAATTAAAATATATAGGTATGTTAAGTTTAGGCAGCAGATCCTAAAGCCACGTGGTAAGATTTGATCTCATAAAAACCATATGCTAAGATTTGGTCGTAGTATCTTGAAATCTATTTAACAAATTCTTTTCGTACTTTAAAAGTTTGAGATACATTGTGAGCTTTAATGACTTACTATTTATTGAGTTTATAATGATTAGTTGAAATATATCACGTGCTTAACAAATTAAACATATATTTATGAATATTGCTTATGTAATTATACGGGATTTGAACACAGACTTTCAAACTCCCCTTCAGCCTATCCATTCTATATCATATAACAGATACACATGACCACGCACACATATAAAAAAGATAAATATTTTCCAATATACGTATTTCTATTTCGTGCTAAACCAGCACTCATCAGTTGGTCCATATCATCATTTATTTTTTTCATATGTGTGTGGTTATGTGTATCGATTGTATGAGATAGAGTGGATATCTGAAGGGAGTTTCAACGTCTGTGTTCAAATCGCTATAATTATATATAAATTCCAAGTATATAAATTATACTTGTATTCGAATGTTGCTTATGCAAGTGAGACTCAAAATCAAATTAAAATGAAAATTTTTGTCAAACTAAAGTTTAATAACTAATTTTAAGAAATGTAATAAAACAAAGTATATCTATTTTGACTTCAATTTTATTGTAATGGAATAGTTTATTTTTGCAGTTATTTTATAAAATCTATATGCTGTTCTTTGTCTATATTTTTCAAAAGTTTTATTATTATTATTATTATTATTATTATTATTATTATTATTATTATTATTATTATTATTATTATTATTATTATTATTATTATTATTATTATTATTATTATTATTATTATTATTATTATTATTCTTTTTTTAAAAAATCAATTATATAGATATCTTCATGAATAACTTATAACTGTCTACTAAAAACTGTACAGTTTCTTATTAATAATCAGTAGATTTAGTTAAAAAGTAAATAAATAGTTCTAGGACACACCCATAGGATTATGATACCAACTACACCAACAATGAAATATTACAACATAATTGTAACACAACCCTTTTTTTTAAGTCTGAAATTGTATTCTTATCTGACCAGATTAACCTGGAATCTTAGCTTTCTAACTAAGAATAGATATATTCACATTTAACAACCATTACTGGATGGCAGGTGGATTAGCTATGTAGCATCTATCCTGAAAAAAATTCTAAATCTATTTGTGATTTAAAATTTTTTAGATTTATCCATGCCAGGTTGTAAATATGGCAAATAGTGCATAACGAAGCCCTGATTAATTTCAATAAAGTACTTAAAAAATATATGCAAATTTTATATAATGTATTTTTTTTGTTCTATCATTTTAGACATAACTTTTATTTAAAAGTACATTTATTGTATATATTTAAAAAGGATACAAAGTAGGAAAGTCAACTATAAAGGGAGTTCCTAGTAGAACTTAACACATTAAGAAATAATTTATCATACAAATGTAAAGCACAAACTAATAAAATAATACATTTAACATACTAAAACAAACATATGCACAAACTTAACCAGTCATAAAATCAACTATGTTAAATTTAAAAAAAAATCATTTTATTAATTCCAAGTGTTTTTGTAAATTTAACGTTTAGATTCATAATTGAAATTACATTTTCTTGATTGTCTTTCATTTTTCTTAGAGTACTCCAAAATTATTGATATAAGAACTTTTTAGTTCAGAGAGGTGAACTAAGATATCATCCTTTTAATACTTCTTATTAGTCATTTAATTAGACTAGAGATTATCCACTTAGTGGATAATCTTTAGTCTAATAAATGACTAACAAAAATTATTGATATACTCTCATCAAGTCGTTTGTGTCACAGTTATAAGGGCAGTAAGTATGATATTCCTCAATTAAACTGTATTAATTGGTTATATATGCTGAACAATGATCAAGATATGTGTAAGAGATTGTAATTTGGACCAACTGATGGGTTCCGATTCAGTGTAAAATGTGCATCGTGGGATCATACATACCTTTTGTTCACATGTTTTGGTTATATATTTATGATCACAGCTCTCTATGATGCTAAAAGTGGATAGAAATCAGTCCTCACATTGCATGAAAGTGGTGCAGTAAAAATTAGGATTACAGAAATATTATTTATTAAATGGATAATCCTAGTCTAATGAATGACTAATAAAATTATTAATATACTTCCATCTAGTAGTTTGGATCAAAGTTGTGAGGGCAGTAAGTTTAACACATCGATTAAACTGTAGTAATTGGTTATCTGTGTATACAGAGCAATGATAAATATATGTGTAAGAGATTGTGATTGGTGCCAACTGATAAGTGCTGGTTCAGCACGAAATGTGCATATTAAGGGTCACATATCTTTTTTACATCTTTAGTCATAATTTATGATTACACTCTTCACAAGATGCTAAAAGTGGATAGAAACCAGTCCCTGCCTTGCATGAGAGCGCTGTAATGAAAATCTCACTATGGACATATTATTAAGTGAATCATTCTTGTCATTCTCTGTTATTTGACATTTGGATGCAATATGTTTTTCATGTATTAGATTTTCAGAGCCACACGATCTCCATTGACATTTACAGTCAATATAGGTCAGAGATAAAACCTTACTTTATAAAATTTTTTAGTAGCTCTCAAAATTTTTGGTGCTATAATTTCCATTGGTTAAATGAGAGAAAAAAATATATTTTTTTAATCCAGTCAATTTTATTTTAGCTTTATTATCTTTAATTCTCTTCGCTTTCAACTTCTATTTAAGCAGCTTATCAAACATAATGCAGTTATAGCCAAAAGTGTAGTCTCCCCAAATATATCCAGTAATAAGATACAAATGAACCGATATCAGGAGACATGTATGAATATTTGTAATAAATCAATGCTAAATTGATTTTTGACATTACTATTTCTTAAGGTGAATTTTAAAAGCAAGCAGTCTTTTCCTCCATAATATTATAAAAGAACTTAGTTTTAGAAGGATTTTTTTTTTTAACACATGGAATATTTTTAAAAAATGGTAGTACCTAAATCTAGTAGTGATTCCTGTATAGATTTTCAAAATAAAGACTTATTTTAGTGATATCATCACTTTCTTTCTTTATGTTTTAATGAATCAGTATTATCTCAATATGTCCTTACAAGAAACGCACTTGAGCATCTCAAATAGACATCATTAAATATCATATGTATTTATATACATATGCAAATTGAACGCAATTCAAAACCTTGGAGTAGTATCTGCCATGAATTTGGATCTCTTGATTGGTAAAAGCCCAAGTTAATTATTCTTTTTTTAACATTTAAATACAAAGTATATTGTATATACTTCTAAGCTAGAGGTAATTAGACTGGAATTGAACCCAGACTTTCAAAGTCCGTTTAGTCATCCACTCCATTCTATACATCCGACTCACACACGCGACCAGATTCATGAGAAAAAGATAAATGATCTCCAATATACGTATTTCATGTTGAACCAGCATTTAAGAGTTGGTCCAGATCATCATCTTACCCTCACACAGATAGAATCAGCGATCAGTTTATATTATGACAGCAAATCTTCAAATTTTAATGGATAAGCTTCAATCTTCTCTACTCTCCATCCGACTTTTCAGCCGTCCAAATCATTGAAAATCAGTGATTAGAATGGCTGAAAAGTTGAAGAATAGAGAAAATTGAAGCTTGTCCATTAAAGTTTGAATATTTTCTATCTTAATATAAACCTAGCATTTATTATATATGTGTGTGGGAGAGAGATGATGATCTGGACGAACTGATGAGTCTAGTTCAACACGAAAAATGTACATTGGAGATCATTTATATTTTTCGCATGTATGTGGTTGTGTGTGTCAGTTGTATAAGATGGAGTGAATAAAGTAAAGGGAGCTTAAAAGTCTAGGTTCAAATCCTCACTAATTATTCTTTTTTGCACATCTTTTTGACTATGAAATTTATATACAAAATATATACTCATTTCTTGAAAAGTAATTAAATAAATAAATAAATTCAAGTCACTTATTAATGGCAGTATAGAAAATAAATTAATAGTAGTAGTACCTAATAGTAATAAAATGCACGCTAAGTCATTATATATTAAGTTTTAAAAACCTTTTCTAATATTTTAAAATAATAAAAATGAGTGCTCAAAATGATATCAGTATATTAAAGTTATTACATATAAAGTAGTTATCTCTATATGTTTAATAATAATATTTTATATTAATTTTTCTACTTCTGATATATATGAATAATTAAAAAAATCTTCTTTGTAAAAATAAGTTTATTTCAACGCGTCTTCAAACTTGTTGTTCCCGTTCTACTACATTAATATACCGGTATATATATATATTAAAGCAATCATTAAATAAATTGAGAAAATACTGCTTATGTTTTCTATATTGATTTCATATTATGTATTAAGACAGAAAGCTAAAATTAAGATCCTATTGAATGGTCAAGCATTGGGGTCGAGAGGTCAGCGACAGCTGCTTTACAAGCAGTTGTCCCGGGTTAGCGGGTTCGCTTCCCGTCTGATGCTATGACACATGAGAAAAAAAAGATCCCATTGAATAATAAACATCATTAGAGATACTTTATAGCAACAACTCTCAGAATTGAAAATCAAGTATTACATCCTAGTTATATTATTCAGTTGTCACTTAACTTTAAAATGCCTTTTAAAAAAAATTGAAATATATGAGCAAAAAATAAAGCAATTTCTAAATAATCCTATAGAATAATTCCCCAAAGAGAACTTAAAGAAGTGGATATTATTTAATAGGCTAGTCAAGTAACATCTTTACAACGATAATTTATGGTCTGTTTTTTTTTTTTTCTTTTTTTAATGTTTAGATAGAATACGTAGATAATTATTTATTATCCAAGGAGAAGTTAGCTAAATTGTATAGTTAAAAAAAATCCTGTTTGCAACCAAGAAACAAAATACCCGACTTTATCTTACTCAGATTTAAACCCTAAGTGATCATGGTTAGTTGATGTTCTAATCATTGTACCACTCGATTTTGCAATACATTCCCATATATATATATTCATTTTAGAGATAGAAATATCTAAGTTTAGGTTATAATTAAAAGATACTAAAAAAATTAAGTGGGAGGCCAGCAATGGTAAACTGTCACCAATAATAATCAAGCGTTAACGTTTTGCTAATAATCTCAATATGCTTGGGGCAATAAACTTGTAAGTGAACACACACACATATGCTTGTTAAGTTGTCTACCAAGGGCACATTCAAAATTCAGGATGTGGCCATGATAATTTTAGCTTTGTAATGATTTTCTATTACTTGTTTGCCCTCAAAATCTAATTGATTCCATTATCTTATATATTTATTGAGACATTATAAATCGCAATAAGCTTTAATATTGAAAATCCTTAATTATATATAATATAGATTATGCGAGACAAAATATGAGTTGGAAGATAGTTTTGTAAACTATTAGTAGTTATACTCGAGTACCATTGAAATACATATATTAATCTAACATGCACATGTGTGTAAGCTATATATACCCATATATATACACTCATAGATAGATGTCTATATATGTATATATGTCTTTGTGTATATATATATACACGAAGTAAATGTTATAAAAGGTGTATATATATATATGTGTGCACGTATGTATGTCTGTATATATATATATACACACGAATTAAATTATTTTTTCATTTATTTAAATTTCAGAATTGTTGTGATCGTATAGTGTAAAAGCTCTCTATCCAAGATCAGTCAGGATAAGTTAAAATAATTTCTTAGTACTATATGATCATCGTAGCTGATATTTCGCTAATGACTTCTATCACTTTAACATTATTTGCTCTAACACCTCGTGTTTAGAGATACAGCGAAAACAAATGGTTTTAAACTTAGAAGTACCGTGATGACTTTTACAGGACTATTTTAAGGTAGCAGAAAACATTTTCGTTCTTTATTAATTTGAGATATAACTTAAACACTCAATATTTGTTTACTACTTAGCTTAAAATCAACTACAGGTAAAAAAAAAAAAAGGCAAATTTATTTGTTTTTTAGAGAAAATTTAATATATTTCCTTATTGGAAATATTTATAATCAATTCATAGTAGGTTAATTTTTGTATTCAATAACAGGTTAAAACTTTGACATAAGAATAAGATCAAAACACATTTGACCGTTGGGGTATTGTTATAGCTTCTTATTTCAGATCTTTAAACTAACTATTAGATCATAAAATCAGATTTGATATTTAGTATTATATTCTGAAAGCTTTAACTTATCAAACTGATATGACTAGATTCGGAAATCTCTAGCCTTTGAGTTTAGGCTAAAATGTCGCTTATCCTACCTACCTAGCAAAATAGTATAGGATTGTTATTTTTAATACAAAAATATAAGTAAAGAATTATAAAAAAAATAGCATCAATAATACATAATACATATTTAATAATTAATAATGAAAATAATATTAACATATTTCATAAATTTTAAATAAAAGGAAAGAAGTTTGAAAATATGCAAAAGTTAAAAAAAGAGATATCAGTTATGAAAATAAATAAGATTTCAGCAGGATTTTGAAATATTAGTAAATTAGAAACATTATAAGAGAGAAATATATATATTGTAATACTTATATATATATATATAAGTGTTGATTGGTTTCTAATGGTTTTATATATAGAGAGAGAAAGATAAACAAAAGAAAAAATAAATACAAAAAAGGTAGAATATTTTGATAAGGCAGTGTTGCAAAAAAAAAAAAAATTCTAAATAACTATTGTTGATAACTATTTCTAATAATTATTTTTCTATGTCTTTATTAAGATTTTATTTATCAGAATATAAACTTATTTAATAAAATATTGACTTCACTTTTTTTTTTTTTTTGAAAGCAAATTTGTTGATACGAAAAGTTATCAGAACAAAAGAGACAGTTTAGTATTTTGTTTTCTTAAAACAAACTGTGGTATTTAATATAATTTTAATTTTAAAAATATTTCTTATATATGAGTGGAGTTAAGCATTTGTTAAATAAATGGATTCGTGTTAACCCAATAACAAAAGTGTCATTGAAATGCCAGAAAAAAATAATCGATAACAAATAATTCTTAAGAAAGGCTATAGACATATGATTATCAGAAAACAAAGTACAGTTGACAAGATATAACACATCATAGTTATTATAATAATAATAAATGATTGGACTAAAAAGTAATTTGGCTCATCTAACAAATATTCAGTCAATAACTATAGTCAAATTATAAAAATATATAGATTGTTATCAAAAAGAATATATCACAACTACAAAGCATATCACACAAACTTTTATGAAAGAAATGAAAGTTTGAATAAATACAGAAATATTTATTTATTCACAATTTATTTTATACGAATCTATTGCATGTATGTAGTTTGGTGTATATTTTTTTTAAACGGAAATCAGGTTTTCATTTTTCTAAAAAGATTTAAAACAAATGCCGAATAATCAAACAATAAAAAATATTTAATCATATTGTTAATACTGTTATTTTTCATCTTAACTTATGTATCTATTTTGTTTATTTATTTAATTTTATGTAGTTCTTTTTTATCTTTTAAAAACATAAATTTTATACTGTTTATTAAACTATAAAGTGCTTTATATTGACAACAGTTATTAACTATATATATATAACGTAAAATGAGGTGTAAATTAAAAATATTCTTGATTAAAATCACAAAAATCAAACAATAAACTTGCAAAATTAGTTTTATTACATGTTAAAATTTCATATGGAAGTAATATAATTTTCTTCTTCTTCCTTTTCCTATGTATTGATTTCTACTTTAACATATCATAACATTTACAACTTTCTTAAACACTTTATCAATGCTCTTTATTTATATCAAAACTAACAGTTTCGACTGTCCTGCAGTCATCATCAGAGCTACAATATTCATATATATAATTATATGAATATGTCTATAAGTGTATTAATTATATAATTATATATTTGAATATTGTAGCTCTGATGACGACTGAAGGACAGTCGAAACTGCTACTTTTGATATATATATATAAAGAGTACTGATAAAGTGTTTAAGAAAGATGTAAATGGTATGATATGTTAAAACTTCATATAGTATTTAGACGTTGACTCTTTTTAAATAGAATTACACAGCAACAAACACTAAAACTATCACTAACATTAACAATAACCTTGCAGAATTATTTTAAGCATTATACTATCAAATTATTAGCTGCCCTAAATACACACACACACACACTATGGTCACTATACCTAATATAAATATTTAAACAATGACTCTCTTTATTATAAGTGTTTAGATTATGACTCTTTATAATATTAAATAGAAACAAACAATTACATACTGTCACTAATAATGTTAAATTAATATCTTTTTAATGTAGTATCCTCTTTTTAAGAGAGAGGAAAAATAGATATATATTACTCAATATTTTTTGTTCATTTATTTATTTATAAATTTACAAATGTACTTTACGTCTCTACACAATGCAAGCAATTACAGCACTGGCCTATTCAATGTATTTTTCTCAGTGAATAAGTATGAATTGAATATTCATATTAAGTAAATGTAGAAAAAAATATTGAAAGATATTTTTTTTGCTAAAGTTATTATGATTTATTTGTTTGGAATATATAACTACAATAATAAGCATCCAATCTTTAAGGTAAGATAACCCAAAGTTAGGGTCTTACATATTAGCATATATCTTACTAATGTAAAAAAAACATTATTTAATAAGGTGACTTTTGAGTGCTTCTAATGAATGTAGGATAAAAACTAAAAAAGAAAATATACCAACATATATTTATAAATCTATAAAAAAATCTTAGACTGAACTTTGTATATTCATTTAAAAATATTCTGATTTTCCATAACAATGAGAACTTAAGTGGAGCTGGTCATATTGCTAGAAGAGATGATAGATGGACAATTGAAATCTTAAACTGGATTCCAAGAGATTGTAAAAGACCCAGAAAGAGACCACATGTGAGATGGATTGATGAAATAAGAAAGTGTGCAGGGGTGATGTGGAGAAGAGAAGCTAAAGATAGGAGAAGATGGATTGAACTTGGAGAGACCTTCATTCTGAAGTGGATTGATAATGGTTGATAATGATGATGATAAAATCAAATCATCCATAATTTGAATAATTAATCTTGTCATTCTATCTGATAACATCAATCTCCACAATGTTGTTGTTCTAATTTTTACTTATAAATAATCCAATATTTTAAAATTGTGATGGCAAACTTTATTGCAAAAATTGGAAATTGATTGAAAGAAGAATATGTAATGGGCAAATTTGGTTATTATGACACAAACGGAAAAGGATACAATTTTTGTGAAATTTGCAGGATATTAAAACTGTATATAATTTATTCTTTGAAAAAAAAAACACTATGTGGAAATAGACATGGAAATGTCTAAATGAACATACATCAAATTGGATTATATTTTAATTAGCAGAAAAGATTTATTTCCAGATTAGAATGTTCTTAATAGATTAAACTTTAGAAATAATCATCATATTAATAAATTGTAAGATCCACACTAAAGATCCTTCAGAAACACTCCAATGAAATTAAATTAGAACTTGCAAATAGTTTTAAAATATTAACAGATTTTGAAAATGGTTGGACTTGACTAAAATTAATAAAAAGATAACTGATACATTATTAAGTATTACTAGAAAGATCTAGTACAAAAGAGCAACAATTTAGCTTAATTTTTCTACTGAGACAAGACAATGCATGAAGAAAAGATGGAATATATAAAAATACACAAAGCTGATTTATCAGAAGAATTGACGAATTGGAAAATATGCTAAAGATAAGAATAAAAGTTTCAAAGATTAAATAGAACATCTTGGCATTGGAAGAAATATTATTCCAGCAATAAGAAAAAAAATTGAATTCTTATTAAAAAATGGATGACACCATAAAACGTTTGGAAGAGTTCTACAAGGAATTATAAAATAAATAACAAGAAAAAAAAAGATATCCCCTTAAATAAAACTCCTTTTTTAAAATTGCCAAGCATTTTAAATGAAGAAGTGAGATATGCAATGAAATCTATGAAGAAACTTTTTCAGGAAATGATTGAATTATGATCATATCTTAAAATAATCAATTGAAGAAATAGAAAAACGGTTGGTATTAGATCAAAAGCTTAAGTGATAGAAATGGACAAAGGATTGTAAAAATACAATAGTAATATTGATATTTGAGAAAGATTATAAAGAAGATATTAGAAATTACAGAAATATCAATCTTCAACCATTTTCATAATAAATCTTCATGAAGATAATTACATATCTTTTACAGAATTTTTAATTCTCATGAACCAAAAGAACAAGCCGGATATAATTAAAAGTAATGTTAACTAATTCAGTGTATCATAGGCAAATATTGAAATTTTTTAGCAAGTCTATTGAATATGACATTCAATACTGTCATAGGGGTTTGTAATAAAAGCATTGTAAAACAGTAATAAAGAGCACATATGATTTAATATTATATGGATTTGGCAATGCAATAAAAAAAGATAAAGTTTTAATACTATTGAATAATTATATTTATAAAGCCATATTCATTATGTAAAGTAATATATACTAAGGCTATAACCTTAATACTATGCGCCTGAAAACACGACAGTAGGGACCTCTGCAAATCTTTAACATAAGATTTGTCTATTAAATAAATCTTGTGTTAAAGATTTGCAGAGGTCTCTACTGTCGTTTTTTCAGGCACATAGTCTTAAGGTTATAGCCTTAATATATAATACTATTGAATATGATATGAGTTGGTGTTATCTTTGGATTTGTAGATTACGAAAAGATATTAAATTCTACAAGACTTTTCAAGAGTTTTGTGTCATCAAAATATTAATTTAGGATATTGTGTTATTCTGAAGAATATTTATAACAGTGCAACAACATTAGATTACACAGATACTCAGAAGATTAACATGGAGAAAGGTAAAGGATAGGTGACTCTATATCTCCAAAACTTTTTACAGCAGATTTATAAAAAGTATTTTGTGGATTAAAATGAAAAGCTAAGGGAACAAAAGTTAATGAAGATTATTTAAGTATATAAATTATATGCTGATGTGATTCTTTTTTGAAAATAATGTTTCATAACTTCAGGATATGATGAAACAGTTATCAGATGAAAATAAAAAAAAGTAGAAAGGATTAAAAAATTCTGAAAAGGCTAAATTAATATTAAATGTATTTTTCCAGACAAAGAAAATAAAGATTGACTATTAGAAAAGCTTAGCTATTGAAAGTAATATAATTTTCTTTTTTTTCCTTTTCCTATGTATTGATTTCTACTTTAACATATACCATTTACAACTTTCTTAAACACTTTATCAATACTCTTTATTTATATCAAAACTAACAGTTTTGACTGTCCTGGTATGATATGCTACTGAAAGTAATAATAATAATAAAAAACAGCCACTATTAAAACAAATATGGACATTCTAATTCCAAAAAAAAGAAAGAGAAGAAAAATTACTCTAGAAATGAATTTTGCATCATTATACAAACCAGTCTGTCAACTGCAAATATGGATCATATGTACATCCACATATAATGAATGCACTAGTCTATTTTTCTATTTACTTGATATTTTATGATGTTATTTTTTAATTAACTCTTTCAAAGAGAAACTTTTCTTTCTGAAATATGAATATCCATTCTCTGCCACATCTTTTCAATCTAAATAATTGGCATTGGACTTTTCTATGATGTCTTTGAGATAATTTTTATAAAGTAAATGGGATCTACCTCTTCTATGAAATACCATGTTCACCATAAAACATCTTCTTAAAGAGTATTGCATTTTCTTTTTTTCCAAAAATAAATAAACTTTATTTACAATCAAAACACAATACATAAATAAATAATCAATTATAAAATTTGGTTGGGAGCATGGATATCCTATCCCAACGGTTACAAGGAATGCCTAATTAAGTATACAAGAATATACAGATTAGAATGATACAAAATCTAAAGGAACATAATTATCTTAATATACGATTTCAATGTAATAATTCATTACAACCATCTGGAGGTCAACACAATGAAACAAATAAATACATAAATCAAATCGTTGAGCAACAGAACATAGAAAAGAAATTAATAGAAAAGAAATTAATTCAAATATTTTTCAATATAGCTTAAATACAGGAAGGCTTCAATATATATAAGAAACACAGCAATCAATATTAAATAAGGTAAGCATAACATAAAAGGTCATCAACAGGCCAAACTTGCATACAGATTCCAACATGATCAGAGACATGAAAAGAAATCATAATACAAAATCCAAAAGAATCAGACAAGCAGTAACAATGATGAGAGTCAGACTTGGACAATGAGAATCAAGTTAGTATTGGCACAAATTCGGATGTTTAATCTGATCCAACAAAGGCATTATTTTACAATAGCAGATTCCAAGAGGTGATTTTACAATAGTGCCATCTATAGTCAGTTGAAGAACATATTGACTGGTTTTATGCTCTTGCTATTGTATTTGTAAAAGTTTACTGGAACACCCTGAAAGGAACCTTTTCCAATGCCTTTATACTATGTGCTGATAGAGTGTCAAAATTTTAATTTCCATAAATAAAATGATAGCTATCTATATAGCTAACAATGCTACAATATTTATTTTTCTGCCAAAGGCAACAGGAACACATTGGGGTCTGTGTTGTGCCTCAGTATCCCAGTCTATCTTTGTACATATAAAACTACCAAGATATTTAAACTGGTTTACATTCTCAAATTGATAACCATCCAAGCTAATTTGAGATTTTTGAAGATTAATTAACGAACCAAAGTCTTTATATGCTGCATTCAAAAAATTAAGTATATTTTGTTAATCATCTTTTGAACTAGTAAAAATATAGAACAATCTTCAGCACATTATAAATCCAACAAACATTTGGTCAGTTAATTAATAGAGATGAAAACTTGATGGATGAAATTAAACAATTAAACACGGATGTAATATTTTTTATATAACTTGGTATTAAAAGAAAAGAAGCCTATGTATTTGAAAAGAAAGATTTTTAACCATTTGTTTTAACCAATTCCTACTTATGAATCTGAGACTTTAACCACTTAATAAAAATGCAGTACTGAGATTTCAGAATATTCAAAGGACTATGGAATGATTATATTAGGAGTAACAAGAAGACATGGAGAATGAATAACTTGGGTAAGAGAGTAAACAGCTCTCAATGTTATTATTGAACGAATTAAAATAGGAGAGACTTTTCTACTACAGTGACTCGATAATCATTGAAAATGATGATGACAAAAATCTTGATATATTGTTTTGTATGAATGATTGCATTTTTGTGTAATAAATTATTTATTTTAATCTACATATTTTTTTATTATTAGGTTAAAAAAAAAACAGTTATAAAAGTCTCATATAATTTCAAACAAATATAATTATGGTCGCAAAAGATTTTCCCAGGACATAAACTAGCTTTTAGAACAAGTTGTACACGCATGTGAAAATTAAGAATAGCACATTTATCATAAATAGTTCTAGTTTTTGGATTATTATTTTTTAGTGTTTATATATAAGAGCTTTCAGTTGATTGGTTATAAAAAATATATTAGGTGATTTTTAAAAAACAATAGTTTCATAAATCTGCAACCTATATTGTTTTCTAAGCAATAGAAAAACATTTAAAAATAATCGAATGACTTGATTATTTGAGGGATCCGAAGAAATTCAAGCGGCCGAAGCGGCAGCGCTCGCCAATACCTAAACCTTCAGCTTCAAAATCTGCCTCTCTATGACAGCACAAAACCACACAAGGCAAATAACAGTTTACTAAAGTGTCAAATAACTTTAAAAAAATTCAGCAGGTAATATTCTAGATTCATTATATAATAATAATTACTATATTATCGATAAACTATTTGTCCGGTTTTTAAATTTCTCCTCTCTTCACTATCTATGCCGCAACTTCATTTTATTTTTTAATAAAATAGGATGGAAAAAAAACAAACAAACTTAGATTTGATCAATATAACAAAGTGATAACGTATGTTTCAGTTGAAAGATATAATAAGTATTCATTATCACAGTATGTAGGGACCAAATATTCAGCAGAACATGTAGATAGATATTAATTTCAAAAAATTAAAACGTAGTACATTTTAAAATTGAATTGCTTAGCTTATTTTAAATCCATTTTAATATAATTTTTAAAAAGTTTTCAACTCTACATTAAAAGGGTATAATAATAATAATTATATTGAAGAAGTAAATTTAAAGTAAGATTTGGTAATTGGAATAATATTATTACTAATTTTCAAAACTTACTTCAGTTGCGTTATAATATATATTAGATTTACCGTTTTATTCTCTTCTTTTTTTTTTTTTAAAAAAAAAAAAGGGGGGGGTATCAAACAGATACACAGAATATATTTTAATTAAAAATAGATGTATAAAAGTATATAATTACATGTGTGGCATAATTTAGCTGTAATCTAATACAGATACATATTTAGGCTCTAATTTTATTCAGATTAACATTTTATTTTGGTTATGATAGTATATATGATTATTTGGAAATTTCAGTTATATTATACTTTATAATCAAACAAGTATTACTATATACTGTATAACTTGATGTAATAATAAATTAATTAAAATATATTATGCAAGAGTTCCATTTATGTTATAGATATTACTGCTTTATTAAAAAGTAATTCATTAAATATGAAAGATAAATGATCTTTTTCAAAAAAAGTTTTTTTTTTAAAAAAAAAACTATATATATATGCAGATAAATACATTGAGTTATGATATAATAGTGATTGGACATCTACTTGTTTTTTTTTTGTTTGTTTGTTGTCTATTTACACTCAGTTCTTTATCTATCAATAATAATTTTACTTAATTTTGTTTAATTATAAATTTATTAAACGCACATTGATTACGTAAGTAATATCCACTGAGGCTATAGTGAAATATTCATGTAATCAAAATTAATTAATAATTTGTGCTCTACTCATAAGCATATTTATTTTAATTTTAAATCAATCTCTTTATGTATGTTAAGTTCTCTCCTCCAAGGCAGGTTGAGTATGTTGGCAATAAAATATATACTTTGTGACCAAGAAAAAGACAATCATATTCTGATACTAATTTGCTAATGACGAATACTCTTTATTTTAGCATCTAAATTTGGGGGTTACATCGCAAAATTTGACTAGTTCTTACATCTTTAATTTAAGATTTATTATAAAATTTCATTCCTAAACATATAAAAAGATCTTATATGTGAGAAATTTACAGTTTTAATTAAATACTAGTGTTTATTTTTATATTTATCTTTTTTTTTTCTATATGTTTATTTAGATCTGATTAATATTTTTTAATATTATTTATTAATTCGTCAGCTATTTTACTTATATAAATTTAATAATAATTTTTATTTACTTATTATATATATATTTTTTTAAGACGGTTATTTTTTTATTTTATATTTTATTGGAATCTTTTTTTTTTTTTAAGAAAAATATATTAAAATAAGTGATCTTAAATTACTTATTGACATTTAAATTAACGTTTATATATACACATTTTAAAAAAAATCACTACGTATTAGTAAGCCGAGTATGAATATATTTTTGCCAGTAAATACTTTTGGGAAATTATGTTATACATTTAACATAATAATTTTACAATAAAATAAAATATTAATAAAAACTTACATTTCAGAATTATTAAATAAAAGAAAGAATATGTTTTAGTAATAAAGTAATATATATATATATATTGGGGAAAAAATCGCAAACAATAAATATAGTTGTGTTTATACCGTACTGTACCTAGTTATGAATTAACTAAGAATTATTAATTGTTAAAAGGAGATATAAGATAAAACGAAAAAAACAAAAATAACTTTTATACTGTTTACTATTTGGGATTTTATATACTAAAGTTACAAAGTTTGTGATCAATCTAGAAATTATTTACTCGATGTTTTTGTTGGCAATTAATTTTGTAAAAATACTTTATTAACGACATAAATTTCATAAT
Source organism: Epiperipatus broadwayi (assembly GCA_028023455.1). NCBI lineage: Eukaryota > Metazoa > Onychophora > Udeonychophora > Euonychophora > Peripatidae > Epiperipatus > Epiperipatus broadwayi. Next base: position 5,964,521 of record JAQFVV010000043.1, on the reverse strand, counting down.
TTTTTCACTATCAGTAAATATATGGGTATATTTTTGTAATCATCTATTTGTAGTCTCCACATAGGAATAGATACACATGTATCAATAAGGTCAACAATTATTTTAGTACTTGTTATAATCTTAATAAATAGTTGCTCTAAAATCAAAATGTAACTTTTCATAAAACATGTATTTATGAACATAACATATAACTACTTACAGATTATATTAAGTAAGACTATTTAGTACAGCATTTATTTGGATTTTAAATAATTAGCTTTAAATCTCCTGAAAATTATAATTTACACATATACATTTAGTTATTACAGTAGAAAGTATCAATATAAATTATTAAGGACTCTGATCTCATGATACACGAAACACGGGTCAATTGGTCACATCCGTGCTGAAAGTTCTTATGATGTCCAGATCAATAAAACCATTCCGTTAAGATTACTAATTTTGTTACAAATTGATATAAATTTTGCTCTAATATTTTTAAATTTTGCAATAAACTCTTATAAGAAGATTATACAAGTATATAAATTGAATTTGATTTTCAAGAAAACATATCTAACCATACCATTTTGCATTTGCAGTTGGACTAATGTTTATATGTAGTTTTACAACAGTGTTAAACACACTCTTGAATTGAGTGTGTTTGGATATATATATATATTAAATTCTAGGTGAAGGCACATTGGGCAACTGATGCTACCACCAAGTATAAACTTAATCATCATTGGTAGTGATCTTTTTTTTCACTTTATTAACAATTTATTTTAGTTTCTTAATTAAATCTAGAATTATATAAAATCTTGAATCCCATTATTTTATTAAGATGTCTGTCTATATTTCTCTAAAATTTGCTAGTTTTTTTTTTTATTAAATAACTCTCATTTTTAAACTAGTCCTTTCACAAGTTAAAATATAATAATAGTAAAATTAGCTTACATATGTATGCATTTTATTCATGAATATAACAATATCATCTTTGCTTTCATTTTTTATAAATATAATTCTGGTACGCACACACACTTATTATGCCTATATATATATATATAAGTTCAATTATTAATAAAACTACATGTAATTTTCAATATACTGCTATAATTAAAAAAAAAAAAAGGAAATGATACTAAAATAAATATTAGGACTAAGAATATTAATAAATTAGAAATTGGAAGAGCTTTAGTTAGATAATCGATTTTGTGACAGTTTTGTTTTTCTTAAAATTTTTAATTTTTTTTTTTTTTAATTTATTTAAAAGGTGTAAATATGCCTTTAGAATACTTATCTTTCTTCATGTGAAAAAATAAATATTTCAAATTAAGATTCATAATTTATTTAAATAAATATTCGGTAATACTAGCATCCTTCTGTAATAATGTATAAACTATTTTAACATTCGGTGCAAAGTATCATTAATTGTTTTAAATATATATATTTCAACTACTTGTTATTATTTGAAGAATTGTTATTATTAAACTGATACAATTTAACCTACCCACCAAGTTGAATAAAAGATTCCAGCGAATTTGCAAAAAAATAAAGTGGGTACGTTTTATATAAATATGCATATTTCTATATATAATTCATATATATATATTGATAACAAAATCAGTGGTGTACAAGTAAATATACATTCAGATATGTTGTCGGTTATATATAATGGTGTGGGCTCACTTGTGTATATATTTTAAACTGTAATACTACAGTATATATTTTATTTCATTTGTATATTTATAAAGTGAGGTTTTATTTTATTTTTTAAATATAATTAAAGATATCGCTTTACTAACAAGAAAAACTATATTTATGTCAATATATGTATGCATATGTTAATAAATGAGGACACACTCATATATATAGAAAATAAAAATCTGAATGCTTGGAAACATGTTGTAAAACAGAAACAAAGATACTTTTTCATTTTTACCTGAACTCTACAAGTGTTATTATAATAATATACCCTCCAGTCACACGACAAAAATATCAACATTATTGGAATAAAAGCTTGACATAATTAATATGATTAGTTTTTAAAACATTCAGTTTTATAAATTAATGATCCATTTTGTGCGAGAGTGTGTTTAAGCCAGAAGATTTGTAATTTATAAATAAAAAACGAAAACTTGAATATGTATATATTATATACATGCTATATGTGTCATTATAAAATAAAATACTTATTTGTTTATTTTAGCAAATAATAATAAAATTCACCAATAAATAATGATACTCTAAGATAGGATTAGGCAAACAAAAATTTTTCTAACAGTTACTAAGTTTTCGGTTAAATATTCGATCATTTTTCCCGCGTATATAGATTATGTGTATTTATCACATAAAAAAAAAAAAATCAGTTATATATACACACACACACATACACACACACAAAGGAAAAAAAAAGAGGAAGGGGGAGGCGGAGGAAGAAACATTTTCCACATCTTTCCAGCTTATCTTTTGATATAGATATAGGAGTTGTTGTATATCTGCATATTGTAAACAAACTCTAGTAATAACTTTAGAGCACTTCAGAATGTTAAAGGAAAAATAACAATACATTTATTATTTTATGTTTATTATTTTTTTATTTATATTACTTATAAATATATAATCATTAAACTTAATTTCTTTTAAACAGATTTGAAAGGTAGCAGAAAAAAAATTAGAAAACAAAAATTCCATTAATTTTATTTTGTAATAAATGTTATTGTAAATTTTTATCAATTTTTAGTCAAAAAATCAACAACAATGATTTGCCCTATGACTTAATTAATTGAGATACACGTTATTAAATAAATATATACGTGTGGGCGCAGATTGTATAAAATATCTATGTATATATTAAATTATAAATATGAGAGTTAAGAATGGATATTTATGCTGTATTTAGTCGGTAACAAAGAAAAAAAAAGAGTATGTTTATACGTGAGAATAAGAAAATATGTAATAATAAAACCATTTTCAAATCCAATGTTTTATTACTCGCGCTATTTTTATTATTAAAATAGTATTTCTAAATCTTAAAGCAAATCTTTAAAACAATAACATTTCTATTTTATTTCTTTTTAATTCTAGTTATTATGTGTATTCATTTTTTAAAAGGTTCCGTCAGACAGAGAGTCTGTTATTTAGCATTTAAAAATCAATCTAGTAAGTTTAACTTTATGTACACGTAAACAATTGTTTCCTACATATTCAATGCTAAAATACTAGCTGTGTATATGTATGGCTAATACTTTCTTCTGAATAAAAATATCTAACACTTGCCAACCTATATGCAATAAGAAAATGGAGTATTTAGAAATATGTATACATATAGTATATATGTGTAAGTACTAATATACAGAATCACTCAGGCTATTGTATGTGCGTCAAAATACATCTACAGACTTCTCTCTCTATATTTTTCTTTTTGTTTATAAATATATGTAAATCTAAACATTAAAAATATATATAATCGTTGCATATTTATTGACACAGTTATATATATGTATATTTATTCTCAGAATTATGCACATATATAGAATATATCTTTAATAAATCCTCATTATTAAAATTATCTTATTAAACATTCTTGCTTTTAAATCGATTAATTCTATAACTCAGCAATTATAGATAATAGACAACATTTCACTTTTAAATTCTTAAAATATTTATTTTAAAAAGTGATATATATTTTTATCTGTTTAATTAATAGAAAACGTTCTTAATCATGCAAAATAAAAAAAATAAAAACTGAAAATTACACCTCCTAGATATAATTCAACGTTTATTGCCGCATTATTATTTATTATTCACATGCCTTTTAGAAATTTAAACAGACAAATAATTTAAATATATATATATTTCTTTTATATAATATCTTTGTATTTAAAATCTGTACATTTTTAAATATATAATCATTATATGAAATTTTTACATACAAGTGAGTATACATATATATAATTCTATATATATGTATGGAAATCTTTTTTTAAAAAATAGTTTTAACAATGAGGAAGTAGCATTAAAAACTAATTTAAAATTTGCTACAATCATAAGAATATGGACCTGTTGATGAGTAAGGAGATCGAAACGCATGCTGACAGCTTGGATTGGATGAGGACACGCTGCTGGGTTGTGAAATTAACCGTTGCGATTCAAACATTTCTCGAACATTTGGAAACCCGGTCCCTGTACTATTATTAGTTTCTAGATTATGGACTGGTGAGTCGCTGGCCGAGCTCATGCCATACCATGGGCTTGCCCGATGGTTAAACTGTTGAGCTTGAGATACGTTCAAGTTTAAAATACTTTGATGAGTACTATTTAAAACATGATTTTGTCCCAGAGTTAGTCCATTGTTTGGTGTTACGTCATCCGGGGTAGGCGCTATGGACATATGTTGGCTTATACGATCAGAATACATGGCCTGAGATCTACAATGATAGTTTAATGGGGTACAGTTCGCATTTTGGCTACAACTTTGACTGCCATATACATGGCCTTGCCGACTATAAGATAAAGCTTGTGGCGAAACTAAGTTATTTGGAGTCGTAATAAGCGGACTTGTGCTTCCTGGAACGTCCGTAACCATGCTCGTTACACCTGGCGAATGATCTCGCACAGTCATTAAATTTTCTACAGAAAAGTTACTAATTGTTGGAGATTCCATTTCTTCATGTAACGCAGGAATAGCGCTAGCTGCTAAATTTACTTTACTATCATTCATACACGACGATTCTAAAGGTTCTAACTTTGCAGTTGGCTGGGCCACTGTAGAACAAGTTTCCGCATTTGTCGTTGCTTCTAATTCCCGGCTATTTAGCGATGTTATTGTTGGCCCAGTTCTTGGACCTTCGCCATTTTGATCGTTGCTTTTCTGCGGATCTTGCAGTTTACGTGAACTTTCTTCTTTTTCTTTTAATGCATCCTTTTTTTTAAACCGTCGCCTCCTCCTTAAATAACTTCCATTATCGAACATATTTACGCTGTCAGGATCTAATGTCCAATAACTCCCTTTTCCCGGTTTCTTATCATCCCTTGGTATTTTTACAAAACACTCATTTAAAGAAAGGTTATGCCGGATGCTATTTTGCCATCCTTGTTTATTCTCGCGATAAAAAGGGAAGCGGTCCATTATAAACTGATAAATCCCGTTTAGTGTAATTTTTTTCTCAGGTGCATTTTGAATCGCCATTGCTATTAAAGCTATATAACTATATGGCGGTTTGACCATGTCTTTCGTCGGAGTATGATGATGAGGAGCATACGGAGCATAGGGTGATGCCCTCGCCATAGTAGGATACTGTTCATGCGAGTACATCATTCCTCCATGCGATAAACTTCCCATGGAAACACTAGAGTACGTACCATGACGATAATAGTTCTGATCCCCGAACAACGGATGCATATTGTCGGACCAGACAGCGTGGAGTCTCGCAACTCACAACAACAGACAGTGTGACAGCATATATTACTCATACAAACTACCCTGTGATCTTATTGACCGTATGGCGTTTGTAATGTGGTACGTAAGGCTCTGATCATATCACAGCCGAGCATCGACATAACTATCGCGGGGGCTTGCACGGTTACAATTCACATCCATATATGACAACGTTGCCACGCCCTTTACAATATCAACCAATCTCAGCGAAGTAAACTTTGATCGCTCTCTCAGCTGGCCACACACAATGCATTTATAGAATGAAGACATGAACGTGAGACACGAATCAGTGATCAATTAATTGGCTATTTTAACAGCAACACAACTTGGGGGTCAGTAATGTATGAGTCGAAGAGTTTTTATTATTATTGGCTTGAATATAAACCATCGTGAAGCTACTAGGCGGCCAAGGCCAGTTAAATATATAGGCTTAACTCATGTAGGTAGGGGGATGTTTTGCTAAACGGATTACTATAATCTAATAATGCATTTTCCATAGTACTTTATAATGTCATCTATGATGTGGTATAGATACATATTATATATCTTAAAATTGCCAGGAATAAAATCGCATAATAATTATGAGTTTAATAGTTGTGTTTTTTTTTTTTTTTTAAAAAAAAAGAAACTGCGTATTTCTTTTCTACTCTAGTTTTAGCTGAAGTCTTTACCATTGTTTCCTCGAGGTCGTTTGCTAAACAGATGGTTCATATTAGACGTCAATAACTGGAACTTGAATTACGCTCCAAAGGAATGTCATCTGTGCCCTACAGCCGGAAAGATCTGCATTTTGCTCAATTAATGATAAATGATACTACGCACAAGGATTGCTTCCAATAAAAAAAAATAAGACTTTTAATTTTAAAAAATATTAATTGTATTTTGCTTTATAATAATCATTTCTAAAATATTTTTATTTTATTTTTAAAATGTATTTATATATTCCCGTATAAAATATGAGAAAACGATCTCAGTAAGCGGCCAATTTTGTAGTCCATTTCGGCCATCAATATGAACTAGCAACTTCTACTAGAGGCTACATGCCCCAGTCTTTGATAAATATTAACTCTTTATCAATTGTATAACAGCATGTTGATCCGCTGCCTTTGTTCCAGAAAGATTTTGCCTCTCCTTTCATTCTATTTCTCTCTGCCGGTAAGTTTGTAATGTCCTACCGTGAAAACACGCTTGGCTATGCACTGGCGGTTCTTTCCACAATAGACAGCTAAAGAAATAAACTTGCCCCCGGGCTTCTCTTTGACTATGATTTCACTTGAAAATTTACTTGAAGTTTAATTCAAATTGCTCGCTTAATATTCACTGAAGACTTTTTAGAAGCGGGGAGGAAGGGGGTAGAAAGAAAGGAAGGAAGAAGCTAGTTTGATTGCGCTTTTTAAAATGCAGTTTAGACACTCTTCTGTAACTCGGCAGTAATAGACTAAATTCTCACGCTTTAGAAAATAACGACAATCAATTCAAATTTGCATCGTAAGAAAAAAAAAAAAGGTAAATATTGCAATGCCTTCTAAAGAAAAAAAGTGACCCCTGAGAATAGGACTTGAAAAATAATAATAATAAATAGCTTTTAATGTACTACTTATTATTTAGCGCTTAATTTATGTAATGATTATAGTACGGAATTTATTTTTATTACTAACCTGATATAGCCGCATTTATAATTCTAGGATAAATATTTTTACAATTGCTAAATTTCTAATAATTGTTAATTAAAAAAAAAAAATAATAACGTTAACTTGAAAAATATATAATTTTAAAGTTAAATTATAAATATTTTAAGATGAAAACATTTTTTAAATTTATTATTAAAGCAAATTTATATGTTAAAATCCCAAAACTGAAAGCAAAAGAAAAGATGTAATTAAAAATATTATGGAGACCTGTAATACGAAATTGTTTTTATATAAATAAACTATTTAATCTTATAAATATTTTGTTTTCGGATAATTGGACTGTTTTTATACTTTATAAAACTTATTATCATTTTACCGAGAAAAAATAATAATGTTAATAAAACTGTTAATATTTTGCTTTAGTTAAAAATAACTTTAAAAACATGCACACATGTAAATATTAAAACATTATCAGAAAACGAAGTCGTTTGTACAAGCATTTTTCTTAAATTACTCCAAAGTTTGACTTTGGCCCCCATCTGGTGGGATTTTGTGAAATGATTAAAAAATAATTTTGACTTCGGATCTTTTAGATTACTTCCATTAATTAAAGGTGATTTGTTTTTTATTAATTAGTGTATACATCGAATTTCATAACTCAACACTGTGGAATTATATAATTTATTGGGTCAATTATTATAATGATTTATTCTTATATTTAAAATTATGTTGCACCAAAATTACAAAATAATTTTATCAAGTTTAATAGGATCTATAAAAAATCTGCATATTAAAAATCAACATTTAGCATAAATTAAAATCTAACATTAATATATTATATTTTGTTAAAGAATTAATATATGAACAATCTTTAATTCGAACGGTCATCTTTATTTAAGTTATTGATTTATCTCTTATATTTTATAATCAAAAAAATAATTATACAACAAAATCAATTAAGATAAAAATATTAATATTTAGCCAAAATTATAATGCCGCAAAGACCCAAGCGCAGTTTCACCAATTAACAATAATAATTAATTGGAGTTAAAAATTATTAAGATAAAGATGTTTAAAGCACCCTTTTTTAACTTAAATTGTTTAAAAAAACAATTTTTTAAAAAATTATATGCGGATTTATATGTTAAATATCCGAAAGAGCTTTATGTAGATATTAGACTCACAAAGATATTTTTATGCACTACTTTAATAATAAACAATTTGATTTAAAAATTATTTAGTCTCTTTATAATTCTCATGATAAATACCTATATATACATTAAATAATTTGCTTTAATGCAAATAATATTACACACTAACAAAAATTCACACATATCTACAAATACTGTGTAAATGTGTGTGTCTATATATGAAGGTATACATAAATCCTACATTCATTTTGAATATTTCATTATAGTATAAATCTAAGTAATAATATCCAGTAGTAGTCGAATTTGAATATTCTATATATATAAATAGATTGATAGATGGATGAATGGTTGGATAGATATTTAGATAATTAGATAGATGGATAGGTATTTATTATAGGTAGCTATATAAATAGACAGATGGATAGATAGAGTTAGAAAACAGACGTTTAGATATATAGATAAATAGATAAAAGATAGGTAGACAGTAATACAGATAGATAGACAAACAGGCGTACCCATACACAGATAAACAAATAGATAAATAGGCATATAGTCACACAGATACGCAGAAAGATGGATAGATATATTACACAAATAAATAGATAGAATATATAAACTGATGGTTGCATGGGTAGATGTTAGATGGATGAATAAATTAATATATAGACTGACACTTATTATGTAGATAGATAGATAGATAGATAGATAGATAGATAGATAGATAGATAGATAGATAGATAGATAGATAGATAGATAGATAGATAGATAGATAGATAGATAGATAGATAGATAGATAGATAGATAGATAGATAGATAGATAGATAGATGGATAGACAGACAGACAGATAGATAGATAGATAGATAGATAGATAGATAGATAGATAGATAGATAGATAGATAGATAGATAGATAGATAGATAGATAGATAGATAGATAGATAGATAGATAGATAGATAGATAGATAGATAGATAGATAGACAGACAGACAGGTAGACAGACAGACAGACAAACAGATAGATAGATAGATAGATAGATAGATAGATAGATAGATAGATAGATAGATAGATAGATAGATAGATAGATAGATAGATAGATAGATAGATAGATAGATAGATATAAAGGCTTATGTGTGGTAGTGAGAAATACGGAAAGCAACTATATATATATTACTAACAGAAAGAGACAAAAACATATAAAACTACCAGGTGGGTTTGAACATAAATCAGCGCAGTAACGAATTGGCTTTTTTTTTCTTTAGGTTTTGTATGTAATAATATTATCAGTATTCTCTATCAATAGAACTCAAGTTGATTTTAGCTTAATTATCTTACAAAATATGTTAATAGATTTATTTATGCGCATGTAAATATGAATATCTATTCGTAAAACGGAACACTGTTTTAAAAAATAACAAACTACGCCTTTTTAAGCTTGATGCAATGTAGATTTCGTATTTGTTTTGTTGTTTAATTATATATGTTATTCAGTTTATCTTTAAAAAATTCGGAAAACGTTTTTCTTATATTTATATATAGAAAGTGAAAATGATGCGGGTCTGATTACACAGTGATTAATCCAGCTATAGTTCCTGATTATAACTTAGAAATGAACCCAGAAAATATTTTTAGGCATAGAAGGATTTTCAAAATATTTTCAGAAACCAGACTATATCATGGAATATAAATACATGTAAATTTCCTTCGGTTTGTAAAAGTGTTTTCGAGTCCATGAATCCAAATGCCTTTTAATTTTAGAACTTTATATATATTTACTGCTATAACCTCCAACTATTTTCATCGTTTAGAAATTTCTATTTTTATTGGATAAACTTTTAATCTGTTTCTAAGTAGTGTTGCTTGCAGCATCTCCATAATGATTTTTCACTTACTCTGTTTATGGCAGATGTAGTACAGCTGAAAACATCAGTATAATAGTATTATTAATGACAGGATGGCTCAGTTGATTACTTTAAATTTCAGTACTCAAGGATCTAAACGTCCAGGTTCGATTCTCATGCTAATGTTGTCACTGCTCAGGCCAGCAACACCTGAAGAAGAGGAGAGAATAATACCCCTCAAAACGTTGTGCATGCACTAACTTGTGTGCTATTACAAACAGTTGAATGTCTTTGGAATATTTAAATAAAGTTACTTTTTTCTAAAGACATTCAATATTCATATTAGATGATGGAAATAATCCAACATATAAATACAACAGGTAGTGTATATTTTATATCTGTTAATTATGAAACTCTCACCATAGTCGAAGGTGATAGTTATAAATCTGTTTTTCTTGTTACTGTAATATATTGCATGAATGTTAGTTTTTTATCTATTATTTATGTCAATTATAACTTCAATTACATTTTCTTAAATTTAACAAATATGTGTCTCTTCTGCAACCACAACAAATTTTAACTAAAATTTGACTAGTAACATGTAAACGCATTAAAATTTGACAAGTAACATGTAAACAAAACGTGTTGCTTTTAAGATGTAGCATTTGTCCAGCAATAAAAAAGTCATTTATTATACTAAAAAATAGTTACAAGAAGTTAGAGACATAATAACTGAAAATCAGGATAGCATTCTATATCACAGGTGGCAGAACAGAGATCATTGAAGAGGTTTGAGTGAGATGTCCTCCAAATACTTTGAATCAACTTAACTGCTGCCTTGTCTGATATCTTCATTAAGTGAAGCTTAAATGTAGTATTTCTGTAGTTTGAATTTTCACTACACCACTCTCCCCAAGGTAGGACTTGCATTTAACCCACTTTTAACACTTTGTAGAGGGGTGTAAGCATGAACACATGGCCAAAGACACATGAAAAGTTGCATGAGCCCCAAGCTGCACATTGTGTTCAACCAGCATTTATCAGTTGGGCCAGATCACAATCTTTTGAATAGATCTTTATCATTGTTTCGCTATATATATATATATATATATATATATATATATATATATAATTACTACAGTTTAATTAAAAAGTGTTAAACTTACTGCCCTCACAACTTTGACCCAAACCACTTAATGGAAGTATATTAATAATTTTTATTAGTCATTCATGAGACTAGACATTATTTACATAATGAATAATGTTTCTGTAGTTTTATGCAAGATAGGGACTGGTTTCTATCCACTTTTAACATTTTGTCAAATCTTTTTCACATGCCTTTGGCCATATGTTTACGATTACACCCAACTACAAGGTGTTAAAAGCGGGTAGAAACTAGTTCCTGCCTTGCATGGGAGTGATGTAGTGAAAATTAAAACTACAAAAATATTATTCATTAAGTGGATAATCTCCAGTCTAATGAATGACTAATAGAAATTATTCATAAGCTCAAATATGTTTGATTATACAACTCCTTACCATAATAATTGCATAGACCCCCCCCCAAACTGCAATCTTCTTTAAATCAATTATTATTTATATTAATACATAGGGTATATGAGCACAGACTTTCACATGATCCACCACTCTCCACACTATCTCATAACACTGATACACTTGAAAAGATAAATAATCACCAATATACGTATTTCATGCTAAACCATCAATCATCAGTTGGTCCAGATTACCATCTCTACACATATATGCTATAAGTGCTCAGATATATATTAACATAGCGAAACCTCATACTTTAATAGACAGGCTTCAATCTACTCCACACTCCAACTCTTCAATCGTCCATCCAATCGAAAATCTGTCTGAAAAAATTAAATAGAACATCTATTTAAAATCTAACAAAAGGTCTTTATTTATCCTATGTTAGAATAAAAAAAAAATGGACTGAAAGAAAAATGTGGATGTGAAAACAAAGAAAATTAACCGAATTAAAGGTAGAAAAATAATTTTGCCAGACAATTATATTGAAATTCATCACTTGTAAATTACACCAGCTAGTATTTATTTTATATTTTGTTAAATTTTAGTTTATCTTATTGTGTATTTAGGAATTTAATCAATTGTATTTAAGTTTATTGCTAGCACTGATGGTAATAATTAAAATTGAATTCACAAGTGAGAATATAAACTCACAGTTCATAAATCAACACATTTCTATTCCTTCTGCTAAGATGAGACTATTGTAAAGTTAAATGTACTTTATATTCTAAACTGGAGTCCTAACTTTAATTATGGTGCATTTTGACAATTTCAATGAAAGATAAACAATGTGTTTTATTTCTTAAAGAATTTTACTTAAGGCATTTAAAATTTTGTGAGCAATTTTTTAAAATATAGTATTATTTTTCTAAACTAATTATATTTCCTTTATATTTGAGGTCAAACTGACCTCTATTAGATTGTGTTTATCATGGGAACATGTAGTAATAGAAGGTGTGCATGCAAATTGTGTTCTCATTCATATGTATTCTGGACAACTTTAATCAGAATATCATCCAATACAATTATGATTAATTAAGTAACTATGGCATAATAAGGAATGCTTTAAAATTATTACTGATTCTAAAATTGAAACATTTAGGAAAGCAAAACCAAAACATCAGCATAATTATTCATTAGCGCAAAAGTACTATCACAAATTGGCATGGACAAAAGAAGCCATTTGCCTACTAGAATTCATTTACTTACGTAAAAAAGGAAAGCCATATGTAAAATATTAATGTAATATAAATTTGCATATGTTTTGTTTATTTGTTTATCTGCTTAAAGAAGTGGTTTCATTCTTCTTTATAATCTAAAGCTGAAGGCACTTTCAGTGAAGTTCACCATAATCATGGCTCTGACTATGGTGTACTTCACCAAAAGTGCTTTTAGCTTTAGGTTATAAAAAACCACTTTGCTATGCAAATAGACAAATGTTTGCAAATTTAAATTATTATATAGTAACTGTTTTCATTTTCCATAAAGTTTATTATAATCAGAGCGATGATTATGGTGAACTTCACCAAAAGTGCACTCAGCTTTAGGTTATAAAAAACCGCTTTGTTATGCAAATGAAGAAATGTATGCAAATTTAAATTATTATATAGTAACTGAGTTCACTTTCCATAAAGTTTACTATAATCAGAGCAATGATTATGGTGAACTTCACCAAAAGTGCACTCAGCTTTAGATTATAAAAAAACACTTTTTTATGCAAATGAACAAATGTATGCAAATTTAAATTATTATATAGTAACTGAGTTCATTTTCCATAAAGTTTACTATAACCAGAGTGATGATTATGGTGAACCTCACTAAAAGTGCACTCAGCTTTAGGTTAAACCACTTTGTTATGCAAATAAACAAATGTATGCAAATTTAAATTATTATAGAATAACTGAGTTCACTTTCCATAAAGTTTACTATAACCAGAGTGATGATTATGGTGAACCTCAAGTGCACTCTACTTTAGGTTATACAGAAGAAAGAAACTTTCTTACACAGACAAAGATAGACAAAGATGAAGGAACAACAAAGATATGGCAAATTGAAAGGAAAAACAATACAACATAATGTATAAATTGATGTCATGAATTATGAACAACCTATAATTTTACAAAAAAAGCTAAAAGAAATTATTTCTATGTGAAGAAAGCTTCCATACTTAAAAAGGATAAGTGATTCTTCGTAGTATTTAAACATTTGCAATTTATTACTTTACTGAAATACAATTTTCATTTATGTTGCAAACCTTTTGAAGATGGTCCATAAGTTGTGAAGCTTCTTTGCTTGTTCAATGAAAATATTTAATAATAACATTTTATAAAATTTTGTGAATAACCATCTCAATATTTTAATTTTACTCATCCTTTATTTCTAGTAATCATTTCAATATAAAACTATTTTCAAGTTTGACTTCAAGTTTCCCTTAATTATATGCATCAAACAGTTACACATTTTTTTAATAATAAAATTTCACTGAATACATTTTTGTTTTATTGTAAGATTTTACAAGCATAAAAATTACATTACAAATTATATTTACTAAGGCATTAAATCTTTAAGCATGTGCACTTGAAAATATGAAGGTAGGGACCTCTACAGGTCTTAACCACAAGCTTACTCTTTGGAAGAAAAGAGGGGAACCCTTCTTTACTTCAACATACTTTCTATATAAATAGGTGAAGTAAGCTTGTGGTTAAGACCTGTAGCGGTCCCTACCTTCATATTTTCAAGCACACATGCTTAAAGGTTTAATGCCTTAGTAAATATTACTTACGTAATCAATGTGCATTAAATAAATTTATAATTATTACAAATTATAGAAAACTATTTTATAAGTTTACTGCAATATATTTTTTCAAATTATTCAAAAAGACCCCTCTTTATTATACTTTGAAAGTTGAATAATACTTCAAATCATGGTAGGACAAAAAATAAAGTTAGTCTTATTTATTAGCAGTAAGTTATACTTTACCAATTGCAAAAATTTTTACTAAATAGATATCTATTAATAGTGTGTTTATATAATTATTTAAAGGAGACGCACTTTACTTTCTCAAAATCTTTTTACTCAAAATCTCCATTTTTGTATATGTTGCAAGATTTTATATGTTTTTAAACCACAATTCACCACTTTTTATATGCTCAAAAATATAGTCACAGACCTGGAAAAATACAAACAACTGTTAAGTTGTGACCTTTTAAGTCAGCCCAAGTTAAGCTGACAAAAAACAAGAATCATACTAGTGAAACAATCCTTAGAAGTATGATCATCTGGTCAGCCCAAGTTGTCACATCTCCATTATTTCATTTAAAATTGTTTCATATTTGCTCAATAGATATTACATCATGCCATGGGTTCAGATCAAGCATTATTGGTAAACATTTATCTGTTTTATTAAAAAGATGTAATTGTCAATTGAATGCACTAAAAATATGATTCTTGTTAGGTAATTGATATAATATACATAGGATAAACAATGGTAAAGTACAATTGAGAGATGTATAGACTTGAACTAATGAATGAGATTAGTTCAACTGAAATACATCTCAGGATTGTTTACCATATTACACCTTCCACTGACGTTTTATTGATTTATTGCTACGATTATGATTTAGGGACAAAGATATTGAAAACATGCTAAGCATACTATATTAAGTCTGTTTCAATATATAAAACAAGTAACATACAACTTCTTTATAAATCTTGATTTATTATATGAACTATTAATAACTGAAACACAGGCTTATTATATACCTGTGTCTATATATGTAATACACAGAGTACATAAGGGCAGATTTTCACAACACCCTCCACTCTATCTCATAACACTGATACACTTGAACACATATATGTTGAAAAAATAAATAATCACCAATAATATGTATTTCATGCTAAACCAGCAATCATCAGTTGGTCCAGATTACCATCTCCACACATATATGCTATAAGTGCTCAGATATATATTAAGATAGCCAATCTTCATACTTTAATGGGAAGACTTCAATCTACTTCACACTCCAACTCTTCAACCATCCATCCAATTGAAAATCTGATGATGGAATGCTCAAAGAATCTCGGCCTCAGGGTGGCCTTTGAGCATTCCATCATCAGATTTTCAATTGGATGGACAGTTGAAGAGTTGGAGTGTGAAGTAGATTGAAGTCTGCCCATTAAAGTATGAAGATTGGCTATCTTAATATATATCTGAGCACTTAATAGCATATGTGTGTGGAGATGGTAATCTGGACCAACTGATGATTGCTGGTTTAGCATGAAATACATATATTGGTGATTATTTATCTTTTTAACATATATGTGTTCAAGTGTATCAGTCTTATGAGATAGAGTGGAGAGTGGTGGGTGGTGTGAAAGTCTGTGCTTATATACCCTGTATATTATATATGAACTATTATAAATTATAATCATACCTCAACGTTTTTTGACTGTATTCTTTTATAGTCTTTCTCAAGGAACAATCAGAATATCCATATTTACAAATATGTGACTTGTTATATATATATATATATTGAAATTAGTGGGCTATTTCTAAAATAGAAAACTACTTTGTTCGTTATTAATTTAATTTATTTCGATTAATATTTACTTGCATGCAAATGTTTTATATGAAGAATACTTATATTCTTGTTGTTCCTTGAGAAAGTCTATAAAAGAATATAGTGGAAAAGTTGGAATATAATTATAATTTATAATAGTTCATATAATAAATGAAGATATATAAAGAAGTTGCATGTAACTTATTTTATATATTGGAATTAATGGGCTGTATTTTTATAGTGGACTATTTCCATCATCTAATAAAGAATGTCTTTAGAAAAATTTAACTTTATTTAAATATTCCAAATACATTCAACTGTAAACAGGTTAGTATATGCACAATGTTTTGAGATATATTATTCTCTCCTCTTCTTCAAGTGTTTCTGGTCTGACCAGTGACAGTACTAGCATGGGATTCAAACCTGGACCCTTAGATTCTTGAGTATTGAATTCTAAGGTAATGCTGTAATCAACTGAGCCATCATGCCAAAGGCAACAGTTAGTAGAAATTTCATATACTTATCTATGAGATTCCTTCTAATGTCTCCACTTAGATGATGGAAATAGTCTAATATAAAAATACATCTAGAAACACCATCATCACAAACCTTCAGGAATTAATGGGCTATTTTCAAAATAGATGATTGTCTTTTGTTTATTATTAATTAAATTTATTAAGACTCTTTCACTATTAGGCTTTTTAAAGCATCTCCAAGCACTAAAACGGCAATTGTCATTGATAGTACTGCTGTATTTTTTTTCATTGTTATTATGATTGAAGATATATTATTCCTAATAAATGTAAAAAAAATAATACATTATTTTATGTAAAGAAAAGTTTACTCCAAGAACGATTATATATTTATATTTTATAAATCAAGACATCTCTCATTTTTTGCTATATTAAAAGCACCATAAGTTCATACTATGACGAATCCAGAATAGCATAATAATCCTAATAACGAGAGAGAATTATAGATTAATACTGTAAATCTATTAAGAGACGACTTTTACATAACTATTTCTACCATTTAAAATTTTGGAAAAGAAATTATTTATCACATATAATGTTTGAACTGTGATAAAGATACCAAAGGATTCCTTGTGGCCAAAAGTGGAATGATCTTCAGATATAAGGTCAATTGTGTTTTACTAAGAGTGCTTCCAGCTGCCTTGCAAGATAGAAACTTGGTTCAGCAAAATCTAGGTATTGCTGCAGATGCAAACAGTTCTTTGATCTTCCTCTTTTCCTTTTCTTTCAGTCACATAAGTTAGCATAGGTCTTACTCATGATTAGTTTCTCACATCATCAGCAATCTCTTTATAATAATTATGACAATAGAACTGAGTGATTAAGCAACTACATTTCACCCTTTAACTACATACACAACAACTATGATTCCAATTTCCTTTTCAATTTGTTTAGCTCAAACCCTTGAGAATTAAAAAATCAATGGAAGGTGAAGGGTAAGATTTCATAGGCTGTCATGTGATTTTTTTCAAGGCAGTACAATTCCTCAAGAGTCAGGTTTGAAATAAGAATTGAGGCAGAAGTTTCAGCTGTCAAAGATTATATGTTCAGGCAACCCTATTTAGGGATCTCTCTGTCTATTATGTAAGTGAAAGAGGGTCTAAAAATATAGTCTAAAAGTGATCTATCTCACACAGTCTGGTCAGGTCGAAGTGTCTACAGATTACTCATTACAGTGATAATAGTAACAACAACAACAACAATAATAATAATAATAATAATAATAATAATAATAATAATAATAATAATAATAATAATAATAATAATAATAATAATAATAATAATAATAATAATAATAATAATAATAATAATAATAATAATAATAATAATAATAATAATAATAATAATAATAATAATAATAATAATAATAATAATAATATCCACCTAGTCACTATTAAAACAACCATCCAATCTATAATAGATCATACTCCAACAATAACCACATTGAATAGCATTCAGTGATTACCATCCATTACTCCCAACAAAATTCACCTTCACTAAGATGCCTTCAACTCCATTTACCATCAGACTACAGAATTTACTCCCATCTATCACTGTATACAAGCTGTCACCATATGGAATTCTATTCTGAATTGACTTTGTACAACACCCATAGCTTGATTTTATGCTACATGAATTATAAGTTACTTTCCTAATATTCTACAAGATTAACAAATAAAAAAATAATAATCAATATTAATTTGGTGACTGTAAATAACTTTTAATATGACAGCAGATTTTACAATCTAAGGTCATATATATCTATTGATAAATTGAGTTTTATATTGAACTGTTTTTTAAGACTTTAATGATTAAACTTAATATCCATCTCTGTATCAAAACTAGTAGCAGCATTTGTAAAAAAAATATATCTTGAAATCTGATTATTGTCACCCTTAAAATTAATACATATAAAAACCTGTGCAACATGATTGCGCCTGTAACTACAATCAATGTTATGTAAAGCTATATAACCCAAAGAAATAATAGATTATTGTTGAATAATAATAATAATAATAATAATAATAATAATAATGATGATGACGATGATGATGATAATAATAATAATAATAATAATAATAATAATAATAATAATAAAATATGTGCCATAAAAGACTATATACATCAATTGATCCCTTTTGTGGGTTATGCCATCGAGCTGAGGAAACCCTATCACATCTGCTATATCACTGTGAGGGACTTAGGCAGATAAGAAATCTCATAACTACCAACTACAGTAAGTCCAATGTAACAATGCATCAATTAATTTAGGCATTTAGAGATGGATTAACACCAAGTGTCAGGGCAGCAACCTTTGTGCTATATGCACACTGGTATACGAGATGCACTTTCTTAATTGGTAACAATTCCAGGAGGAATCCAGCTACTTTTTCAAATAAACTTGAAATGATACTGAAAAGGGATAAGATACTGGCCAGACCTGACATTTATGCAGCAACCTGGTCATTACTTAAGATTAGATATATGTTATAGTGAATTGAGGAAATTAAACATTATAAAGAAACTTAGAAGGATATGCATGTCAAATTAGCAACAAGGAAAATTTAGCAACAATTTTTTCCCTTCTGTTATAAATGATTGATTTGCTAATGGCGTTCAAATGATAATGGACAATCCAGGATATTATATGTAGACGAACTATATAAATGCAAAATTTGTAATTCTTTTGAGACAATAAAGGCCTTTTGAAACAACAACAATAACAACAACAACAACAACACCAATAATAATAATAATAATAATAATAATAATAATAATAATAATAATAATAATAATAATAATAATAATAATAATAATAATAATAATAATAATAATAATAATAATAATAATAATAATAATAATAATAATAATAATAATAATAATAATAATAATAATAATAATAATAATAATAATAATAATAATAATAATAATAATAATAATAATAATAATAATAATAATGGTAAAGCAGGAAACAGTGATAATAGTAAAGCAAGCATTATAAATCTATTTTCGTTCTAAGCATAAATACATGGAATTTGCAAATTTTATTTTATACAAATGCTTCAAAATTAGAATGTAAAACTGCATTGGTGGGTAAATATCTGTCAAGCATTAAGATCATGTAGTTGTTCTTAGTGAAACTTGCCTTCCAGAGGAAGGGGAGTTCGATAGAACAGCTGAATATATATATATATATATGTTTTGGAAAGGCAGGTCAGTTAATGAAAAAAATTATCATGTTGAATTTACTGTAAAGTATAATTTAGGATCTTCTATTCTTTGAATTTCTCAATATACCATTGAAAAACTAATGATGTAAAACCTTATATGTTAAATGATACTAGAGATCATTTTATTTTTGCCTATACTCTAACCTTAGATTCAGTAAATTTAGAAAAAGAAAACATTTATTTCTTAAAGAATACCATTATTAATGCAAGGAGATTAAAAAATGTAATCTTTATTTTATGAAGACTTTAATGTATGTGTTGCTACAAAGATCAGACTTTGGTAAAAGATTGGAAATAATGGTATTGGTGCTTTAAATTCTATTGGTCTGTTATTGAATTTTTGTGCAACACATAGATTTACTATCACAAACACTTTTTTAAGTAGAAAAACTGTTATAGAGTAACAACGATGCACCCAGCTCAAAATGATGGTATTTGATAGATTTAATAGTAATACTTAGGAGATTGAATACAATATAACATAATATCACTGAGTACTTAAAAATGCAGATTTTTGGACAGCTTATAGATTAATAGGCTCCAAAAATAAACTAATAAATGCATTAAAAAGACATTCCAATTATATTCCTAAAAAATGAACTTCTTTACCATACAAGTATCTTTAGAAATATCCACTATAAGGTACTGAATTTCAACAACTGTTAAAGTCTAAACTTTCCAATTCAACCATTAAGATTGTCCCACTATTGAAACATGAAATTTCTTAAAGAATACATTATGGATATGAGTAAATCACTTCTTAAGTGCTCTAAAAAATCAGATTGATTTTTAACAATGATTTTATTATAGTAATTGGATTAAAATAAAATGTGTCACATTCTTTCATCTAGCAGAATATTAAATTTAAGGGAGAACTTCATAATAAATATGGAAATTGGCAGGCAGAAGTTAAACAACTGACAAGAATGTTTAAAAATAATTAGTAGATTAAAACTATACGAATAAGATAAGACCTTTACTGAACAATGGCCACTCTGTATCTTTTTTGATACCTGAAAGCAACATTATAATCTTTGAGAAATGATATCAATAATACTTTAAAATTCAGTAATATAATTGTCTTATAAGATGATAATAATATCTTGAACAGATGTAATAGGTATGTTGATAACCACTAAATAATAATACAAGATTTGATATGATAATTATTAATGATATATCTATTTTATCCTTCATTTTGATTTGGACAAAATTATGAGTCAAAACATCTCTTTGTAATCTTAAAAATAAATTAGCCCATAATGCTGATGCATTATTTGGAGAACTTTTAAAATATGGTGATAATATATTAGCTTCAGAAGTATTGAATTTTTTTAGAAATATATGGACATGTGAAGTTGTACCTCATGGATCTTAAGGATGTTTCTATTATTCCATTATTTTAAAACAATGATTGCTGAAACTATCACAGAATACCTCTGTTATCCATTACAGCAAATGTATTCTCAAGGATTTTATTCAATAGGTTGCTTCCAGTCACAGCTGAATGATCACCATAATATCCACATGCTTTTAACGACTCTAGAAGCATTATAGAAAAAGATTTTATTGACAGGCAAATGCAAAAAAAATGTTGGTACAAAAGAAGGATTATATATTGATTTGATCAAAACATTTGATTCATTTAATAAAATGAGTTTAGGGTCTTATTTGAAATTAATTGCTACCAAAATGTATTGGTATTATTTATCTTCTATTAGATGGAGTGATGGATAGAGTTATTACTGCATGTGAAAAATCTGAATCATTTGACATGAAAACTAAAATTAACAAGAATGCCACTTACTTTAGCTCTTTTCTTGTTCTTCCTCCTTTCTTTATGTATTGATTTCTATATTTACATATGATACCATTTCCAACTTTCTCATACACTTAACAATACTATTTTTTACACCAAAAGTTTACTCTTACAGTTTCGACTGTCTTGCAGTCATCATCAGAGTGACAATATTAATTAGTTGCATGATTATATATTTATGAATATTGTAGCTTTGATAATCACTGCAGGGCAGCTGAAACTCTAAGAGTAAAGTTTTGGTGTAAAAAATAGTATTACTCTAGCATTGTTTGCAAATGTTATGACAATTTTATTTGGAAGCATTTTTAGGTATCATAATGGAATAGAGATTAAAATGAGATATAGGTTTGGTGGTGGAAATTTTAATTTGAATCAATTAAAAACAAGGACAGGTGCTTCATTTCTTTGGACTCTGAATTGGCAATATTCTAATAGTTGTCCTCCTTTTGCCAATTCAAAAGATTGTGCAACATTTAAAGACAGCCAATGATGAAAAAATAAGTCTCAACAAATTTTAGCTTGGATGATTATCGTTTTTAGAATATAAACTAATTTAATTTGGTAGTTTTATAAGTAGAAAGGGAAAAGTAGATGTTGACATACAAGACAGATTCCCATGCAGTGTGGCTGTTTTTAACAAGTTAAAAAATAAGGTATTTCATCACAGAGAATTATCTACCACAACTACTAAAATACAGGCTTATTTATATACTTGTAACAATATATGTAATATATAGAGTATATGAGCAAAGATTTTTACACAACCCACTACTTGCTACTCTATCTCATATCACTGATACACTCAAAGACATATATGTTGAAAAGACAAATAATCACCAATATATGTATTTCATGCTAAACCAGCAATCATCAGTTGGTCCAGATTATCATCGTTACACATATATGCAATAAATGCTCAGATATTGTAATGGTCAGATTCGTGTGATTCGTTAACATAGTGCAGAATTCGACCACCACACAGAACTGCAGCACCATCTAGGTAGTGAAGCCACCCATAGTACTGAGTTCAAACATAGTTTATCGGTTCCACAATACAATCTACGAAACAATGCATCTGATGCTATATTAGTAAATATTTATTTAGGCATGGTGGTCATGGAGATGCTAGAGATTCAAGAATTTATTTTCGAGTTAGCCAATAATAACACTAATTTTCAATATTTATATTTTACAGAATTGAGGAAATATTATATTGAATGGGTATCAAACAAATAATGATGTAACGGCAGACGTATAGTTTGAAATTATTTATTTAGAACCTTTTATACTAAATCCTCTAGTTAATAATATTTTATTATATTTAAAATTTCAGTAGCAGTATTTCCAATACTGTTATACTTTAAAAAGATATACATTTATTTGGCTGATGTAATCTAGCTACCTAAATTCTCGAGCAAGTATTTCACAAGCATGCCTTCGGGATTTATATCTTTGCAATGCAAGAGTCTAAAGTAAAATTAATAATCGTAACAGCAGATATATATTTATTTAATTAAAGAAGACATTTACTAATTACTATGGACAGACATTTATTTGAGAATGAATTATGTCACTAATGCAGAGATGGAGTTATATATTGAATAATAGAATTAATAAGAAGAAACACGTGGTATGTCTAGAAAGGCGATATGAAGGTGGCAGTATATTAAAACTGTGAAGCCGTGTATGAGTTTAGAACAACGGGCTGGCATTTGATGAAGGCTCAAAGAGATAAGGTGTCACATAAGCATAACCAGGGGCAAGTGGTTCATGCCACGATTACTTCCTGGCTGTGTGATGGTCGTCAAGTCCTACGGGAACATTTATTTGTCCGCTTGTGTAGGACAACTGGGATTAATTTCAATCCTATAGAATCCAGAGTATCCAAGGCTTATAATAGGTCATCGCATCTCCAAAACATAACACATGTATAATCTACAGACTATTCTGTTAAGATTTAAATATGTTTTATAACTCAGCCCTACATCATCAACATTTAATAAAGAATGTTTTTGACTCTCAAAGAAATGTGATTTATGGAATTATTACTTAAAAACTTAATAAAATACAAAACAATAGATAAGCTGGGTGAATATTAATAACTAATTTGTCAGCCATTTGCTAAGTAGTAGACCCCTGCATTACAATCAATGAAGCATTGAATGCGTCTCGATTTATATGAAAATATTAAGTAATTTATAGAAGTAAATATTAATTAGGATTTGCAGGACACACATCCACTGTTTTAAGCAATCATGGATTTGCATTTAGAAAATTACGGAAGATTTCTGAGCTGACCAGCCAACAGAAGTATATAACGAAATATATTAATAGGTTGATGGACAAGATGGCAACCATCTTGATTAAAATTTATATTTAAATTTGGTGAGGTCCAGTTGGAAATCTTATAAGCATGCTATAATTAGATAATAAGAATGTAAAATTTAGAAATACGTACCCAAGAAAAGATAAAAGTAGGTAAGCTAGATTATTAAAGAAATTTATATAATAAGTTAATCATTAATTTTATAGTTTTACAATTTAGAGTTTACAAGTTATATAGAGAGTGAGCTATAGCATGATTATTAATTAGAGTACTCTAGGCCTTTGGGTACAGGTACCTGTTTTATGAGAAGTTTTCAGATTCAGTAGCAAATTGTTCATGATTTCAGAAGTAGCAGTTCTTTCCAGCATTTAGATTATTCATTGATATTAACAGCAGTAGCAGCTTTCTAATTGTTTGGGCAGCAGATCTTGGGTGGTATTATGGAGGGCACATCTGAAGGTTAGCGATATACGATTGACCATCTCCGGGGAGAATAGTCTGGGCGCTTTCTACTCAAACATACTGTGGTAGGTAAATTACTTTATGATTTTTGGAGACTCTCAACTGATCGAGAGCACAGCTAAAGTTTAACTAAAAGTTCTGAAAAAATTCAAAATGTCCTCCTTTCTTTTATCTTATCTTTTTACTTTTGTTCGATTTTATTTTTGGATCCACTCATTTGCCCTGAGGAGAATCTATGCATAGTTGTACATTTAATTTATATAGAAAGCTGCATTTCTATTGTTCAAGTTTATTTTTACATTTTGTAATTAAAGATTTTAGGGAATTTTCTTTTTAATTAATCTATTATCTCTCACCGACTGTTACTTTTAAAATTTCAAAGACAAAAGGGAATATATAATTATTTTTATTTTTACTTAACTTACAATCAGATTTCTAAAATTATTATTAAATATGAAATTTAAACACAGCAATAAATAACGAACTTTATAACTTAAAATAAATTGTTAAAATTATATATTTTTATATAACTAAAAGAGAAATACAAACTATATCATTTATTTTTATTTATTGCTTTAAATTTTGTTATCGAAACGTGCGTGTGTTTACGGTGAATTTTACACATATTGATAAATTTTTAATATTGCTACACACATAATTCGATACCCAAAAAACGTTTAAATTTGGGTAGGATAGAGCGGTGAATGAGAGACAATAGAAATAGGTGAAACTTAAGATTCGAATGCGAATCTTACTGTTTCAATACATATCTTAAGATAGCCAATTTTCATACTTTAATGGACAGGCTTCAATCCACTCCACACTCCAACTCTTCAACCATCCATCCAATTGAAAATCTGATGGTGGAACGCTCAAAGGCCACCCTGAGGCTGAGATTCTCACCACACCCATGTTGACCTAAAGTCAATCTGACCCTTTATGTACAGGACATAGTCGATTTATACAGAGTTAATATTTTTTTCTAATTTATTGTAATCCATCGATGCAACATAAAGATATTAGAAATGTTTACTTTAAGAAATTATAAAAATATAAAGACAATATTATATTAATACTTTCTTCAATTTACTGAATGTGATATTACAGAAACCACTATTATGACATCACATCTTGATTGGATTGCGCATGTGAAACAATGACCAATGCTAGACTTTCTAATAGATTGTTTTTATATGAACCCCATCTGCATGATAAAATTATTTCAAAGATATTCTCAAAAAGTTGAATACTGGTTGTTTACATTGGAAAAATATAACAAAGTATAAACATTGGAGAGCAGCAATTAGATATGGTGTTGAAGGATTTCAGAAAGTAAAATTTACCGTTAAAAAATGTAAAGGCAGTTTCACGGAATATCAAATAAATCCAATATTAATATCAATCACGTTTGTTTATGCACTTTTTTGCAATGCATTATACACTTATTTTACTAGAAATTAATAAAAAATTTCAAATTTAAACAGTGGACAGTTGGGTTAGTTTAGAAGTAAAAGATAAGTATAATATATAAATAGAATGTAATAAAAATAAAAATAATTAAAATAAAAAATAAAATGAATTAAGATATTGAATATAGATTAGGAATAAATATTGGGTGATGATTTTAATAAAAATAGAAAATATAGGAAGATGAAAAAACGAGTATATATAATGTTAGAAATATAACATTAGATATATAACGTTAAACATTAATGTTTGTGTAAATGATAAAGATTTTTCCCAATTATACAATTATGACAGACAAAAATAAAGCATGGCCCTTAATCCCAGGAGGCTGTAAAGTCACCAACCAAGGCAGCGGTTGGTGGCCGAAGGCGGAGGGTGCTAAGAATATCCTGGAGGCGGACCCAGGCTGCCATTTGATGACGACTTTTTATTTAGGTACTTACAACTGCAGATCACTTTCAAGTGAAGGAAGATTGCAAGAATTAGAAGAAGAACTTTCTTATATTAAATGGGATATTATTGGACTTTGTGAAGTTAGAAGAAAAGGTGAAGAGACAATTGATTTAAAAAGTGGACATATGCTCTATTATAAAGGCACAAATATTGGAAATACAAGTGGAGTAGGATTCATTATAAATAAAAAGTGGAAGAACAATATTGTGGAGATTGATGGTGTATCAGACAGAGTGGCAAGATTAGCTATACAACTTAATAGCAGATATCAAATGCAGATAATTCAGGTTTATGCCCCAACAAGTTCTCACAGTGATGAAGTAGTAGAAGATTTTTATATGGATGTACAAAAGGCTTTTGATCAGAGTAAACAACATTTTAAAATTGTTATGGGAGATTTTAATGCTAGAATTGGTAAACAAATGAAAGATGAAAGTGTTGTAGGTAATTTGGGTTATGGTAATAGAAATGAGAGAGGACATAGACTTGTGGAGTTGGCAGAGAAGGAAAAACTTTATATTATGAATTCTTTTTTTGAGAAAAATGTTAGAAGGAAATGGACATGGAAGCATCCAAATGAAGGTACAGCAGAATTGGATTATATTTTGACTAACAGGAAATACATATTTCAAGATTGTAATGTTCTTAATAAATTTAACACAGGAAGTATCATCCGATCTAAGGGTAAGATACATGTTAATGTAAAACTAGAGAGACAAAAATTATTAAGAAAAACTATATTTACAGTTGATATTCCTAATCTTCAGAAACATTCTAATGAATTTAAATTAGAACTTACAAATCGGTTTCAAGTATTAGTAGATTTTAACATGATTCAGATTTGAATGAAATTAATATGAAAATAACTGATACACTTTTAAAAACTGCAACAAAGATAGCTGGTAGAAAAAAGCAGCAATTGACTAATAAAATTTCTACTGAGACTAGAGAACTTATAAGAAAAGAAGGAATATGAAGATATCAAGAATGATGCATTAAAAGAATTGAATATCTCGAATTTTGTAAAATGGTGGGAAAAGAGTTGAAAATGATATAAGAAAGTATAACTGTGAACTAGCAAGAAAAGCTGTAGAAGAAAATAAAAGTCTTAAGAATGTAAGACAACATTTTGGTATTGGTAGGAAATTTATATCTGCAATAAGAAAAAAAGATGGAATTATTACTAAAAAGAGAGATGACATCATGAAATTGGTAGAAGATTTTTATCAAGAATTATATAGTAATAAAGAACAAGTACCTCCTATATCTATTACATCTTCCGAATTGCCCAGAATTTTAAATGAAGAAGTGAGAAATGCAATTAAATGTATGAAAAAAGAAAGGCTCCAGGTAATGATGGAATTATAATTGATATATTAAAAGAAGCAGGTGAAGAAACAGAAAAAATATTAGCAAAGTTATATACCAAATGTCTAAATGATAAAGATGTACCGGATGATTGGAAGAATGCAGTAATAATATTAATATTTAAAAAAGGTGATAAAGAAGATATTAGAAATTACAGACCTATCAGCCTTTTATCAGTTTTATATAAAATTTTTACCAAGATAATTACAACTCGTCTACAGAGAACCTTGGATTTTCACCAACCAAGAGAACAAGCTGGATTTAAAAGTGGTTTTAGTACAGTAGATCATATTCAAGTATTGAGAGAAGTTATAGAAAGGACAAATGAATATGAGTTGTCATTATGTTTTGGATTTGTAGATTATGAAAAGGCATTTGATTCTATAAACATTTCTTCAGTGATTAAAGCATTGGATCATCAAGGTATAGATCCAGGATATTGTCATATTTTAAAGAATATTTATAAAAATGCAACAGCAACAATTAGATTACATAATGATACTGGGAAAGTCAACATTGAGAAAGGTGTAAGACAAGGTGACTCCATATCTCCAAAACTTTTTACAGCAGTGCTGCAAGAAGTATTTTGTGGATTAAAATGGAAAGCTAAAGGAGTGAAAGTAAATGGAGATTATTTCAGTCATTTAGATTTCGCAGATGATGTAGTTGTTTTTGCAAATAATGCTTCCGAGCTGCAGGAAATGTTGCAGGAGTTATCAGATGAAAGTAGGAAAGTAGGACTAAAGATAAATGTTAAAAAGACTAAAGTAATGTTTAATCGATTTGCTCAAAATATGAAAATAAAGATTGATTATGATGAATTAGAAGAAGTTAAGAGTTACAAATACCTTGGTCAGATTATTAATACAGATGGAAACATAATAGAGGAAATTAATCATAGAATTAAACTTGGTTGGAGTGCTTTTGGTAGAAATAACTTGATATTAAAAGGAAATATGCCTATGTGTTTGAAAAGAAAGGTTTTTAACAAATGTGTTTTACCAGTTCTTACTTATGGATCTGAGACTTGGACACTTAATAGAAGATCAATACAGAGACTTCAGACCACTCAAAGAAGTATGGAGAGATGTATGTTGGGAGTAACAAGAAGAGATCGAAAACGCAATGTATGGGTAAGAGAACAAACAGGTGTTACTGACCTCATTGAAAAAATTAAAAGATTGAAGTGGAGTTGGGCTGGACATATTGCTAGAAGAGATGATAATAGATGGACAATTGAAATTTTAAACTGGATTCCAAGAGATTGTAAAAGACCCAGAAGGAGACCACATGTAAGATGGATGGATGAAATAAGAAAATGTGTAGGGGTGATGTGGAGAAGAGAAGCTAAAGATCGGAGAAGATGGATTAAACTTGGAGAGACCTTCATCCTGCAGTGGATTGATAATGGTTGATAATGATGATGATGATATAACGTTAATGTCAAAATAAAAACTGAATATGTTAAATACAAAAAATATATTAGAATTAAAAGTGAATATAAAAAAATAATAAGTAAATAGAACATAAAATTATAAATTATATTATATATAGATGAAAAAAGAATTAATTATTAAAATATATGTATATAAATACTTAATTAAGCGAATTATACATAACTCGAAATAATAAACAATTAGTTTGTACGCAATTTAATTTAATATCATCAAATCGATTTTCGTTCACAAATGAATCTTCTCAAGATGCCAATTTTAAAATTAATCATGTGGCAATCACCGAAAAAATCATCATCATCATCTTCTTCTTTCTCTTCTTCTTTTTCTTATTATTATTATTATTATTATTATTTTATAAATTTACACATATGTATACATCCATGATACATTTTTTTATTCATCTTTTTCTTTCTTATACCTACTATCTATCATCAAATAAACAACTCCCCTCTTATACTATTAATACATATACATTCATATATATTACAGCTTTTTACTTTTAACATTGATAATTTTCCTCCCAATTTTATCAAACCATTGACTATATATATATATTTATATTTATATCCATTGCATTGACTATATATATATATTTATATTTATATCCATTGCACATTCTCTTATTTATATTTTTTCTACCTTACAACTACTATCTATCAGCCAGCAAACAATTCCTGTCTTACACTATCAATACATATAATGTTCATACATACATACATACCTAAACATTCTCACATATTACACCTTCAAATTATTTCCTTGCCAATTTTATAAAACCATTGACCATCTTAATGCAGTTATTTATGTTTTTTTGTATATATAATGTTTTATAATATTTTCTTTTTTTAAAATGTTTACTATACTTTATTACTTTTATATTTTCCTCATACAAATTGTTATCTATTATTTCGAGTTATGTATAATTCTATTAAGTGTTCATAAGTTTTTATAACATTAAAATGACTCTCAGAAACAATATATATATATATATATATAAATGTATATATGATATATATATATATCATTCTCAGAAACAATATATATATATATATATATAAATGTAAAAATGATTGACATGAATAAAAATATTCATCAACATCATCAACATCATCAACAATTATCAATCCACTCCAGAATGAAGGTCTCTCCAAGTTCAATCCAACTTCTCCGATCTTTAGCTTCTCTTCTCCACATCACTCCGGCACACTTTTTTATTTCATCCATCCATCTCACACATGGTCTCTTTCTAGGTATTTTACAATCTCCTGGAATCCAGTTTAACATTTCAATTGTTCATCTATTATCGAATATATATATATATGTATGTTGATTAAAAAGAAGAATTCATATTATGAAGTATGTATAAGATGTAGAAATTGTGTGTTTATATATAAATATTCATGTATTTATATTTATGTTTACCATAGATCTGAAGAAGATTGTTGGGGCAATTAAAACCATTATGATAGTAAAATAAGTATATAATGCATTGTAAAAAAGTGAATAAAGAAAAGTGATTGATATTAATATCAAATAATCATAAAAATGGACCTAAAAATTCTATATGTAGATGTATTTGTCAATAACAGATCAGATTATATAGTCATTGCAAAATAATTTCTAGCGGAGTCATTTGTTTCTTTTTGTTCCTTTGAAGTTGAAATTGCCATCTGTTAATTAGTTGCTTCTATATGTCTATGTATAATAATTTAAAATTTTACAGCAGTAATGCTCAACCTGTGGATTTCGACCCCTTTGATGGTCAAACATTCCTTTCACATGGGTTGCCTAAGATGACCGGAATATCTAGTGTGATGTGCCAACTCAAAAATAATGTTAAGGTTGGTGGCCACCACAACATAAGGAACTGTATTAAAGGGTTGTGGCATTAGGAAGGTTGAGACCTACTCCTTCACAGCATTATAAGCAATTTCTTCTCTTGATTAAAGAACCAATGGCTTTCAATAAACACTTTAGCACCTTATACTTATTAGATTATTCAATAAATTGGAAAATGGTTAAATTAAAATAAACCTTTGCACTAGCTATCCCAATTGTATATAAAGATTTTAAAAGATCCATTTCAGATCAAAAATATGGCCTTGTAACTTTTATTGAACAGCTCATTTTCAATTCATTTCAAACCCACCCATGTGAAGAATTGAAATCAATTATTTTTATTATAGTAAATACATTTTTTCTAAAATTATATGTATTTTTTTATCTTGATTAATAAATAATGCTTTCAATAATCAATTTAGTACCTTTTTACAAGCACTTCAATGTTCCTTTATTTATTGGATTGATTTGGTATTGGCTAAAAAATTTAGTAGTAAATAACTTATTGAGATGTTTATTTAGATTATTTGTTTCATTAATCATGACTGAAAAATAAATAATATACATTACAATGAACAGTAGGTACATGAAAAACCAACACATGAGGATGCCATTATAATTATAGACTGGAATATTTCATCTAGAGACATTGTTAGAGTTTACTGGTGAAGAACTTATTTATAAATGCCTATACAGCTATGCCACTACTAATAGATATCTAAAATTATCTCTAAAACATGGAGAACAGGGATTCTATAGAAACACCAATTAGCAAAGAAAACAACAGTAAGCAGACCCCAAATTTGACCTATCAATAAACAAAACAATGTTTATTGACAGATCATTATAGTACAGTTAAGTACAAACTGAAATTCCCCCTTTATGTTGGCCTTTATTTCATTTGACATTGGGTACCTTTCAAATATTAATCCTTACAAAACCTCATATTACAGTGCTGGAATATCTCTAAGGACTGTGACTAAAGTCTATTAACTATCTGGTTCTGTTAGATATCTGTTAAGTAAGTTATTATATATATATATATATATATATTCTAATGAGAGAACAAAGCTAAGGTGACCTTATGAAGAGACGTCATATATATATATATATATATCTCGTTATAAAAGGGTAATAATAATTATAAAGAGTGTTAATTGCAAGTGATGTTACGAATTAAATAGGTAAATGCGGGAAAAATTATAAATAGTCATTTGAAACCTGTTACGATATATGTATATAATATTTTTGCCTTTAAGTAAAATGGTCAAGAAAAATGTATGATGTTAAAATATCAATATGTAATCTGAAGTATGTGACTATCATATGATGTTTCATATACAATTTACTTATCTTTCCATATGTGTTTTTTTTTCATAAACCAGGAATCTCAAATATATTACCATGAATGTGTGCAAGGGATTATACTTTTGTTATATGGATCAACATTAATCACTGCAGTTTCAGTATAATTATAATTTAATCAGTAAATATGATGCAGTAAACAATGTCTTCAAATATATGACAAAATTGGAATATCATTTGAAGCAGTAAGTAAATATCATTATTATCGTTCTTACATATTTATTTTCCGCAGAAGTGTTTAATTTTTAAATGTAAAAGATATTTTTTAGCAAAGTTATTATGGAAATAAGGATGGTGGCAAATATGAACTGTCTAGAAAATGTCATCACTAAGAGTCTGTTAGAAAATATACCAATATCATAAGAATTACCAAAAAAAGTTTTAAAAGCATAATATGATAGATTTACCAGATATCAATAATTATTTGTTCCCACTTTAAAAACAACGATCAAAAATTTCATTCATTTTGCAAATTTAATCTGCTACTTCCAAAGTTTAATGGTGAACTAGTGATTTGATTTGATTAAAATCTAATTTTAAAATAATTATAAACATCAAATGTGATTTTTTAGATTTTTGTTAATTTCTAGACAAAAATATCAAATGAAATCAAAATTGTTATATTCTGATAAATAATAATGGTTTAATATTAAAATGACAATTGAAAGCTTATAGCAATTGAGAACAAAGAAAACTGTCAGAATGTTAGCATATTAAAAACAGGCAAAACTCACTATACGTATTGCCACACACAGCAAGCTAGAGTAATCAATGGATTCCAGAAGGCTTGGGCATAAAATCCCCATCTAGTGCCTACTCATTCAATATCCCCAGACTAGTTTCTGGCTTATGGCCTTGATCAGTGTGATGTTAGCATATTGCAAGAGGGTTAATTTATAACTTATAGAAGTTAATTTGAATTTGTGCTTTACTCTTTCATTGTTTTTTTTACTATCGTAATGGTCCTTTGGGTTTAATCTCTAACTTTTTATTTTAATGAATAAATTTTTATTCTGCATTATATTCTCACAATTTTCAAATTATGTCTTAGTAAATATAATTTTTTCTAAAAAGAAAACATTCTTATAAATAATAATTCAACTTTGCAAGTATAGGAAACCATAATTATGTGAAATATGTAACCAGAGCAGTAGCTTTTATAATTTTATTATAAAATATAAGTTATTTCAATTCCAATTCTAACATGCAAATGATTTTTTTGAAAAAAATGCATAAAGAAACAAAAATGTTCTCAACTTTAAAATTCCCCTTCTAATTATTTAAAAAAGTCAAAAAATATTTTTAGTCAATCATAATTTTGTGTTACATTATTATATTTCATGTGACTGCCCTGTGTGATTTAGCATAGTTGCTAGAGTAAATGATCCATTCTGGCCTTTGCAAGTCTGGTGTCCAGTGCAGTCAATAAAGCAACTGCCTTGGGATCAGGAGGTCCCAGGATTGATTCTGGCACTTGTACATCTGACACTCAGTGCAGTTGGTAGAATAGATGACATGGGATCAGGAGGTCCCAGGATTGTTTCTGGCGCTTGCAGGTCTGGCACTTGGTATAGTTGGTAAAGCAGTTGACATGAGATTGGGAGGTCTCAGGATTGTTTTTGGTGCTTGCATGGCCGGTGCTCAGTGCAGTTGGTAGAGCAGCTGACATGCGATTGGGAGGTCTCAGGATGAATTCTGGTGCTTATAGGTCTAGTGCTCAGTGCACTTGGTACAGCATTGGAAGGTCTTAGGATCAATTCTGGTGCTTATAGATTTGGCACTCAGTGTTGTTAATAGAGCAGCTGACATAGGATTGGGAGGTCCCAATATTGATTCCGCTGCTTGCAGGTCTGATGCTCAGTGCAGTTGGAAAAGCAGCTGATATGGGATTGGAAGGTCTCAGGATCGATTCTGGTGCTTGTAGGTCTGGTGTTCAGGGTAGTTGGTAGAGCAGCTGACATGGGATCAAGAGGTCCCAGAATTGATTATGATTTTTCCAGGTCTGGTGCTCAGTGTAGTTGGTAGAGAAGCTGACATGGAATTGGGAGGTCCCAGAATTGATTATAATTATTCCAGGTCTGGTGCTCAGTGCAGTTGGTAGAGCAGCTGACATGGGATCAGGAAATCCCAGGATTAATTATGATTTTTCCAGGTCTGGTGCTCAGTGCAGTTGATAGAACAGCTGAAATGGAATTGGGAGGTATCAAGATCCATTCTGTTGCTCCCATGTCTGATGCTCATTGCAGATGGTAGAGCAGCTGACTTGGGATCAGGAGATCCCAGGATCAATTCTGGCACTCACAGTTCTGGAACTCAAACTTCTTATAATCCCCTGATCATAAACCCATATGCTTTCTTTTACTTTTCTTGATTTATTTTTTCTGAAACAAATATTTTCAAACAAAATCTGAGTCTAAATATCATATTTTTACCAAAAAATAAATATTTCACAATTATTTTGCTAAAGAAATCTGATTTTCACTTTTAAGATTTCAATAAAAAATGATATTTCTAAGAGCTTTAACATGTATAGTTACTATTTAAGAACAAAAAAACTGTCAATACCTGACCTTTTGCATCAGATTATCTGTATAATATTAATATTTTAGTTCGTGTTTGTATTGTCAAATGAAAGAAAAAGTAGAAAATGAATGCTATATTTAGCTGCAAGAGAATTAATTTAAGGTGAGTGACTGAAGCACCACTGAATGCCCTGCAGTAGAATGCATAAACAAGTTATTATTTTTTGTTTTATTGGCTCTTGAATAAAATGTAATTGAATTATAAATTAATACCCATGAGTATTAACCCTTTTGCACTACACTAGCATTTTGATAGATTTCTTTGTTCTCATTTAATTTAAGCTTTCAACTTTCACTTTAATATTAAATCATTATTATTTATCAGAATATAATAAATTTGAACTCATTTGATAGACATTTTTGTTTAGAAATTAAATAAATTTTAAAAATTCACATTTGATTAAAAAAATTATTTTAAAAATTAGATCATCATCAAATTTTAAGTGGAGCAGATTCAATTTGAAAAATAAATGCAATCTTTTTTGTTTGGTGTTTGTTTTTAAAATCTGAACAAATTATTTTTAATATTTAATAAATCTATCATTTTTAGGCTTCAAAGGTTTAATTTTTTTTCAGAATTTTTATGATATCATGAAATATTATAACAGATGTTGAGTGACATTATTTCTAGAGAGTTGTATTTCCTGTGACCTAATCTCTATGATAACAATATTCAGAAGAATATATTCTTTTATATTAAAAATAAAACATTTCTGTAAAAAAAATATGTAATAATATATACTTTTGATTTTCAATGGTTATTACTCAATTACTATACAAAAATGATCATAAACTTCCCAAAACTTCAAGTTTTTAGACCATTGTAATATTTTTTCAAAGTAATCTCACAATGTTTGAGATCACCAACCATGTAATAAGCAACCATTAATGTATACTTTGAAGACCCACTTATTATATTATCCTGACATCTTTTGAATCATTTTGAAATTAAAATATTAAATAAATATTGAACCAGTCAGATTTGTATGTATATTAAACAAAAGCTAGAATATAAGTGAAAGTATCCTAAAACCATTCACATCCAAGATACACAAGTCAGGAGCAATCATGATTTCTTCCCTATTTGCCCATTTTCTAAATCTATGACCTTATGGACAACATTTCTGATCATAACAGAAAAATTTCATTTACTCCAGTCCCAGAGATACAGTGTTTCTGATCATAACAGAAAAATTTCATTTACTCCAGTCCCAGAGACACAGTGGAGAGACAAAAGATATTCAGGGAAAATGTGACACTAGTTACATAAAACCCATAACATGAGAAGAAAGCTTCACAATTATACTGATATTTTATTAAGACAAGATTGATGGGATGCTACTGAGTAGCATGAAATGAAGAAGAGCATGGATTATAACACACCCTTAATGATATACATTCATAAAACAACACTAAGACAAAAAATTTCTCAGATAGTAATCAGTTATGAAAGGTTAACCCTCTCTTAGTGCTATGTAGACTTAAATATTTTAGTATTTTCTGGCACTTTTTTTTGTCTCACACATCAGTGTAAAATATGTGATAAAATGATTATTATTTATCAGAAAATAATAAATTTGACTTTATTTGATAGATATTTTTGTTTACTACTGAAATAAATTTTAAATATTCATATTTTGTTTCTGTAAACATTTAAAAAAATGAGATTGCACTAAAAACAAAGACTTTACACATCATTGTTTCTAGAAAGATTATTTTCAGTTTATAAACTCAATGAGATATTTCTTGATTCTTATTATTTTTAAGTATTGAAGCAAATAATTATTTATTTGTATTATATCTAATGAATTATGCTTTAAAAGTTTAAATGTTTTGAATATTTATTGCAAAATTGCAATATTTTCTTACTCCTAAATATAAATTAAATTGTTTACATAAAGCTAATCTTGTAATTTGCTTCAGGTCATACTTTACATTAGTTGCTAATATGATATTATATTTTTGAAAATAAAGTATTTCAAGTCAAAATAAGTTTTTAATAATTTATATTTCTTGATATCTAATAAATATAGTGTAAATTATTTTTTTAAAAAATCTAAAACCTTAATAAATTCACAAATAAACACATTTTTGGGTCATTGGAACTGCAATGTCATAAAACATTGAATGTTTTACAGCCTTATCAATAGACAATGGCTGAACATGTCAGGGCAGGGCTTATCTCTATTGTTAGAGTGGGAATTTTGAATTTACGACCTTTTATGCAATTTTTTTTAGCAAATTTTTTTATAATAAAATATACCATTTTACATGCATTTTAACATATAATACTTACAGAAAAATTCACCAGAGGAAGAATTGGCCAAAACATGCAAAATTGTGGAATATAATTATGAAAGGTTAATAATCTATATAAATAAAAATGTAATTATTCATTTGTTCAAAATCTTAAATCTCTGAAAGTTTTTCACCGATTGCTTTAAAATTTTGACACAATGTTGCATTTGAATATGCACATGTTTTATATACCTACTATTATATACCTGTGACAGGGAAAACATGTCTTTTTGAAAAACAGCACTATCTGTTGGACGTAAAGGCAATACACACTGTACTAAATATTTTATGCAGTGCTATCTGTTGGACATAAAAGCAACACATGCTATACTTTAAATATTTTACAAGTCCATTTCAATGTTTCCAATTGCATTGTTGAATTGAATTTTCATAGATTTTGATTTATTTTCATTTTGCTTTAATTATTTTGTATGACAGATTGCAATTCTCAATTCGATTGGCATTTGCAATCACCATCAACAAAGCACAGGGCCAATCTTTAGAATTGTGCAGTTTAGATCTAAACACGGATTGCTTCTCACATAGACAATTATATGTTGCTTGTTCTAGAGTTGGCAAACCAGACAATCACTATATCTGCACAGACACTGGAACAACAAAAATATTGTATACCCACAAGCATTGTCAAATTAAACATATTAGAAACCTGCATTTTCTCTTTTCTTTGTTTTCCACTTTACCAGACTGAGCCACAGCAAAACATGGCTGGATACGACTAGTTTATTTTTATTAATACAATTAATAAGGAATTGAATACTTAAGCAATGACAAATATAAATTTAACACATATAAATGACAATTTATTTACGTATGATGACATAAGTTAATAGAGTATAGGTTTCACATGATCAATAATGATGGTTTGTGTATTCTATAGGTTACAATACATAATGTTACTATGCATTATGGAATATGGATTACTATCATTGAAGAATACACAAATAAAAACAAATATATAATGGTATACTACAAGAGATACATTTAAGGCAATGTGGCTTAATATGCTAATTAAAACAGATGTCAATTTAAAATAGATTTATAATATTACTGCTATGATACACAAATAGGGCATTAATGACCTTAAGAAGTGTATACATGAATTAGGACCTTGTTTATATAAAACCATATTTGAATTATGGATTACCAGAATAATACAATGAACATGCATTTTAAAAGATATAACAAGTTTTATTTAGTCCATAGTTATATGTTACATCAAAAATTTAAAATGAATAAGCATTTTTGCGCATTTATTTGAGCAATTTTGATTTGACAGAATTATTAAATGCTGTTTACTAGTGTAGTCAAAGATTGTTTAAATGAGAGGGTGGCTAGATTAAATAAACTTTAAGATGTCATTTCTAATAAATAATAATAATAAAGATAAAGACAGAATAGTTTACAGAGATCATAGCATTATGGCTTATAGATATAGTAGGGCAATATAAAATATTACTAAGAAGTTTGTGGTGCTGACTGAAGTGATAGCAGTAGAAATGTTAAGTTCGATCTGGGACCAAGAGGCTTCATCAATTATTAACGGATGTGAGAATCCACCTGCAATTGTGACAGAGTGATATTTGGATAAGTAGTTGGTAGGGGGTCTCATGATTCAGGTTTTCCAATGTTTTCCCATGCAGAGCCTCACTATAACCTGACATTGTCCTGGAGTTGGTGCTTCAAAACCCCATTTTGGAACAAGCCATAAGAAGAAATGATCTGCAACCTCTGGATATTAGTTTTGACAAAGCAATAATACAATGTTTAATAATGCTGTCAGTAATAAGCAATGCTAAATAAGATTCAGGTCTTTAATGATACTGATTGGTTAGCTAAAGCCCTCCTTAATTAGTAACATCTAGCATAATGACATGACAAAACTTAACCCATTCTTAAAGGTACACATATGACCTTGAATATTAATTAGAATGTCAAAATAAAAGGACAAATATTGTTTCCTTCATTAAACAAATGTAACTATGCTTAACAGGTAAATAATTACATAGCCAAATATAAAGCTTGATGGCATGACAAGCCAATGATTGATTATTAAACAAAAAGATAAGATCATTAAATTATCTTTAAATAATAAACTATATTCAATAAATAGCACCAAGCAGGATAAGAAATTGATATCATAAAAGAGACAGATTATAATCTGCTATCAGAAAATATGACCATTAAATAATAATATTCAATCGAGTGAATCTTTTGTTTGGTAAGAAGACTTACATTTAAGTATTTACATATCTCATAATATTGGGATGAAGAATTAGAACAATATCAATTTACTAGATTGAGTCATTAGCATATTAAGATCAAATTTAACCAAAATACATAATTATAATAAAATAAAATTTAAGTTTGCCACATTAAAATAGTAAGATATAGATAAAGTGTGAAACCCAATAGATACAGTTATAAGTTAGAGATTCATAGATTTGTGCATCTATATTTTACAGAGAGAGGGTCATCATAAATTTATTACAATTATTATAATTGACACTACATTTCCAAATATTAGATAGACAAAGAGTTACATTATAATTGAGAGCAAATGATGTTTAAATGTTTTAAGAGTTCATGTTAGTGGCATGGGTGAGAATTCTAATGAATCGATGACTCGATAGCTGTATGGGTTGATACATATGAAAACTAACACAGAAAGTGGGGTCAGAAACACAGAGTTCAAATAAAATAATAGTATCTTTCAAGAGTTAATTCATGATTTGATTAAGGTAGTTCTTGAAAGATGATGGCACAATAGCACAGTGGTATGGAAACAATCTTGGAGAGATTGGGAAAGCAAATTTCTTCCCTCTACTCAGAAATCATTTTTATCAAAATTTTGAGTGATGTGGATTCAGTTAGCAACACTTCTCTGAAAAGTAAATGCAGAGTGTCATGTATTGACTTTGGCTGTATCTATATGCCAATAAAACCTTCTAGAAAGTTCATTTACATTGCCACTTGAGATGGACAGATATGCATTACTTGGCATGGCTTCACTCATCCTTTGTTTAAAATTACATTTGAAAGATGAAAGCAAGATAAGTTCTGTTCTCCCTTTTCTACATTGGAAATAGATTCAACAGATATAATTTACATTAAAATTTAGAATTACTAAAGTCCATCTAATTTAACAACGATATTTCACATTAAGCAAAGGACATCCTTTGTTTCTTAAAGTTATGCTAATTACTCTCAGAACCTTTGGTATTGATAGCTTTATATTAAAATATATACAAATTATACAAATCAAATAAATGCAGAATATATTTTAATAAATAAATAAATATTATTCACAATATTTCACGTATCTGTATGCATCAGCTTTATATTAAAAATATATACAAATTATACAAATCAAATAAATGCAGAATATATTTTAATAAATAAATAAATATTATTCACAATATTTCACGTATCTGTAACACTTACATACACGATTGTTTAAGGCAATGGAAATTTTAAATATTTCCGAATTAAAACTTTAGTGAATATTCTGTCTAGGTTTAAATAACTGTTTACAACTTACAAAAAGGGGTGGTGGTATTCATGTGTATATGTGTACTTACACCTCCTGATGATTAAATGAATACAAGGATGGGTTCGAATCTCAATTTAAGGTTACTAATATCACCAGACAGTGAAGCAAAATATGTATAAAAGATTTTATTGCTTCAATATATATGAATTTTAAAGCTGTAAAAAGAAAAAAAAATCCCAAACAGCGAAAAACGCAAATACAATTTCTTAACTTCTGCCCGATAAAGTTTTGTCATTATAAATGCAAAGGTTGAGTATTTATAAACTGTTGCATTTATAAAAAAAAATAGATTCAGATAAAATCTGTTTTTATTGTTAATATTTTTATTTTACTATAGCCTTATTATGAAATAACAATGAATGTACTTGCTACCAAGGTAGGTTTTAAAGTTTGATTTTCTATCTTATAATTATATTTATTAAAACATTAGGCATAATCATCACACTTGGAGCAGTTAATAGAGTATCTCACTTAGGATCAGACACGAGGATTGATTCTGGTGCTCACAGTTTTGGCAATCAAACTTTTTATGAACTCCTGATCAATAAACCCATACGTGTGTTGCTTTTTTTATCACAGTCGATATAAAAAAATTTAATTGATATGGTCATTTTTAAACGTTTTTTTATTTTTTTAAAAAAAGCAATGTTACAAATATATTTTGATTATTTGTCCATGTTTTTTTCTCTTTACAACTACCAAGTGTGAAAATTATTTGATCTGCAGTAAATTCATTTGGCATTTTAATTGGTCAAATATATTTAGTTGATATTAGAGAATGTTTTTCTTTTTTTTTTTTTAGAATACTTAGTAAACAAGTTTTATGAAGCTCTTATTTTTTTTTACACCATATATTTCTTTAAAAGTCTTTCAATTAATAGCATGCCATAGAAACTTCTTATTTGGAAAATTATTAAATGATCAAATAATTTATTGCTCTGTTTCTCATGAGTTAAACATCTAGGATTTATCTTTATACAATCCAGGGTAAACTTAGAGCATCCAGGGTTTATGTCATACAAGCACTAATTGAGGGCTAATATTTCTTCACTTCAGTGATTAGTTAAACATTGTTAGGTTTACTTAATATATGGATGGGTGGTGTTTTATGAATTCTTAGTGCTACAGTTCTGTTTATTTTGTTATCTATGGATTATCTCTAACAATGATTGCCCTTATTTTAAAACTTAGAATTTTTGCAACGTCTGGTGAGTAGCAGATTTTAACATTTTAATAACAACATTGGTTCAAAGTATGGGATAGTCTTGCAATTGTTATTATTTCCAATTTAAAATTAACTATACTTAAATTTCTAATTACATAAAAATACTGTCTTATACATCATATCGACCTTATTTAAGGTAACAAATATAAAATAAATAAAAATATTTAAAATATATTTTTCGAGATTATAAAAGAACAATAGGCCGTACATAAGCATTATAGCCAAAATTTAGATAAACTACAGTCAACTGCTTCCAAATTTATACAAATAGCAGATCTAGAATCCAAAATAACTATGTAGTCAACCTTGGCTATGTCTTTATTTCACATATTTAAATATAATAGAAAATCACAACCAATGATAGAGTGAATAAATTAGCTATAAGCACAAAATAGAGAACTGCTGGAAAACATGAAAAGGAGGCTTATTCACAGAGTTTGAAAAACTTTAAAATTTTTAAATATCTTGGATATATGCCACAAATTAATTCAGTAACTTCCATACTTCTGAAATGGAGAAAGTTAATTGATATATATATATATATATTGTTTGTACCGGATTGAACCGCAGATTATCCTACTTACACAGTAAATGTTTTGCTGGTTTCAAACTTCTTCATAATATATTTAGAATCTTATTTAATTATAAATGCTACGTGAACGAACCAGCACGTTCGAGAAAAATGGGAAATATTATTGATAGCTTTAACTATCAACAATACCCACAATCAGATCATGGCTCACCTCGGCTGCTAGATTCAAACCCCTACTATCCAAACACTTTATTTGTTTTGGAGTAAACCCCGGGCACCAGCTAGTCAATGACTAATGTATTTGGACAGGAGGCTCATAATCCAGTGCTCAAAACAATCCTTAAACTAGCCCAGTCTAATTTTAATCAATAATAAAATATAGTTTAATTAGTGGTGAAGAA
This sequence comes from Epiperipatus broadwayi, assembly GCA_028023455.1. Taxonomy (NCBI): domain Eukaryota; kingdom Metazoa; phylum Onychophora; class Udeonychophora; order Euonychophora; family Peripatidae; genus Epiperipatus; species Epiperipatus broadwayi. The sequence continues at coordinate 5,921,441 of JAQFVV010000043.1, read as the reverse complement.
TGGATAAAAGATTGGTAAAAAAATTGGTAAAAAGAATTGACTGACAATATAAGGTTTAAATTTAAAGACAATTTATTAACATTAATTATACTAAATATAAATACTTTTATAAATTTTTACTAACATAATATTGGTATTTTTAATCATGCGTATATTTAATTCACACACTATAATATCTCTTATGAGAAAGCATAATATTTGATGTTTATAAATCATATAGCATTCACAAACATGCACATCAATAGTTCATTTTATGCATGCTTATAGAGTTCAAATTACTTGTCTCTGGAGGATTAATGAATTAATGTGGTGGCTACTATAGAAATAAGAATATGAAATATTATTACCTAGGATTTTGAATGTGGATGTAGAACTTCATTTTCTTTGGTTACTGCTTTAGATGAGAATATTTCCAGCTGGCTGGGATGTTTCCTTGAGGAGTTTCATTATTATTCACTTTTATTATTATTGGAGACAATTAGATATTGATGGAGATTTCTAAGCTGTTACGCAGACATTATTTCATGGGCAGGTTTCGCTGTTTCACTGGACTAGGGCTAAAGTAAGATCATATATTCCCAAAAGCTGCTCAGCACTGCATTTTGGTTTCTGGATACATAATAAACCGAACTGTTATCTGAACTGAAACAATTGTCCTCACTGAATGATTGTTTTTACTGAATGTCTGATAAAAAATTGGCTCTTTATATGTACGACATGTTGTTCTTTTAATATCCTCCGGCAATATCTGTTATCGAAATTCCTTTAGTAACTAATCCTTTGACAACGTGTTTTTGAAGATTGTTTAATTAGTAGTAGTCATCACAAACGTGTTGTTTTTATATCTTTAATTAGTAGCCACCACTGTGTTTTTAAATATATTTCATTTTAATATTTATTTTCATGTGTTTTTCAATATGTTTTTAACATGCATTTATTATATATTTTATTAACAAGCTTACATTTATGCACATGTACAATTTATCCTAATAAACTCGAATGAAAAGAGATTTATATTTTAACTTTTAATTTATAATAATAACTCTTTAACTTATTTTATGAACTCTTAGTTTTTTCTATAGGAAAACTCCCCCTCCCCTCTTTTAATTAATCAATTGTAAGTTTTATTTCAATAATTCTTCAACTTTTAAATTTTATTTTCATGAAAACAAACTGCAATAAAACTTTTAAACGTTTACCTATTATTTCTCTTTTAACAAAGGATTTTTATTTCTAATAATTTTTTAAACAAAATTATTATGTACCAATTTCAATATTGGTACAATATATAATAGTACAATACCCGTTATAGAAAATATTATATATAAAAACATAAATAATTAATGGTATAAACAATATTGTAGTTTAAATTCTTTGGAAGCACTTTTGATTACATAGTAATCCTCATCAGCATTAACTGAATTTCAAATTTTTTTAAACTTAATGTTACATATATTTCTATAAGCTGTGTATGGCCGTATTTGCAACTTGCCTATTAATAACATCATCCTTATATTTATCGATTAAAATTGCCTCTTTGACATGAAAAAACTTGTAATTATAGGTTTACATTTAATAGTAATGAAATAAAAATATTAATGGAAAAAAGGAATCATAAAAAGAGGAAAATAAAAGAGACAATTTTGATCGATAAATATAAGGATGATGTTATTAATAGGCATGTTGCAAATATAGACAATAAATAGCTTATGGAAATATACATAATGTTAAGTTTAAAAAAAATTGAAATTCAGTTAAAGCTCATGAGGATTACTATGTAATCGAAAGTGCTTCAAAAGAATTTAAACTACAATATTGTTTATACCATTAATTATTTATGTTTATGTATATATTGTGACCTAAATAAATAGCCAAGGAGAGAGAGCCATATGTTTATGCATCAAAATTCAAAAATTGTAACCTCAAGAAAGCCACAATCAATCAGTCCTTCCAATTGACCCACAATAAGGTTGGCAAGCCAAAATTGTAACCTATAAACAGGAGAATAGGTTCAAAAGGAAATAAACAACACTCAGCAGTAATAATAACTGTGCACAACATATAAGCTAAACGGTCATATAATAGCTAAGCTCAGTGGGTCTTTACAATAAATGCCATATGCTCCAATAAGAAGATACTTAGGGGTAAGTCATTACAATAAAATATAATTAAAATACAAAGTAATATTATCAACAACTTAAGAGGAGGAGAGCTCTCAACTCACTCTAACAGAAATAATATTCTTAATATTGTGAACATATGCCATTGAGGTTACATTTAAAATCTTTCTTTTAGACATCTACCACAGCTAAAATCCTTATTATCCATCTTCTAAGCATCTCATTGTCATGATCAAATAAGAGCATTATATATACTTTTATAAAATTGAATATGTTTTTTAAATCCTTGCTGCATAATATTAATCTTTTAAAAATAATTTATTTATTAACAAGATAGATTGAAATAATATGGTTTGTGAAACAAGTTTTAGCATAATATGATCTTATTTGATTATAAAATAAATTATTTTGACTCATCAGATTTATTTTATATTGAATGTTAAGAATAACCTGTATATTTATATTTTCGCTTGTCCAATATAATAATAAACAGCTTTCCTTCCAACATAAGTTATAACAACAAATTGAAAATTAAATTTAATGGCTAAGCGCCAGATGTACTTCTCATATTCATAGACAGTTATGATACTTTCTTTGAAATCATGTTTTCGATATCTAAAGATGGTCTTAGGACCATTTACATATATTTGCATATCAGTTTATTTATATAAATTTCAAGGAAAGGATCATAACTGGCTATGAATAGAGAAGTACATCATCTTGAAAAGCTAGCCATTAATTTATTTTCAATTTGTTGTTATAGCTTCGTTGAAGTGTGAAAGCACGATTTATTTTTATATTGAATGATATCCTATGAAATAAAATAATATATACATTTATCCCTAATTTACTGTCTTATTATAATTATGATAATAATAATAATATAATTATTTAAAATAAAATAAAACCATATCTTAATGTGAAACAAGTTGAATAATAATCTAGGATGACATTCAGATATTAAGAATAAGTAAAGGATTTTATAGCCATTCCAAATATCCTACAATAAACCTCTTTAATTTAACTCTATCATGGAATAATAAATACTATGTAATATAAAAAATAGTTTTGCAATAAATAATCATAATGGTCTTTAAATAAACAATAAATAGATTGAAATGATCCAAAAATGTTATATTAAATTATAATTCTTTATTAAATAAATATATATTTTCCTAGAGATAATTATAAAATCAAATATAATTCAATAAAGTGACTCTTATTAGTTCCAGTGTTCATGTACTGAAATGAGAAAAACACTAAAAATAAATTAATGATATCGTATATATGATTATCTAAGTTTTTGGCTAATATGTGGAATAATTTCTTATTAATAAATGGAATGACATGAACAAATGATTATGAGAAATTTCTTAAATAACAAAAACCTTTTAAATGTAATAAATAAATTATATTAGCAATAAAGTGGCTGAAAATGAAGTGATTAATTCTTTGGGTTAAAATTTGGAAATTTGTATGCAGATACCTTATAATTACCCTAACATACTAAGGCTAAGAAATAATAAAGTTTAAATAAAATTATACTTTTAAAATTTAAAAATTTAAGTTTTAAAATATAACTGCTTCCAACAAAATTAAATTAAAACAATTAAAGAGATAAAGTTGATAATCCTATCAGGTGTCAATTTTACCCAAGTAGTTATATGATCATTTTACAATATGTTTGATTAACCTTTTAATCTACAACCACTTTTCTTATTAGTTTGAATCCCCAATCTAAGGTAACTAGAGAAGGCTAGCAACTAAAAATTAATTCATTATTATCCAATCATTTTTTTTTAAAATATCAACCTTATCTAGACAATTAAAGATTTCGTATTACAAATAAAATAACTACTTAAAATTTAGACATTAGAATGAAACAAAAATATTACATAATTGAAATTTACATTGTATCTTAAATAATTTATTACAATTATTTACCATCAAATTTAATCCAGACAAGTTTCTCAAAATAGATTTAAATTGGCCTTATAAAATTAGACATTTGATAATATTTTAAAAAATGAATAATGTTAAAATTAAATATATTTATTCATTCATTCAACATTCGCCTATCTATTACAAATAAAAATTGTATCATTTATAAATGGATATGTAAGGGTGGTAGCAGGTATATAGGGGGATCAAGGTGTACCTTGGAGAAAAGACCGAAAGAACACATATTGTTATCAAAGAGTCTAAAATACAAAACAAAATTGCAAAGATAATAATAACATATCAGCTTCAATTTTTTACAACCATAATAAATCATGTACATATGGTTTTAATTTCAATTATAATAATGTAAAAATATTGCAAACTGAAAGAAATAACAATAAAAAAAAATAAAGACAGCTATGCTAATATATAAATACAAGCGAGACTTAACCAATAGGCAGGCAGCAAACGTTAAGCTCACAGAATTATGGGAAGGTTGATCTTCCAAAAAACTAGTTGACAAAGACTACAAGGATAGTTGAAAACACTCCTGAAATTTACTAATATTTAATTATATATATAATGCAATATTTTAATGGATGTTTTAGATGGAAATATTTGCATGTGTAGTTATCCATTTATAATTGTTTAATTAGAAAACATTTAAGTTAGAATAATAGTTAATGAAAACAAATTATCCCGGGCCAAGTGTTAGAAACTGATAGACTTGATTGCATTCAGAAGAAGGACCTAATAAAGAGATCCTCTTTTTAAACCAATGATGATTTTGGTGCATCTTGTGACTTTGTGAATTTGTTCAATAATATGTGGAAAACAAAATGAGCTAAATCTTTTGGAATTATAATCATTAAAGTGTCTAAATAACATTTGTCTTTGATTCTATATTCTAGGGAACAGATACAAAACAACACTCATTCAGCATTAAAGGTATATGAAAATAAAATAGAACTAAGATCTAGCTAGTCATGAAATAATTAAACGTTTCTACCACATTATGTTTAGCAAATTAATAGCTAATGTTGTCCATTCACAAAAGCTTATACTTTTGATAAGCCACTCTATATTTCAGTTTTCTAAACATAGAGTGGTGGATTTATTTAATTATTCATTGTTAGATGTCACTTAATTACCTTTGATGTAACAATGCTTTATGTCCTAGTAAAGAGGTGTTAGGCCACTTCTAAAAAGTACAAAGCGAAGTAGGAAAACATGCATTAACATCAGATGTATGAATAACAAAGGAAGCAATTCAAGGAGAAATGGAATGGTCAAGTATTTATTTGAGAGATGCAAAAAGCAAAATGAAAATATTCTGTAGATTGCAGTTTATGAATAATAAGAGAATAGCCACAATAATATTTAATTGGGTTATGAGTAAAGAGTAGCAACAAGATGGGTGAGAATGATAGTATGGTGTGAAGAATATTTAGATAAGCAATTTATGTCAGTATTCTTATACAAAGATGGGTTTGGTTGTATTAGGAGAATTGTTGAGTGTTATAGTGGCAAGGAATGGCATAGAAGAATAGATGTATTAACAACAAATAGGGAGTTGGAGAGATGGAGTACTAATATGGAAAGTAAAAATAGTTTAAAAATATATAGAAATAAACAGAATATTAGGTGCAAATTAATTTATGATAATAGCAAGGAAAGGAGTTTAGTGTTTAAGGCTCAAATAGGATCTTTAGCAACAAGAAAATATACATATAAATGGAAAAAAAGTGGCTGATTTAGTCTGCAAGTTGTGTAAGGAATATATAAAAATATTAAGCATCTGTTAATTAAATGTAATGCCTGAAAGAAGAAAGAGTACAAATAATGATGTTGTGGAAGAATAAATGTAAACAAAGTGATTATACAGAAAGTGAGTTTTTGATTTTTATTCTGGGTTTTGGAAAAGATAAGGGGGATTCAGATATAATGGACATGGAGTTGACAAAGATTATGTTGTGGAAATGGGATGGAGCAGGATAGAGAAGAATATGGGGGGAACAGGGCAGGGAATGGAAAGGGACGATTAAGTGACTAACAGGTTTCTCTGTGCATAATGGCTGAAGGATTCCTTACTCCAAAAAAGGATGTCACAGTGCATCGTATCACATATTCTATTTCTATCATACATATTAAAAAGAAAAATGAACTAACAGTTTGTTGTTCAGAAAATTATGTGACTCTGAGCAAAAAAAATAAGTTTCAATTATGTAATTATATGTTAAATCATTCAACTGTTAATAATAGCCCACGGTTTAGCAGACACAATGATTCAAATGGTATATTTTTCCTTTTTGTTTTTGGTATTTCTGGCTTGACCAACTAACATGGGAATTGAGTCTGACAATTTTATATTCATTAATAATTAATTTAAGTTGATGCTTTGACCACTTGAAAAATTATGACATATACAAAGCCGTGTTCTAGTACTAACAGTTCAATGAATGAAAAGTTTAAATAAACTCTGAGGTTTATGCAAATCATTTAATGAATAATTATAGGTACTGGAATAATTTAACATATAATTACAAGTAAAATGTCATTTTACATCACTGATCACCATTCTTTATGCTTACACAGCTGTTTTCACAGAGGCTAAACTCTTTAGACAGTATTGCCACACAGTACAAACCTTCATGCATCCACTGGTTACTCTGGCTTGCACTGAGTGGTGCTACTGTATGGAGAGTTTTCCCTCTGTGAAAATGCACCCTCACAATCTTTCAAACAAACATTCAATCCTGGATCTTTGTCTCTCATCTCTTTTACTTTATTATTATTGTATGTCCCATAAAACCAAATAAAGTTAATAGAAGTATTAATCATCACATGATCATTATTCTTTATGCTTACACAACCTGTTCACACAGAAAGAAAACTATTCATACAGTAGCACCACTCAGTACAAGTCAGAGAAATTCAATGAATGCAGGAAGGTTTGTGCACAAATTCTCCATCTAGTGCCTACTCATCCAATATCCCCAGACTATTTTCTAGCTTGTGGCTTTCATCAGTGAGGAGCTTTGGATCTGAGTGCACTGCACCTAGATCTTAAAATCTAATCCAGCAGCTACCTTATAGTTAGCTAATAGAGTAAAAGGTAGTTGTTGGAGGGTTGCATTAGATCTTAAGATCTAGGTGCAGTTTTCTCAGATACAAAGCCCCTTGCTGACGAATGCCACAATCTAGAAAATAAACAGAGGATATTGGATGAGTAGGTACTAGATGGGAATTTTATGCACAAACCTTCCTGCATACATTGACTACTCTGGTTTGCACTGAGTGGTGCTACTGCATGGAGAGTTTGCCTTTGTGTAGAACTACCAGCATTAGAATATCCTCAACTTTGGATTAATTATCATTTTTTTATTAATGATAGAAATTGGGATTACAAAATTATGTACTTAATTTTAACATTTTTAAAATTAAATTAAAAAATAGTGGATAGGTAAGATTAATTCTGGAAGACATTAAATTTATTCATGGTTTAAATTTTTTTATAAAATCAAAAAGTATTTACAGGCAAAATATATAAAGATATTTAAATATTAATTTGCTTTCATAAATAGTATTAGATAATAATAACCTTATGATAATTGTTCTGCCAATGTTTACAGATGCTTAGCAACCGACTAACGTAAACAAGCCTGAAATTTATATTTTTCAACTAAAATAACTGAATGATACCCATTTTGAACCCATGCCATTTACATAGATAGATTGTTTAGAGTTTTCTATCAAAAATAAAATTAAAAAATATATATCAAACTTGCTAAAAAAAATCCTAAATTATTTGAAAGTCTTTGAAGTTCCATGTAGATTCAAACTCAAACTGGAAGCCAAGATGAATGATTGTACTATCTTTTATACCATAACATTCATTATTAACGAGGCTGATTTTATTTTTGATTCGCCTTAGTTTGCTATTTTTTTTATATTTTATTTATAATAGCAATTAAAATTATGATTTAATGCTTTAAGCAAGTTAACAATATATTTATAAAATATAGATAGCTATTGAATAATAAAATATAATCAATGTTCGCAGCTGTTTTCCGATGTGACCAATTGCATAAAGTAGTTTTTGTGATCATATTAAATGTAGAATTATACGATTATATGATAAGCTTTATTACGTTAATAGGATAATATCTAATCTCATTTTTAATTTTATTAATAGTTTCAAAATTACTCCTGTCTATTTTGAAGTTTGTTTTTAGATGCCTTTTCGTTTGTATATTGCTGGTTTACTTTATTAATTTAATATATAGGTTATATGAGCACAGACTTTCACACGACCCACCACTCTCCACTCTATCCCATAACACTGATACACTTGAAAACATATATGTTGAAAAGATAAATAATAACCAATATACGTATTTCACGCTAAATCAGCAATCATCAGTTGGTCCAAATTACCATCTCTACACATATATGTTATAAGTGCTCAGATATATATTAAGATAGCCAAACCTCATACTTTAATGGACAGGCTTCAATCTACTCCACACTCCAACTCTTCAACCGTCCATCCAATTGAAAATCTAATGATGGAATGCTTAAAGGCCACCCTGAGGCCGAGATTCTTGTCACACCCATGTTGACCTAAGATCAAATTGACCCCTCATGTACAGGACATAATCCATTTAATACATACACAAGGGATGGGCAGACATCTCTACTATGTAATAACTGAAACACACAGATTTATTATATATCTATGTCTATATATGTAATATATAGGGTATATGAGCACAGACTTTCATACGAACCACCATTCTCCACTCTATCCCACAACACTGATACACTTGAAAACATATATGTTGAAAAGATAAATAATAACCAATATACCTATTTCATACTAAACCAGCAATCATCAGTTGGTCCAGATTATCATATCTAAACATATATGAATTTAATAAAATAAAAAATTGAATATAGATTTCCAAGCTCCCTTCAGCCATTCACTATATTATATCTAGATTCCAAATAAAATATACTTGTATAATAAAATATAAACTAATGTATACAATTTGAGTAATAAAATTACTTTAAAGCTACGTTTATTTTCGTTTTACCAAATCTTTTTGACTTGTAGAGCAGGTAGACAATGATAGTATTTATTTTATACATTTGATTGAAAGAGATTTTGTTTCAGCAGTTAGAATTGTAAATAAAACAGCTACGTTAAAACGATTTTAAATCAGTCTTTATATGTTTGCAGGTGGCATTATAGTAAATAAACAGGACTGGAAACCATATCGATTAATTGAGATCAATTGAAAACTATTTTAGTTTCGGCAGTTGCTAGGTACATAACAGTTTGGCTATTTGAGATTTAACTTCAAATTTGGGTAAACTTTTCTCATTAATAATTTAATCTACCGGATGTGGATTAGATATGGGTAGTTAGGAGACTTTTATAATTGCAGAGAAACCAGGAGTATGAACGTTAGCAATAAAACATTTTATTTAAAAAATAATAATTTAATAACTAATTATAAACACTAGTTTTTCAAAAAAAATTGTAAATAAATACCAAGAGTTTTTCAGCACATCTATGTATCTGTAGACTGTAGAAATATAGCTATAAATAGATTTATAATTCCACTAAATAAATTAAATGTATTGTTTTGAGGAAATATGTTATTTTTTAATAATACAAAAACACTCTCATTCAAATGAATACATTGTACAGGCTTAGACCTAAATGATCTCTCTAATATATGTTAGTTAATGCTCTGAGAACAATTGTAATAAATGAAAAGTTTCTCATGTATCGGGAACATTAAAGTTACAACCTAGATACAAGATTTACATTCCATTTCCCTGTCAACTTTTTTTTTTCTCTCATCTTACCTGCAAATATATCACAAATTATTAGCTTTTCAGTGTCCTTTATCACAGTTAAATCAACTAAGCATATAACTTATAATGGAATAGAAATATAAAGATAGTCTATCATTATTATAAAGGCATGGGTTCAATCTTGTGTTTCAATTCGGAATTTTTTTGAAAAATCATAAAGCAAATGCAAAAACATAATTATATTAATAAAATAGAAAATGTTTACAAATCAAACAGAATTAATTAATTAACTTAAGTATAATTTTTACCTACTGCCCATTTGTATATATTGTAAAAGTTTTGATAAAATTAAAAATACTTTAAAAATTTAATTTATTAGTTATTACATGTTTTGCTTTAAAAATTCTATCACAGATTTACTTTATGTTGAAAATTGTCTTTACTAAGAAGTAAAAAATAGTCATAACAAAATGTAAGCACTTGGTATGCTTTTTTAAAAACAGATGTACAATAAATATGACTGTTTCATAAAAATTGTTTTTCTAATTTACCTTTTGAAAATAAACATTTCATACAAAATTGAGAATAAATAATGAGATAATATATCAATTCACCAATTTTATAAAAAGGAAATGTATTTATAAATTGAATTAAAGATATATAATCATATGGCAATATTAAAAATTCATTTTCAATAAAAATGGTGATACTTTTAATCTACTAAGTATTTATTTTTTAAAAGCAATTATGGGCTTATTTTGTGTACACATGTGTGTGTTTTCTTTTAGTATATATTTTAACAATAAATATTTTTTAAAATTTTATCTTTGCACTTCTGGGGGGAGGGGATTGTTAAAAGATTAAATTCAAAAATGAAAGTAATCTGGAAGAAATATATCAACTTTGCAAATAAAATAAAAGTGATAAACAGAAATAAATAAAGAAAATAAAAGACTTTATTTTAGTTTTCATGTTTAAAAAATGTATTTAATAAAATAAAAATCTCAACAAAATCTGTATGCATAAGACATATTTAGTTAAAGTTTAAATTAAGAATTTTGAAGTAATAAAATTCTAATTTTAATTACAAAAATAGCAATAAAGTGTTAATAGTATTATTGACAAGATGTATTTTCTATTTGCTGTTATAAATTTTTAGTTGACTAATTTTGTAATTAGAAAACAAATTCTTCAAATAAAAACTAAATGTACTTACTAAGAAACAAATATTTAATATTTTTTAAAAGAATAATAATAAATTATGAACAAATGGTTTTTATTTTTATGATATCAACAAAAGCCTGTGGTACATAAAATACAGAAGTCTACTTTCTCCTCAGAAGGTTTGAAATGTAATCTCTTATTTCATCTTCTTGAATTACTAATAACAATAGATATCAAATGACTCTCAAGAATTAAAATATTAATCTATTACATAATTTATAACTGTTAAAATCATTCAAATAATTTTGTAAATTATACCTTCAAATAATTGCAATGGATTCCTGCCACCAAGAACATTTCAATTATGTTTGCAATGAAATAAAGAAATTTATTTATAATATTAGTGGGTCAATTCTCCAGATATTCACATTTTAACAGCATTCTAGTATCCTATTTAATAACACTTTTTGTGATTTTTTATTTTAATGAATAAATCTTTATTCATCATCATATATCTACATTTGTTAAAAAAAAAACAACACATATAACTTTAAAAACAAAAAATAACCTTAAAAATAATATATCAACTTTGCAAATAAAAAAAAACCAAAATGTATAATGAAAATATTAAATTTCATTTTAAGTCTTCGGGTTAGAAAATTGTATTTTAAACAAATTTTAAATTATTTCCTCTCCATTACAACTATAAAATGATTTTTATAAATAATACATTCAAGCAATGAAGACATTTTGTAAAATATTTAAATTTCACCCATAGTTACAAAAAATTTCCTTGACTAATATTCTTTTAAAAACAAATATGTTCAACTCAAATCTAAATATACATATCATACACTTATCAAAACAAATATTTCATTTAATTTACTAAAATAATAAGAAATATGTAAATAAATTATATATAAAATTAAGATTCTCACCATCATAATTTAATTTTTTAAACGTGCAGATCCTTCTACTTTTATTTGGAAGAACCTAGTTACAAGTTTGATAAGTTCAAAACCAAAGATATTGTAAAAGATAAAGTTTAAACTTTGCATAACGGAAATATAAAGTATTAAACTAAATACTAATGATAAATGGATTAAACATTTGCCTATTCATAAAAATTATCCAATTTTTATTTTGAATTCCATTTTTAAAATGGAAATGAATTCTAGTTGAGACATTGGGAAAGAATAAAAATACTGTTTTAAAATTCAAATATATAATAATTATTATTAAAAATTTTATAAAAAGTTTTTAACTGTATTTATAAAAACAATTCTTTTTAGCTGATAACAACAGATTCTTTTTTATTGTAACTATAGTTTGTACATGTCTCCTTAAAAACAAACATTTTAAAATGAAATGTAAATTGCAATCTTATATTTTTTGGTTTAAAATATTTTACAAATGGGTTGCATAAATAATCTTAAAGAAGTAAACAAATTACTGAAAATTACAATTTCATTTCAAAAATAAATAAAACAAAATTCATACTTAGAAAAGCCCTGAGCCAAATAATCTGCCAATAAATTATGTGTCAGTTTCTCTGTATTATGATACAGCCAATCAGTTTATTGTTTGATTTCTTTGAATTTGGAAATTTTTAGATTAATAATTTCATTTGAAATGTTTACCACAAAATATGTAAACTGAAAAATTAACATTATAGATAATTGTAAAATAGTTAATAAAAACCAAAATTATTACAGTACCACCATAATGCCTCAAATACCTCAAAATTAGAGACTCAGTGGTGATTGGCGTGGAACAAAATTGCCGTCATGTATTGAAATGGTCAGATTTATCCATCTGCCCATTTCACATATTTTCCCCACACAGCTAACTATATGCCAGGTTTAAACACTCTCAGAGTATTCATTTAAATAATGTTAAATTACTATATATGCAGAATCACATATATATATGCAAGTGGTATGTCTGTAATTTAATAGCATAGGTATAGATTACAGATATGTATCCATTTTATAAATAGTTCTAATTTAAGAAATATTTTAATTTAAATTATTATGTTATTGGTATATATTACAGATATGTATATTCATTTTATAAATATTTCTAGTTTAAGAAATATTTTAGTTAAATTATTTAACCAATTTTATTGCTGTATTATTGAAATTGCATATGCATATTTCCTGTTATTCTGCACATATGGTTATAAAATTAGTCTTCTACTAATTATGAAAGTAACTTTGTCAAAATAACATTTTAATTTTTGTAAACAATTTTTGAAGTAGGTCACGCATTGGTCCTAAAATAGCGTGGACTTGATTTGGTAAATATAAAATGTTAATAACAAAATTCACAGGAAAACAAGGTCTAAATTACTTGTTATAATTAAAAATGTTTTTTTTAAATAAATAAATGAGTTTTTCTACTGGTTGTAGCTATTAAATATGTTTTGCTAAAATAAATAAATGGACTTTTCAGCTACGTACAAGCTCTTAAAAATTAACAGGTGGCCAGAGTTTGAAAAGTATAAATACTTAAAGTTTTGTTGCCAAGATTGGATCATATATATATATAATAAGTGAATTTTAACATAATCTACGCTCATTTTATCTTCAAAATGGTGGGGTAGATGGCCATAATTCAATGACAACCCTTGCGGAATGGAGAACTTTGGTCCAATAAAACCTAATGCTGTACACCAGCAAAGCAGAAGCAGCCTGTGGAAAATCTCTATTAAACTTTAAATCATAATCAAAAGTGTCAACTTAATATCCTCCTAAGTGCCCAGAACTGTAATCCAGAGAACTGCAATAAAAACAACTGAATGGTAAATTTTCTCTCAGAGCTCTGTTTACAAACTGTGACTTTCAATTCTTTTTTTTAAAAGCTAGCTATTTATTAAATCTGCCTTTCCCAAACACCTTTACTAAAATCTACAAAGAACATTGTTAAATGCTAAATCTTGCCTGATTGTAAAACTTGAATTCTCCTTTAAAATGTAACACTCGAATTTTCTGTTAAAATGTAAAACTTTAATCTATTTTAAACTAAATGTATAATTTTCTGCAATCCTTTTATGACTATTTCTAAATCTATTCAATTTATTCTATGATTTTATCATTTTAATATTATATGTATTTAATATGCCAAATGACTCGAAACCACAAGTATTTATAAATATAATTTTAGCTTATCATTCTGTGAAGATAATTTCAAATCTTCACTATAATAAATATTAAATAATTGAATTATTATTTTCCATTCTCACTTGCTGTTTCGAGATCATATTATTATTTTACTGATTAAGTTTTGGTTATTAATATTACAATAATCAGTTATCTAGTTAAAATTGTAGTTTGCTTAATTCTAGTTATGAATTATAACTATTTATATATGTAACTTGTACGTCATAGGAACTAGCCACAGAGATATTCTCAAAGCATATTTTAATGTTTTATTCGTAATTATCCCTCAAATATGCTTTGTCCTCCTTAGATTTATATATGTTGAGACGCAGGTGATAATATTAAACTAGGTTACTAACTAATTTAGTCCCTAAATAGTATATTTAACATACTAAATTTGAGAACTGGATTGTATAGATATGCAAATAGGCAATATTAAGGCATGATAATATAACTTTATGCATTTGCATTATATATATGTATAAGTTGCAGATGTGTCCTTACAAAGTACGCAATGTACAATTATCTGCTTGCTGCATTATTATTGATGAGTTTTTGGCAGAGGTCACTCTTATCCACTTAGTTTGGGTTCAATCATACTTTTAGAACTAAGGCACAAGGACCTAGATTATTCATAATGGTTATTCGATTACCTGAACTACTAATGTTCCTATTCATAGCAAGTTGAGTGGTTTTAGGGCAAACCAAGCATTCGATGCTGAAGCCCATGAATAATGACCCATTTGCACCTTTGAGCTTAATTAATATTTTAATATGTGCCATAGAGTATATAGGTAAACCTATCATAAACCAGTTTCTCTTCTTTTATATTAAATGTTTATCTAGCATTAGAGTATATCCTAATCTAGGTTAACATGCTAACCTGCGTATCTCTGAGCCTAATTACATGCTCGAATTAACTTTATATAGATAGACACCATAGGAGTGCTATTAAGTTAGTTATATAACTTTGGCTATAAAGTTCCATTTGATCTAACAGACTACAAAAGAGCTAGAAAATTGGCATATTAATATAGGCATAAACTCTCATACCACACTACACTTTATTAAACACTTATAATGAGATATGTAAAATTAATCTCATTAGCCACATAATGCCTGCAAGCGTAATATCTCACGTTTCCATCACATAATTTTGTATATTTTAATTTCACTATTAATTATTGTTTTATTAAATTAATATTTAAAATTATAACTCGTTTTCATAATTTTATTGTCCGTGAATTCATTTTATCCAACTCTAGATTTAATTTACACCTACATCATTTTATCTATAGGTAGATCAATCATTGATATATTAATTAATCACTTAGCCTTATGTGTGTATATCAGACCAAATCAGTGATAAACTAGTTAATTTACGAGTCTTTTGTTTTACCCTGAATGACTGCTGGACCGAGGTTAAATTAAATGCCTGTGTAAGTTGAGAAGTGTCATCCATAGGGTATTAGATCATTGAACAGAGGTGAAAGGATTGAATGTTGATCGGATTCTAGATCCCAGTATCCGTACTCGATCAGCTTTAGTGTATTTTGCCTGTGTTTTAGATTTTGTTACATGGAGGGACAATTCTTACTGTTACAATATGTGTGATGACTAACTTTTAGCAGAATGTCCTTGACTTAAAGCATTCTTACTTTATTTGTTTTTGTTTTTCTTAATGTTACATATTGCAATTTCATTTGGAATTTTATACTTTGGAGTACTTCTCCTGAAGTAATTTGCTTTTAATGTTATTTGTCATCTAGTAACAGTTTTGATAAGCTTTATTTTTAAATTGTTGCATTAAATCATATATATTGTATATTAAAATTTTAGGTTAAAAGAAAATCTATAAATGGGCATAAAAGTGAAAATTCAGTAACTACAAAGTGCTTTAGTTTTGTCTTGATGAGTACCTTTTGTATTTGTAATGTCAATCATATTTATGATATTGGAGAAAATGGTTTGAACAACAAAAAAACTTATCATTTGTGGCTTTATTAAAATTCATCATTATTTTTGTACAATAATTGTGTATATTATTATCTTAAAATCTTTCATTCTCAAGATTATTTGTATAGATTGATTTAGATTTTTTTTAATTCAGTGGGACTACACATAAAAAAAATAAAGATTTGGCATGACTAATAAAAAGTGACGCATTCATTTTCAAAGTATTTAGAAATTTTTATGCTGATGATCAATATATTATCCACATTAATCATCATTTTAATCTTCATGAGAAATGAAATATAAATAAAATTAGTGACTGTCTCCATATTTTTAATTAGAAAGTTAACATATACAAACAGAGCCGTCACATATCATAGTGCAGGTTGCGCAACACATAAATACACTTAATCAATGGGAATCTCAAATCACAGCAATAATTAATAAAATTTATATGTAAATAAAAATGATTATATTTACTAATCAATCTATTGTTAAAAACACATTCTAATTGTAATTTTCTTTATTTAAATATAAGAGAATATATTTTATTTAAATTGTTAGAAACATTGTGCATATACTAACCCATTTGCGGTGAAGTTGCTAACAGTTGGTTCATATACTAACTTGTTTGCTATGATATTACTAACAATTGGTGCATATACTAACCCATTTGCTGTGATATTACTAACAGTTGGTGCATATACTAACCTGTTTGCTGTGATATTACTAATGGTTGGTTGTATTTGGAATATTTAAATAAAAATTAAACTTTTCTAAAGACATTCAACACACATATTAAATTATGGAAATAGTCCAATATAAAAATACAGCTAGAACACCATCATCACAAATCTTCAGGAAAACATTAAATATTATACACTCTACCCTTAACATACACTAAGCAGTCACATACCATTTTGCCAATGTAAGTAATAAAATTTATATGTAAATGAAAGTGGTTTCAATTCTAAATCACTTCATTGTTTGAAATGCATTCTGAATGCAAATAGTTTTTATTTAAATATAAGAAAATTTCTTTTTATACAGCCTTGTGACAAATGTCCAAAATAGACTAAATATATTATTAACCATCACACTAAACTGAACAGACGTATGCCATTTTGCTGAGATAAATAATAAAATGTTTAATTAAATGAAAATGACTAGATTTCCAAATTACCTTTATTTAGAGATTCTAATTTATTACCAAAATCACACTTTTTTTTTATTTTGCTGTAATATCCTATAAACACAATTTATCCAAACCACTTTGAACACTTTTTAGCAAAACTCTTTATTTGTACATATATATACAACTATGTTTCAACTGAGAAGAAGACTGCAGGACAGTCGAAATGTAGGTGTATGTATATGTGTACAAATAAAGAGTTTTGCTAAAAAGTGTTTGAAGTGGTTTGGATAAACTGTATGTATAGGTTTTTAATTTATATAGAAATAATGCATTACTATTAATAATTTCAAAATAAATATGCAAAATAGATAATTTATTTTATCAATCATGTTTTATAAACTCTTCTATCATGCATTAAATGTGACTATAGATTTAGAGCACCAGAGTCGGAAACATGGCATTTGCGGATCAATCCCAAATAGTCTCATACTTTTTTTATACATCATTTTTTAATACTAATATCTTATTATCATTACTGCTATATTTTTTTACATTTTACTAATCTGCTTTTGATTGGATTTGGATCAGTGTGGAATTGATTATTTAGTAAAAATTCATAATTGATCCATAAAATTACCCAAATACACAATAATTCAAATCCAAAGAAACCATAATTAGTGAAAAACATTTTATAAAATATATTGTATGCATTTCATAAAAATGCTTTTTTTGTTTAATGCCCCTTGATCGATTGTAACAACTAAATAACAGCAATTCTAACCATTCTATTGGGAAAGTGCCTATAAAATGTTTTATTCTAGTAGAAGAAACCAATTGCTTGATTTTTTTAGCATTAAACAAAAACACTGTAAAGCATGATATTACGACTTCTAAACATTTATCAAATAAACAAATGTGTAAAAAAAATTTCTTAAATAAATGTAAATCCTTAAATTTCATAGATATCTGACTAGTGTTACTACATTTTTATACTGAAATAACAAGCATACAAAATATTAAATTAGGAAGTAGTGTAGGCATTCTATTATTGTACAAATATTTGAGAAACTAACTTTGTTAATAGAAAACATAACAAGTTATGCATAAGAGACTCCTGAATGAAGATAGGTAAAAAACAAGTGTTATTTTTAACTGATTAATCTATTGGTTAGAATTGACCTAGTTAAAACTAATCATTATTTATCATATTGTGGCCACAAAAGTTAGGAGAGTTAATGTGTAAATAAAAAGGTAAAAGTTAAGTAAGTATAATTTTTAAATATTCTCCTGTACCTTTTGTTGAACAAAATTATATAGAATTCATTTTATTTTAATTAATTAAGTTTGTTTCATGGGCAGAGGGGGAGGGGTATTTTTTACATTATATTTTTTTTTAGATATTACTAAAAATAAATGATCTTACTTGCAAATATAGATAGGTTAAAATTGCACAAATGTGTATTCTAATGTATAAATAATTACTTATTATAAATATGATATTGAATAAATATTTGAGAAAACATAATCAGTGCTTGGTTATCTTTTTCACATGTATGTGGTCAAGGGTGTCAATTATATAAGATGGTGTGAAGGACTGAAAGGAGCTTGAAAGTCTGGGTTCAAGCCTCCTCTAATTACATCTAGCTTAAGTTTATACACTATAGTTGTATTCAAATAATATCAATATTAATTATATTTAGCAATCTTAATATGTTGTCAAGGCAACTTTCTTTAAACATTAAAGATGGAAATATATCTTTATGTACAGTCTAATATATTTATATAGGCATTAAAGATTGCAACTTGACTACAAAGAATGAAAGTATCAATACAAAGAATTAAGGAGCAATGAAGAATATTTCAGAAATTACATGGCAGTTTTGGTAATCTTGGAAAACAATTCAATGGGTTTTAAGTTACTATAAATTGCTTCTCTTATTGTGTATATACAATGTTTCACAATAATATTAAAGAAAGCACTTATAAACGTAAAAGAAAATATGTAGATTAATAATGATATTATATTGAAAAGAATATATTTCATGAATTTTAATATGTACTCAAAATGAGGAAGACTTTAAAAGCAAATGATTGACTATATCACAACATAAAAGCATTAATTCAGTGATACTGCTGCAAATAGCGTTGAGAGATAACTATTCACATATTCACTGGGGAATATTGTGTATATTGATAATCTGTTATGTGTGTCTTGGTAAAAATGTTTTTAGATGAAGGAATGTTATTTTGACAATAAGACTTGTATATCAATTAAATTTTTGTTCAAGAAAAGGAAGAGAGAGAAAAGTAAAAAAAAAAAAGAATTAATCCATAACAATGTGTTTATAAAATTATAAAGAATTATTTTTTGTATAAATTTAGGAGAATTCAAAATCAGTTTATTTGAAATAAAATGCATAAATTTATTAACTTAAATGAGCTGAAGTTAATTTTAAAATGTCAATTGCTTAACAAGATTTATACAAAATTTTATATTTTAAATGTTCCATAGTTATATTACTTTCACCATACTCCTCCTTTAAAAAAAAAAAAAGCTTAAATTTTGCATCCCATTTAAAAGGAATAAAGGGGAGGGGGTGACTAAAAATAATAGAGCTACGGGCATGTAAAATATTTTATAGAGATTTCAGATAGCATAGTACACTTTTTCTCATATGCAAGATAATTAAAAGTAGGGGGAAACTTCTTACTTGTAAAATAACTATAATATCTCAATTTGGAATGATATTGACTATTCAGTATGTATATAAAAAAAGATTTCAAATTAATTTCATATAACTTCTTATTTACTTACTTTTGTTATTCAATTATTATTTTTGTATAATAATTACCATCAGAAAAAAATTTATTGAGTCAAGACGGTCCATTAGCATTTGTCTGAAGGTTTGTGATGATGGTGTATTATTAGATGTAATATGTTGAACTATTTCCATCATCTATGAGTGAATGTTGAGTGAATAGAAAATTGTATACTTTATTTAAACTTTCCAAATACAAACAACTTGTTAGTAATAACATACAAATAGACAACACAGATTAGTAATTACACAATCTTTTGAATAGTATTATTCTCCACTATTCTTCAAGTGTTGCTGGCCTATATGCACAGTGACAATATTCGTGAGTAGTATTAGTAATATTCTCCAGTTGAACTCGCACCTTTAGATTCTTGAATATGAAATTTAAGGCAAATGCTCTACCAACTGAGCTATTCTATCAAAGGCAACATATAGTAGAAATTTAATATATTTATATATGAAGGTTGGTTCAAATCCTCCTGAGTCCTTCAATTTTTTTTGAGCAAGGCTAATTAATTAGTTTTTTTTATCATTATTATTGTTTAATATTTTTCCTAAGGGCAAGATTAATTAGAGGCTCCCCCCCCCCATCATTCCATCAGATCCCAACAGTGAATGCTATACAAAAAATTCAGATACAGACAGTCCTCTACTTTCCTACCTAATTGTTTTTTTAATATGTATGAAAGTTGAAATGTATAAAAGTAGAACAATGTAAAAAAACAACATCAAAAAGGGTTTTCAGAATACTGTGGTGTCTATTTGTGTGTTATTACGAACAAGTTGTTTGTATTTAGAAAGTTTAAATAAAGTTTAAAATATTCTATACATTCAACATTCACTCATAGATGATGGAAATAGTTCTACATATCATACCTAAGTCCATTAGCACATTCAAAGAATTTTCTAGTATGAGTTATCAGGAAAAAGTGGAAAACAATTAAGAGTGTTTATTAGAAATATATGATTTCAAAAACTAAAGTTGATAATTATTTATTCTGGTCTGTACATTGACCAATTGTGTACCCTATTATAAGGTGAAAACTATTTGAGACATTTAAGTCCCTGTAAAAAATGGCCGAGTAATTGTAAAGTTGATCTTATTCCAACAAAACAAGAAATAGACCTTCATTAATAATCTTGCTAAATTTTAGATACAATACAATGAAGTTTTATACTAGTAAAACTTTTAGAATTGTAAAACCCTCAAGAAAATGCTGTACCAAGTATATTCAAAGATTTCTAAAGTGTAATAAAAAAAACTTATAGTAATTTGAAACTAGTAACAGTAGATTGAAACTAGTAATGGTAGATATATATATTGATGAGTATTTCACTTTTTTTGGTTGTCTATTTAATTTTCACTATCCCTTTATCTCAGTTAGTGATGGTCATTGGTGTGAGGATTCACCATAGTTAATATTGATTTGAACTCACTATTTTGATTTACAATTGATTATTTGATTCTGTGATTTTTAGAAAACAATTTGAAACTTTTCAGTTTTGAAAATGTTCTGTCCATTTAGTAATTTTATTAATAGTTTTTATATATATATGCCAAGTTATTTATTTACATAGAGCTATGTTTTTAAACTGTAATAATAATTATCAGGTTTATGAGTTTCTAATAATAATTTATTATGGGAGTGGTTAAGATATTAAAAAAAAATCCCTTCATATCACTGGGGCAATCAAAACTGTCAATAGTGGGTTGTTAAAAAACATTGTAAAAAGTAATAAAGAATATAGATGATATTAATATTATATTAAAAACCAGCTTAATTAAATTTGAAAAGTTATCAAAAGATTGATAATAATATAATGGAAAATAGGTGAATGACATAGGTAGGTAATATATAAGCTTTATATATAAAAATAGATATCTTAGTTCTGCTTTGTATGACCATGAAAAAAATACAGGCCACACTATTGATTTTGATGAAGCTAAGGTTGTCTTCTTTGAGAGAAATGAAATCAAAAGAAGAATTAAAGAATCTTTATTATTGAAAATTTATTATTCTGAAGCAATTAACTTATTTAAGAGTTTTTTTAATATTAAGGGTGGATGGGAAGTGAATGGATTTGTGGGTAATGTTTAATGTTATATATATTGCATAGTTTTTGTAGTTCTTTACACTTGAGAAGTCTGTTTGTAGCAGGGAAACCTTTGATTGTGTTTTAATATTATTTTTTTTGCTGGTCTGCTTGAATTTTGGATTTGGGGTAATTTTAATTATATACTTATATATATGTATGCATTATTAATAGGTTTTATTTTTTTAGTAATAATTATATAAAAGCTATTAAATATAGTAACAGTTTGAGGTAATTGGTGTACTTCTTGTGAAGGTATTTATTTTCTTTTATATTTATACTTTTCTCAGAATTTTGAGCTCTTCTAGAATCCAATTAATTTTGTTTGATTCTTTTCCTCAGAAGTGAGAATTACATTTTATTTCTACTTATAACTAATTAACGGCTGCAATATTAATTATTGCATAAAAATAATTATCTATAAATAATCTTATTTATGATTATCACAGATGATCATAGGAGAATAACAATAAATAATATATAAATCTCGACAATTATATAATTTTATTAAAAAATATTTATCACTTATAATAAATGAATAATAATTTAAGATGCATAAAAACCAAAAAAACCATAAGTGATAGGTTGGGATTATTTAATTATCAATACATTAACGTTAACATGGTGAATTGTTTACTATGAAATGGTACTTGAGGACTTGTTTTTATTTGAATTTTATCACAGCTGCTACATATAAATAATATCTCTTTATTTTGCTACTGTATATCAGAAATACCTGTTTATTTTAATTCTTATATTTTTGATAAGCTTAATAACAATTACAAAGAGATATTATGGGAAGCACCTATGTATAGTTTGTAAAACATATTGTACTGATAAACAAATATCCCTCTAAAAGCTTAATGTTTTAATTTTATTGAATTTTGATTTAGCAATTGATTTTGTTTCTGTTCATTTGATAAAATGGATAAAAACATATCTCATGTGTCTACTTAAATAATAAATCTCTTGAATTATTGGTCACTGGCTTCTAAACTATAATTATTTCATTAAACTTTTTGATTACATTTATTTGGATATATTAAATTGTGGTTTGTTTTTAAGTGTACATCATTATTATCATTATCAACTACTATCAATCAATTGCACAATGAAGGGCTCTCTGAGTTCAATCCACTTTCTTTAATTTCTAGTCTCTCTTCTGCACATCATCCCAGAAAACTTTTTTATTTCATCCATCCTTCTTATTTATGGTTTATTTCTAATTGTTTTACAATTTATTTGAATCCAATTTAGCATTTTAACTGTACATATACAACTATCTTTTCTAGCAATATCTTCAGCTTAACTCCACTCCAATCATTTAAAGAACTTTTTAAAACTATTACTGCTATATCAAAATCCAATGGTTTATAGGAATCATTGCAGAACTGATGAATTACAGCTCAAAATTTAACAATCTTCATCCAAAATTTATTAATTAAGATATTTTCTTTGATTTGACAAGTCAGCAATCTTTGAATTCATAGTTATAGATAAAGGACTTTAAAAAGATGTTTATTCATCATAATTTACAATTTGACAAAAATGTTTAATTCAAATATGAATGAAGATTTAAGTTTTGTAAACAATTTATTATAATCTATGATGTACTTTTAAATAGTGAAATGATGAAATAAATTGTTTAAAAAAAGATAGGAACCAAAAATAAATTAATTACTGGTGATCCTGTATTATCATTTGGTTATGTATTCCATTGTCTGATTTTTACAACTTCAATATTTAATACCAAGATATTTCAACTTTTTTTAAAAAAAAAATATGATTCAACATTTACAAATATATATATATATATATATATATATATATATATTGAATCACTCCACATGGTTAAGATATCCAGCACTGTCCTCTGTGAACTAATATATAAATACATTAAAGTTTGTATTTCAAAATAGCCAGCTCAAAATGATACCACTTTGAGCTAGCTATTTTGAAATACAAACTCTAATGTATTTATACATTAGTTCACAGAGGGCAGTACTGGATATCTTAACCATATGGGGTGATTTAATATTTGTATATTTATTTCAGTATAGCGTTATGCACCGGGATTAAATATATATATACTTAATACAAATAAAATGTTGGTTAATTAAAAAACTATTGATAATAAATATAATGATAATTAACTATTATGTATAGTCTTTCAATCTGCAGAAATATTTTTCGTTAATTCCTTACCTCTCCTCAATTGCCATCAAATTAAAAAAACATAATGGACGCAAACATCATCAACTCAAATCCCATAAATCCCAAATTTTAAATGTTAGCAGCTTGTCTATTAATTATATTCATTTTATTTCTATTTATTAAAATAGCATCCTTAATTTTTCTTTAATTATGACTTCTCTCTTCATGAAAAATCTTAACACTTTCAGTATCAAACTTAAATTTGTATTTACATGTCCTTTCATGATTAAACCATTATTATTTTTATTTTTCACATGCTTGTATAACAATTCATGCTCCTTTAATCTTTTTCAATTCTGCACCTTGATTCACCTATATATGATAACATACAACCACAAAAAAATTTGATGTACAACATTATTTTTCTACTTGACAGGTATGACATTTTTAAAATTATTCACTAACTTATTAATGTTATTTTCAACAAAAAATGAAACAAACACATCCTTATATATATATATCCTTAAAAAATTTCACTTGAGCATTTGAAATATATGGAATAGTTATCCATTTTTTATTATCAATATTCAACTACTTTAAATGATTATAATTCTTTTTAAATTGACATGAAGTATTGTTAATCTGTTCCATCTTATAACCAACTTCAAGCAATTCCTTGGCAAATATATCAATATTTTTTAAATTTATCACACTTATAGTGACATAATTTTTTATTGCAAAACAAAAAAGATCTAAAACTTGCCATTTTATGCAAATTGTAAATCAAAATTATCAATTATGCATAAGATGGCGAGTTTTAGATCTTTTTTGTTTCATAATGAAAAATTATATCACTATGAGTGTGATAAATTTAAAAAATATTGAGATATTTGTCGAGGAATTTTTTGAAGTTGGTTAAAAGATTGAAGAGAAGAACAATATTTTATGTCAATTTAAAAGGAGTTATAATGATTAAAAGAAGTTGAAGATTGATAAAAAAAAATGTATATCTACCATATATTTCAAATGCTCAAGTGAAATTTTTTAAGATATATATAAGAATGTGTTTAATGTTTCCTTACAAGTAATGTTAATAAATTAAAGAATAATTTTTAACATATCATACCTGTCAAGCAGAAAAGTAATGTTGTGTATCAAATTTTTTGGGGATGTATGTTATCATATATAGGTGTATTATGATGCAGCATTGAAAAAAGATTAAACGAGTATGAATTGTTATGCAACCATGTGAAAAGTCAAATAATATTGATTTAATCACTGCTTCAGTTTTCTTGTATCATGAAAGGACCAATAAATATAAATTTAAGTTTGATATTGAAAGTGTTAAGATTCTTCATGAAGAGAGAAACCATAATAAAAGAAAAATTAAGGCAGAATTTTTTAATAAATAGAAATAAAGTGAATATAATTAATAGACAAGCTGCTAATGTTGTAATTCGGGATTCATGGGATTTGAGTTGATGACATTTGCTTCCATTATGTTTTTGAAATTAACAGCAGTTGAGGATGGTTAAGGAATTAACTGGAAATACTTCTGAAAATTGAATGACTGTATATAATAGTTAATTACCATTATATTTATTATTTTTATTGTTATTATATATATACTTCCATACAAACTGAAATGCTTACATACATTCATACATACGTTACATACATATGTTATGTAATTACAAAATTGATTTTGGATATTAAAAAGTGTTGGATAAAATTAGTAAACAGTAGCAAATAAGTTTAAATTTTGGAATATTATATTACTTCCTGTATTAAGATTTTTTTTTTATAGGAATTATTTTTTCTTGATTTATTTTAAGAAATGCTACACTTTTGGAGTTGTAATGCTATCATTGATGAGAATGAATTTGTTATTTAAGTAATGGAAATTAGCAAAGTCCATGGGGCTGTATTTTCTGTAAATTATACTAAATAATAAAAATATCATACACCACAGCTATATAAATATATATATATTAATAATTATTATTAAAAACCAGTCAACACTTAGACAATCCCAATATCAATGTCAATCAACAATTTCAAACTGTTGTCAAGGCAACTTCCTTTTAACAATAAAGGTGAAATCCCCCTTTATTAATGACCTAATATAATTGTATAGACACTAAAGATAGCAACTTGATTATAGAGATTAAAATTATTGATGCAAAGAAGTTTAAATAAACCTCTTTAAACATGTAAATATAACCTATTTTGAATGCAGACTAATAAATAGTCAATTATAACATTACAAACTGCATTTATAATTCTCAAGTTGCACCCAAAGTATTACTTTAATAATATGTGTAATAATGCTCAAGGCTAAATAGGATTATAAGTAATTATTAAAAAACAGTCAATACTTAGACAATCCAATATCAATGTCAATCAATAGATTCAAACTGTTGTCAAGAGATCCTTTTAACAATAAAGGTGAAATAATTATACATAAAAAGCCTTTTTTGGTACATGGTTTTGTGCCCTTTTCAAAGGTTAAACATTTGTTTTAACATTGAGCAGTTATTGCAGATAGAACGTTATCTGATGATTTATGATGGATGTAAAATAAAACCAAAATAAAACATGACTAAAACAAAATAAAATTTTGATAAAAAAAATGAATAAAATTTCAAATAATTGTCAATATATATAACATAAACATATCTTATACGACTTTACACTATTTTGTATATTTTTTTATTCATCTTTAATTGTTTAGTTATTAATTAAATTTATTGAAGTTTTATAAATATTCATACAATTATTTAAGGTATGCTTAATGTATGTTACCGAGTTATTCATAGGTAAAAACAGTTTTTAAAAGTCACAATTTTCATCAACTGTATTATATTTTTAGAAACAATACTATATTTGTCTTCACGGTACTTTTTTTTTTCTAAAATAAGAATCAAAAAATTTAGTCTGTATCTTTTCTATTGAAGGTTAAAACAGTGCGAACTTTTTTTTGTATTAAAAAGTTGTAAAAATTGTTTTCTAAACGTTTATTTTGTTTAAAATAGGTTTTTTTTTTGTTTTTTTTTTGCGGGCATTTTCTTTTCATATACAAAAATAAAATCTAACTCTGTGTGTTTTATTTATTCTCTTAATATTAACTTTTTTTCTTTTCTGATTCACAATATATATATATGTACTCATTTACTACAATATATTTATATATACTCGTTTACTAAACTTACTTTATTACATTTTTATTTACAAGTGTCAAACTCCCTCCACTCACAACTTTGTCACCATCCATCTCAGATAAATACAATAATGATTATTACTAATCATTTTCTAAACTGGAGATTATCACTAGCAGAGATATAAACTTTAAACCTCAGTTAAAGATTAATATATCTGATTTTTTTTAAAAACTTATTTTGCATTTATTTTTTGCAAATATTAATTTTTATATTACTAAAATATTATAAAAAGTATTAATATTATTACACAATATTACGTTTTACCTTACGTTAATTAATTACTATAATTTAATGTACAAGTACCTTTTTTTTGCACATTTAACGTCACCCTAAACTAGCTAGCCAATGATCTCTTCCAAGTATATTACTTTATCGCTTGTAACACTTATTCAACTGACTGCAGGCCAATATAGTAGCATTCTAACTTAAAGTACAAAACCTTCTAATTTTTTTCCATGTCATAGCATTGGCTGGAAGGCAAACCCACACAACCGTCTGCAACCAACTGCTTGCTTGCAAGATGGCTGTGCTGACCTCTCAGCTAACAACGCTTGACAAACCTCTAATTTGAACATCAAAATTTAGTTCTATTATATATTACAGAATGAAATAATTAAAATTCTATCTTTTTACATATTTTAAAAATTATATATGCCTTTTCTGGTTTAAATGTTTAACATTTTTTTAAAAAATTAATATTAAACAACAGAGACATTATGGTAAAAAAATCTAAGATATTGCCAAAAGTTTCCCATTAAACATTATTAAAAATTGACTATTAACTAACTATATCATAAGCCATTTACTTGAACTGATCAATCCAATCTTTTACCATCAGCTGTCAAATATATCTTTAACAATCTACTCAAATTTTACACAATACATTCACAGAGGTTGAATTTTGTGATGATAATAATGAGTGTTAGTATATGTCTAACTCCTTTTAGGTGATTCAAGTCTCCTACTCAGATAATACATAGAATTTCCATGGCCTTATAAAATGGTTTTGGTTTTCCAATCAGGGAAATTGATTTTCCAAAGCATCCATAGTATTTCTGACATTAACTTGCTGCACTGGATATGCGGCAACAAACTTTAAAAATAAGTGATGACCATTGTTTGGGAAGAGACATTGTGGCCCATCTACCCCAGTATCTTAATTTATTTATGAGAAAATAAAGAATCCAAAAATCCTATATATGTACTACTAAGTGGTTTGATTTTTAATCAGATTTCATAACTATACAATATGAAAGTTATAAAACAATATAACCCAGGTCAATAAAACTATCTGTAAAGCAGGTCCTCCAATTTTTAGGGGCATACTGTTCATATCGGCAGTAAATATTCAAAATTATTTTTTCTGAATCCAGCCAATATAATGATTCTCCAATTTAAATCTACAACATGATATTACTAAATTAAATAGTGTATTTGAGTTTACTAGTTTATTTTCAAGTTGAGTTAAAAGGCATTTATATTTCTTATCTTTCTTTGAAGGCTAGATTAATGCTACAAAACTTTCTTCACTAAACCATGAATTATCAGACCCACAGTATATCCTTTTTTTGACATATAATTGCTCTGGAATTATTTCTGTCAGATTTATGCTACTACATTTTCAGGCTCCTTGAAATACTGGCCAATAGAATTAAAATCCTTGAACCAGCAATTCACTGTAAACCAAACATTTACTGGTAAGAAAACTGTGATTTAAAAACTCATGGTTTTTGTGATCATTTCACACAATGACTTCTGACTGTAAAAGAAATTCTAAATTTTTGGAAAGCTTAGATAATTACTAGAGTCTTTTCTTCTGCAAGAATATAATTTATTTCTGGATATTCTAGTAGTCTGTATGCTCCAATTTAAACATTCTTCTGAATTTGATATAATGTTACTCTTTATTTACATCCACTATTATTTTCTAAATAGAATGATTTATTTAAGCTAGATATGACAATATTAAATGCCATTATTTTTGTTCAAATTTTGATCATGTTTTGGTGACTTTTTCATCACCCCTTCCACAGATGTATTACCATATCCATTACAATACTTTTTTAAAATCAGTTGTAGTAATTACATATCTCCAAAATGATCATATCTGCATTCTTCTTTTGTTGCTAGAAATTCTCTCATGGCTTTAGTTTTTACTGATTGCAATCTAATCTCTTTTGAGTGATTTTCTGAGGGTTTCTGATGATGGTGTTTTAGTTTTATTTATATATTGGACTATTTCCATCATCTAATATGAGTATTGAATGTCTTTAGAAAAATGTAACTTTATTTAAATATTAGTATCTTCTCACCTAAAAAGCAGAGAAATTTATACTAATACAACATTAAAAAAGCAACAACCTTGATACAAGTTGCTCACTTTGGGGCCTAAAATATAAAATACAACATAATTATGATATAAAAATTTTGGAATATATTGATAAACTTAACTTGCAATTGGGAAAACATAGCCTCCTAAACTGTCCAGAAGTACTGTTCTTAGATATTAAACTCCATTGAAAATATAATTATTGAGGCTTTAATAAATTCAGGTAGTCAAACTTCAGTCATATGAGGAGAATTTAACAATCATACTTTAACCCTAATCCAAACCTTTAGATCTTACATATAAAGACCTTGCCAATAAACAATTATGTAGAGATTCCAGGATAAGAACAAAAAAATTTATATATTTTTTTGATTTTAGCATGAATAATCATGCATAATACCAATTATATCTTGGATTATGCAAGAAATTAGATAATTTGTAATGAAGTAACCAGTTCAACAAAAATGTGATGTTTCTAAGATGTTACTAATCAATATGAAATTCTTAATAAAAGTTTACATTAACTAGCCACATCAAACCAGGTAATATTTGATTCCCTATCAATATGCATCAATGGTTGAAAACCAGTACAGAATATAGGGTGGGATATTATAGTTAAGTGCTTTTCAACCTATAACAATTCTGTTATGGTAGTGAAAAAGACAACTTTGTAAAGCTATTTCAAGATGCCAGATAACTATCTCTCAATATCAATAGCTCTCTCTCTCTCAATTAATTAATCATACATTCAATTTAAAATAGGTGTTTAAGATATTCAACTTCATAAGTTCCTGGCAAATATAATTGCATCCAGAAAATAAATAATAAATTGCTTACCAATTGGATTAAAAAATAGTAGAGCAGATTTTCTAAAATGCCTGGAAAGACTCTCCATCTATTAAATGACTAATGTCTGTGTATATTGATGATATGGGTGTGGGTGTAAGGAACTTCATAAATGCCAGATTCAATATTGTTTCAAGAATGGCAGTAAAATAGCCATTAAAAAGATGCAGTCATTATTTATGAGACTGTATTCTTGGAAGTGAAAAGACGTTATTTGTATTTACATATTGGACTATTTCCATCATCTAATATGAGTATTGAATTTCTTTAGAAAAAAATGTTAACTTTATTTAAACATTCCAAATACATGTAACTGTTAGTAATAGCACACAGATTAGCTTACCAGAGCCATGCCACACTATGAAGAATTCTAACATCAACAAACCTTAAACTTGAAATGCTAAAAAGAAAAGACTGCATCTGTAAAATACCATGTGAATATGGGAAAATGTATATTAGTGAGACCAGTCATCCCATTGAAAAGCACTTGCAAGAACACAAACTGATGATTAGAAGAGAGAAAACAAATGTGTCTAAGGTACTAGACCATGTATGTGCCAACGGACATATGTTCATTTGGGAAAATTCATAAATATTGGATAGAGAAGAAAAGGTACAAAGAAGAAAATTTAAAGAAGCTGCTCACATGGCAATGGCAAACAATACTATACGTCAATCTAGTGTGACTATATATAATGTATGGAAATGACTAATCAGCTTTTTTTTCTGGTTTTAGGAAAAAGTAGAGAAATCAGGAGAAACCTCATAAATAAGTATATGAAATTTCTACCGACTGTTGTCTTTCGCAGGATGGCTCAGTTGGTGAGAGCATTACCTTAAAAATTCAATACTCAATAATCTAAGAGTCCAGGTTCAATTACCATGCTAGTAATGACACTGGTCAGGTCAGCAATATCTGAAGAAGTAGGGAGAATAATGGATTTCTTCTATTTGAGCACCTGATGTTCTTTTTATTTTCTTCCTTTTATAAAATGGGGTTTTATTTGCAGTTCTCTTAACAGAAATGCTATTATTTTTCATCTCTTCTTGTTTCTAAATGCCCTTTTCTTTGGCACAAATTTAATTTTCCTTTATTTATACCTAAACCTCAGATAATGAAATACTTAGTCAATGGTGTTCAAAAATCTACTATTTTCTTTATAGTATTTTGATTCATGTGTATTCATATCTTCATTTTTTCAGTCAGGCATGCTGCCAAAACCCTCAACTTCACACCCTTTATCAAAAGAATGCTGTGAAAGTCTAAGTTTTTTAATTTTTTCTGAGATAAGATACCATCCTATTAATCCCCAGTTCAGTAATCTTGAAATAATCTCCTTTTTAACACCTCTAGAAATGGATTAGCTTCTTAAACAAAGCATCATTGCATTTTTGGAAAGCACTTTGTAGTCTCTTAATCTTATAGATGACTTTCTTTTTATTCCCATGGAATTTATAACAATATATATTTTCAAGCTATTTAAAAGCTTCATCAGAGATTGTCCAATTTGTTTTCCAAATATTGGAATTTTTAATAACTGGTTGATAACTTCAAAGCCTAACTCTGCTTACATTAAGTTTTTAATCTGAATTTATTTCTTACTGCACATTATTGACTGATGTCTTGTTTAGTCTGGTCCTTGTTTATATTTCATACTAACTGTTTGTTTCCATTTTAACAATTCTACCAGAATCTCTTCATGATTGTCTTATGCTCTCATTGCTAGCTATGTTGTTTTTATTCATCTTCAATGGCTTTTTTATGTTCTTGTCATTTTCTTCTTTCTACATCTGTTTTAAATTTCTTCTTGATTTGCCTATAAGCTCTCATTAGTTTCTATGTGTTTTAATTCCTCCTCAATAGCTTCTTCATATTCTTGTTTTTTCTTCTTTTTATATCTATTTGTAATCTTTTTTATTCTCTCAATTTATTTTTCTGCTCTTATATTTGAAATAGCTTTTTAGTTTTTCTAAAGGTCAGCAATGATTTTTTAACTGGTTTTTACATTAATTAAGCTTGTTTCACAAATTAATTTTCCTGCTCTTCATGAACTGATTACATCATTTTTATTTCTAGAATTATATCTTTTATCTACTTTTAGTCCCCATTTATTTGCTCTTTTATGCTTAAATATTCTGGCCCATTTGACCAACTAGATCTTTAATATTTATATCCCCCAATTTGTTATTGGTATCATCCTTCTTTTTATTGATGTCATTCCTTATTTATTTAACTATCTATTTAACATATCTTGGATGTTTGTATTTTTTATTGTTGTTATCCATTGTTTAATCAATGCTTCCATTTATTTCTCACTTTGTGTTCTGCATCACTTCTTGGGGTTTTTTATTGTCATATTCCATTATTTTTATTGGTGTCAGCAATATTTTCTTCACATTTTCAAGCATTTTCATCATTGCTGCAATAATTTTATTATGTAGTATTAACATTGTCAACTTCACTTTTCAACCTCCTGTTGTTTTGAGGATCATGATCTTTCATTACTTGTGGGCTTTGTGATGCTTAGTTTGTTTTTGTTTTTATTTCCTCTAGATTTTGTGGAGCTTGGTATTTTTATTCTTTTTTTCCAAGGCCATAATCATTTATATTTATTCAATAATTTAATTTTTTAGTTCAAAATTTTTTAATTGTTACATTTTTAGAATCCATCTTTATCATAAAATTTGGAGTCATTATACTATTCTAAGATGTTTAATCTTTTTTAATTCTATCTTAAATCTTGCCTTAACATAATATTTTTATTCTGCTGTATAATACTAAATTGTTCATTCACTTTACTACTGTTACACAATGCTTTATTTACCACCATTTTTTACAGTTTTCAGTTTTGATTGCTCCAGCAATCTTTTTCAGAACTATATCTCCTAACCTCAACTGCTAGCAATAGTAAAGTGAATGGACAATTTAGTATTCTATGGTATACATTTGGCAATGAAATAAGAAAGAGTAGTTATTTTTGTTCTGTTTTTTATTCTATAGTTAACCCTAGACACTATCAACAGTAAATACATTCCTAATAACTAACCATTGCTAAAAACACATCTCTAATTATTACATAAAAATAGCCCCATAATTTTACATTGTTTACATCATAATATTGTCATGAAAATATTTAATCTTATATACATAATCTTTAATATTAAGTTGAGTGTTGTAAATCTATGTACATAGAAACTGAGCTGTTATGATTGATGTATTCTCAATTGGTTTCCCTGACAACTAATGATATCAAGTTTCATTAAGTATAGTAGTTAATTGATCAAACATTGTCACATTTACAACTGTAACTTTCTATAAAGTTCTATAAATGGCATAAATAAGTAATAGTAATATATTACATAGTTTAATGGTATTTGATTAAACATATAATTATATATATGTTCATGTGTGCTGGTGCTCTATTCCCATCTCACCATCTTATCAACCATTGAATCCTATTGCATAAACATGTGATTGTGGCTCTCACCTATGCTATTTTTTTATTTTTGTTCATCAATGATGGATCTCAAAGCTTTGGATAGCTTAAATAATTTATCAGTCACCTATTAGTTGTGCCATTATGTACTGGACTGATCTTGATTTCAGTTTGAGCACAATGCTAATGTTGGTGATTATTAGATGCAAATAATAAGATTTGTTATTTACAATTACAAATTTATGGGCCAATGGACATTTGATTAAAACATTAGAATCTCTGTTGCCATCTTCATCTTCAAGTGCAATACTAAAATTTAAATTCATCCAGCACAATATTTGTTACTAACTAGATCATTGTCAGAATTACCTATCATAATCGATTTACTTAGTTAAATTACTCAAATACAATACGAATAAAGTAATATTAATGAACTTCTTGTATTTCCCTAGAAGTAATCACTTTTATGCATTCACCTGAACTAACCATAAAAATAATAATCACTAGCACAAAACATTTTTATTTGAGAGTGAGAATGCTTCTATATCTATTGATGCCACCTTCTATATTCCAAAGACTACTTACTTCTTAAATATTTACTTATCCTAAAAAGTTATCTGCAATCTAAGACAATTTGGAAGCATTTACATTTTTTTTCTGCATATTAAGTGAACTACATCTATGTCAATAGTAAACTGTGAGTTGTGAACTCAAGTTGAGAATAATGTAAGGACATAATTAAATACAGGCAGACATCTATGCAAATAAACTCACAATGTGAAGATGATTTACATATATATGGACATACTCACTGATAAAAATGATTTATTGTATTTGGATCGGAAATAACACTATTCCATATATGTTTCAAACTTGATATTTCCATAGTTAGTTATTTTATTAAATTATTTTAAAATTAGATGGATATTTAATCCTTTCTGTTCAAAGTTATTGGTTAATCTTTTAAACTGATTTATTAGTTATCTTTGTAAATTAAGAATTTGTACTAATAATGAATAATATTTCTGTAGAATAATTTCTGTAGTGTAAATGTAATATACTTATATATAAAACAAGAATATGTACTGTTTTATATCCCAAAAACAATATTTTAAAAAATATACAAATGAATGAAAATATAGCATCTTATATACAATGGTCAAATATCCAAAATAAAAATTATTTGACCACAAAGTTGTTATAGATATATGCTTAATGAATCTAAATAAGATTGAAACAAACAAGCAAGTTTTATATCTTGAAAAGGTGTCAGTAAGATATGAAAGCCGGATTGATAATTAAATAATTGTAAATATAATTAGTTATTTGTTTCAATCTTATTTAAATTGATTATTATAACTGGAATACAGGCTTATTATATACCTGTATTAATATATGTAATATATAGGGTATATGAGCACAGAGTTTCACACAACCCACCATTCTCCACTCTATCTCATATCACTGATACACTTGAACACGTATATGTAGGAATATCTTTTCGACATATATGTGCTCATATACTCTATTGATTATTATATTAAAAATAGAATCTTACTAGTAGATGTGTTGGAGCATTGAAATAATTAATTATAATATTTAAAAATAGAAAACATCATTTAAATCATATTTACCAGTAATTCCACTATTTCTATATCACGTTCATTTACATTTAATCAGACATTGCGTAATTTAGAAATGTTGAAAATAACTTTCACAACATCGCTATTTCTAATTTGAAGATTTCTTCATCTAAATGTTCGTTTAAAACAGTTCCTTTTTTTTTTTTTTTTACATGTCCATAGAATTTTCTGAATTTTATTCTTTATAAGTTCTATACTCTTCACAATTTTTTTTTTATATGTCAAAGCGTTGACCGGGAAGCGAACCCGGACCAGCTGCTTGGAAGGCAGCTATGCTAACCGCTAGGCCACCATCGCTTGAATACGACTATTGTATTTCAGTTTCTCTACAGTTTCTTTGATGGTAGAAAACAGGTATTTACTACTTCTTGTAGAATAGTTAGTAGGGATAATAAAAGACATCCAAGTCAAAATCTATTACTCCGCTAGTGATTATATTTTCAATCAGCGGCAGCTATTTAAGAACATAGTAAAAAAACAATATTAAACTTTAAGAATCAAATCTATTACGGTTTAAAAATACATTTTTTTATTGTAATCACTATTTTTGCAAATTAAACCCCACTTATTACGCAGTTAGCAGAGTTGATTTCCGATAACAGTAATTCTCAATAATTTAAATTGCTGAACAGCATTGTAATAA
This sequence comes from Epiperipatus broadwayi, assembly GCA_028023455.1. NCBI lineage: Eukaryota > Metazoa > Onychophora > Udeonychophora > Euonychophora > Peripatidae > Epiperipatus > Epiperipatus broadwayi. Next base: position 5,884,955 of record JAQFVV010000043.1, on the reverse strand, counting down.
TTAGTAAGACCTCATGTAATTAAAACTGTATGTAAATGAATTGTCAGTTCATGAAGTATTTCATTACGTTCATCTTCAACGCTCTCATTCAACGAACAAATAATCTTAATTTTCCCACAGGCATTTTTTTTAAGCGCAACAGATTTTTTGGTTAAATCAATAAGTTCTGTTAAATGTGAAAAGAAAAAAGAAAATTCTTGATTTTAAATCACATTATACTATTATCATTTTTTAATTTACATTAATTTATTAATTAACTCGTTAAAGTGATATGCTTTGGTAAAAATTGAAATAAATTTAAAAACGTAATGTAAAAAAAAACGTTCAATCTCGCACTGACTTACAATTACTTTAAATATTAATTGATAAAAGCCTTCTAAAGCAATGCCAATTATTAACTTACCAAGAGTAATTGTTATTATTATTGTTGCTATTCTTATTTATATAATTAATCAAAATTTACCGCAAATATAACTCTATAGATGTTTAAATGCAAGGACCCTAACTATCTATAGTGAACTTAATGTAATTAGAAGAGATTTGAACTCAGACTATTTTATACAACCGATACACTTGACTAACATACATGTGAAAAAGGTAAATGATCTCGAAACGAAGTTTTTTCTGCCGAACCACCACTATATGTGGGAGATGATGATCTGGAAAAACTGATGAGTGCTGGAACACCACGAAATGCATGTATTGGAGAGCATTTATTTTTTTTACGTGTATGTGATCATGTGTATCTGTTGTATAAAATAAAAGTAAATAGCTGAAGGGAGTTTGAAAGTCTGAGTTCAAGTCCTTTCTAACTATTTAGATTGTAAATGGTATTTAAAATGGTGAACAATGACGAATCATCTCATCTCAACTTAAAAACTGCAAAAACATGCAAGAGTTTAAAAGTTTGTGTAAAGACAGTTTTACATATAATCTGTATTTTGGACCATTTGCACCATCTTTTAAAATTAATTGATTAAATGTGGTTACAACAATTCAAAGTTTATTTAAACGTTTCAGTATTCATCTATCAGAAAAAGATAACACAAAGTTTTGAGTAGTATTACTCTTCTTTCTTATTCAGGCATTTCTGGCATGACTGGTGATAGTTGCATTGCAACATCTTAATCAAATCTGAGATTTTTAGATTCATGAATATTAAATTTTAGTGATGGTCTAATTGAACTAAGATAACCACCAAAGACCTATTAAGTTAAAGAAACATCTTAAATTGAGATTTCATTAAAACATAGTTCCCAGGTTTGATTCCCATGCTTTAACTGTCACTGGTCAGGCCAGTAACAACTGTAGAAGAAAGAAGAAAACCATTTATAACATTGTTTTATATATTAATCTGTTTGCTATTACTAATACATGAATGTATTTTAAAATATAAATAAAGTTTGAATTTTTGTAAAGAAATTTGACAATTAATTAACATATGGTTAAGAAAAACTGTGGAAATATGACATCTTTTCTAAGCATTAAACAATCACATGATCGCCATTTTTTATGCATACACAAGCTGTTTTCACAGAGGCAAAACTGTCCATACAGTACATCATACAGTGCAAGCCAGAGCAATCAATGAATGCAGAAAGGTTTGTGCATAAAATCCTCATCATATGGCTACTCATCCAATATCCCAGATTAGGTTTTAGCTTGTGGCATTTTACTGGTTGTAAAAGCAGCATAATATTACATTCATGTTTTTTTTACAGTCAACACATAGTGGTAGTGGAGATGATGGTGATCTTTCTAGGGGTAATATAGTGGTCTGATCAATCACTATTAATTTAAGATATGTAAAATATTTGTTTGCAGCAAATTATGGATGGTAGATAATGTAGCATAATAAAATAGTTATTTTGAGCAGTAAATTAACAAAAAGGTTTTGCGGCTTGGAATTTCAGAAAATGTAAGCATGTAAGTGATGAAACTGCATTGCAAACCATTAACCTTGAGTATAGGAGTCTGGTATTTTATCATCACAGCTTTATAGTGTAATTTTTATTTTATTATCTGCTATAATCATAACTTCTGATTGAAATCTTTACGGTAAAGTGTGGATGTAAGCTTAAATAGTTTTAGATAGCAGGTATCTGTCTAACTCAGATACATTGCCATTTATTAATAACATTTAAATATTATATATACAGTAATTAATTTTGGTCTGGATTTAAGATTGTTAAGAGCTCTATTGACACACTCATTATATAACATTTGTAATTTAAGCTTATTAAATTAAGTCACGTGATATATGACTTGATTTCCTTGCAATTATTGTCATTGCTCTTAAGAATTTGGTGATTTTATATTGTTAAAGCTATTAATATATGGTGTATCTGAACTTAGTTCAGCACCATATGGCTATTTAAGTTAAATAGCTGGATTAGAAGACATATGGATGTCTGAAAATTTCAGATTTTCTACTTAATAGTTAAACGTTATATAAAGTGCAGGGCTTGACCTGACATTTTAAATCTAATGCTTGAATATCCTAGCACCTCACTGATGACACCCAGAGCTAGAAACTGGTCTGGGATAGGGATGTTCTGAAAAGCTTGTTAAGAACTATTGCACACTCATTATATAACATTAGTAATTAATTTTAGATGAAGAATAAAGTAAAAAAAAGTTCTGATGAGAAGTGCTGAAAAGTCATTTACAATATTACCTGGTGCTCTATGTTTACATTAAACATACCTTCCCTAATTGAGAAAGACCTTTAGCCAGAAACTAATCTGAAAATGGTAGCAATGGTAACTCAAGCTTCCTACAGATTGTTCTAAAATAGAGTAAATTGCTACCTCTAAAAATGTACCGTCCAATTATAAAAAAATTAAACCAGATTATAAAGAGAAAGTTAGTCAAGATTTTATAAAAGAAGTAAGATAATAAAAGTAAGAAAATAAAATTAAAACAGTAACTGATGTCTTATAAAAATAGGTAAACTGATAGTTATAGTTTTTGCTGAGCAATAAAAATAATAATAATAGGAATACAACGTTACTTCAAACAATGTTTTTTCTTGAAACAATAGCAAATTCTTTATAGTGTAGCTGAGTGCAAGCTACTGTACATAATGAATGCTGAAAGGTTTGTGCATCAATATCTCTATGTAGTGTTTACTCTTCTAATATTTTCAGACTGGTTGCTAGATTGTGGCTTTCATCAGTGAGACACAATTGTCTCAACTTCAAGGATCACCTCACTGATGACAGCAACAAGCTAGAAACTAGTCTGGAGATATTGGATGAGTAGGCACTAGATAGGGATTTTATGTACAAACCTCCATGCAACCACTGATTACTAACACTTCATGACACTACCATATGGACAGTTTGTTACTGTTTTAGCAGCTTGTGCAAGCATAGGAAATGGTGATCATGTGATGTTTTAAGATTTTCTTATTAAATTAGAGGGATTTGAACACAATTTTTCAGTCTATTCATCCACTATCTCAAACAATCAATACCCATGACCACACACATGTGAAAAAGATACCTGATGCCACTACATGTATTTAATGCAGCACCAGTACTCATCAGTTGGGGCAGATCATAATCTGCCATACATATATACAATCAGTACTTGGTTTATATTAAGATAATAATTCCTTAAACTTTAATGGACAGGTTTGAATCTTCTCACCCTTCCAACTATTCAACCATCATTTTATTGAAAAACTGCTGGTAAAATATTAAAAGCCCTTGTTGAATTTGATATTATAATCATATCCATGTAAACATTATGTCAATCTAGCCCCTCATATTATCCAGAATTAGTCATCCATACATATTAATTATTTAAATAAGTAGAAAAATTTGCATAGTAATGTTATTATTGTTGCGAAAGATAAAAATTACAAATTTTAAGAATTACAAAATGTCAAAGCAAAAATGTTTTGGCATTTAAAAGCAGATTTAAAAAAAGATGAAGTTTACTTTATCAATTGGGATGAGAAGGGGAATGGAATAAAAGATAGATAAAAATAACCTATTTTTCAGCAATAATGAATCAACTGAATGTTGATTTGTTTAAACAAATTTTAGATTGAAAAACTTTTAAAACTGATTACTGATTGATATTTTAAGAATTTTAAATGATACCTAATTTATTATTTATTTAAAAATAGAAACCTACAAAATTTGCATTCAAAAATAAAAACTAAGACAATCGTTTTCTAAATACATTTGTTTCACTTTATCTCCTTTAGTATTAGAGCAGAAATATAAAATATCTATCACAAATGGCAGTCTCTGTATTTTCAAAATGTTCTTAGCAAAAAAACTTCAATTCAATTTATTCTAAACCCTTTAGTTTTGTTTTCAATATCTGAACCTTCCTATTGTTGAAATTTAAGAGATGCGATTGTATTAGCATTCTAACTTATCAACCAGAAATGAGGTGGTTTCCAATAGAGTATTATGTATTCAGTAGTGAAAATTATTATTATTATTATTATTATTATTATTATTATTATTATTATTATTATTATTATTATTATTATTATTATTATTATTATTATTATTATTATTATTATTATTATTATTATTATTATTATTATTATTATTATTATTATTATTATTATTATTATTATTATTATTATTATTATTATTATTATTATTATTATTATTATTATTATTAAATACAAAGTTTTGAAAAATTATTAATACAATAAAGTTAACTTATAGATAGATTTAAATAACAGAAATGCATTTATATTTCATTAAAATCAGTCAAGTGTTGGTAGCCGAGAAATCAGTGTAGTGGCCTTGCAAATAAGCAGTTGCTTTCAGACAATTATCGTGGGTTTGCTTCCCAGCCTATGCTTTGACATATGGAAAAAAAGAAAAGAAAAATTAAATTTATTAGTGTTTACTTTATACACCCAGGAATCGTTTTATGCGGATTTATTTAACGCGATTTTGAAATTATGTGATTCATGTTTCTTCTTAATATTTTTGTATGCATTTTTCTTTTATGCGTTAACACTATATTAGATCGGAAGTTGAACTCTGATAATGCGCTATTACTTTAAATAATAAATTTCATGCATTTACGTCATATTTAAAGTAATAGCACATTATTGGAATTCGACTTTCATCTTAATAATTTCAATATTTTCAGTGCTTTATAATAGTAAGATTTTATGCAATAATGAAATTAAAATCATGATTTCCACATTTTATGTACACACATTAAATTTTACAAGATTATAATGTAAATTTGTTCAAACATTGTGTGTGTTAATTTTGCATTTTAAATCACATTCTGTTTTTGCTTTTTAAAAAAGAACGTAATCAATTAATCATTTAGTGTCCACAAGTTTATTTTTAAAAGGTGAGATAGCAGTGGGCACAATTATATTTGACAATTAAAAATTAAAATCTGATTTTTAATTGTAATTAACAATTTAAAAATTACGTAAGGTGACCTGAAATTAATGTGATGTGAAAGAAAATTTGATTTTTAAACGGAATTGAAAATTAAAAAATTAAAGACAAAAATAAGAATTTAATTTTTAGTTGTTAGATTAATTACTAATTATGTTGTCACCAGAAAACCATTAACACAACATGAGAGTGAAGTTGGCGTTAGTTGTATTTTCTCTTGTGAAGAATCTGATTTTTTACCAGTTTGCAAACGAACCAGTTTATCGGCAAATAGCGATAATAATTAAAACATGTATAAAAAATGTAAATTACTGTAAATTATGCATAAAAATATATTGTTTTGAATAAAATTAAATATTATAGTTAAAAAAAAGTTTGTCTTGTATCATTTTTTTTCAAATTTGAAATTTTTTATTAGTCATATTTTATTTCCTTATTTTTTTGCGCGCGAATTTTAAAGTACACATTGGTGCTTTGCTTTTATGCGATTTTTGAAAAATCACATTCCGTATCCCCCATTTTCAAGGTAAGATACGTCTATTTTTGTGCAATATCTTTTGTGCGTGTTTTCTGAGGAACCTATATACCACGTAAAACGACCCAGGTGTATATCAAAGGAACTGTAACCTTTCAATATTACAGTTATTTTGCATTAGTTAGTAGCAGTATGTGATTAAGATATTACTATAAACTCATGGTAATCAAAGGTTCCATTAATTTGAATATCATCATGTAGGAAAGCAGCACTCCCTATTGAAAAAATAATAATTAAAATTTATTCCATAAATCTATTTGATGCTATCATTTTGTGTTTATTGGGTATACAGGGTTATAGATATGTCTTAGTAGAAGAATAAGAGTTGAGACTTATGGGCTTCCTTTAATGTTTTTAGTAAGTGTAAATTTTAATCAAACTAATAAAGTTATTCAATAAATCACTGCTATTCTTTTACTTCTAAATTTACTACAAATTTGATCAAAAGTGTGAAACTTTCTGACAATTACTTTTTTTCTTTTGCATAATAAAAAAAAAAGAAAAATATCTCAATTTTGATGGATGTTATAAAACAAAAAATTTGAAAAATGTTTAACAAGAATAACAAAATCTTTTTGTTTTTTAAATAAAATGTACTATATGTTATACTAATAACCTAACTGCATAAGTGTTAGTTCTTATTTTAAATATATTGATTTAATATTTACTAAGGCAATAAACCTAAAGCATGTGCAGTTGAAAATGCAATGGTAGGGACCTCTACAAATCTTAACCACAAGCTTACACATTATTAAATAAAAGTAACTATAATAGCTTTAATATTAGGAATTCATAAGTTATATTATCACCAAATTGTTAGAATTGGATTAGAGCCAATAGTTTACACTCAAGAATCTGAAACAATATGACTATTAACACCACCAGAGGGCTATTGATTCATTTAAAATTATTTCTAGCTTATAAAGAATTACTCTGTGATTTATTGTTTGTAACATTTTAATAATAATATATATATATTTTAAAAAAAATCTATGAACAGTAGAGGTGGGATTGTTTCAGTTTTGTTCTGTGCCATGCAAATTAAAATATAAAAGGTCTTGAGATAATTTGTAATTTTAACTATTTTGTATAGTTTGACACCATAGTGAATTTTTAAAGAATTGAAATGAGATACAATTCTCACAATAACATCAGTTTTAATAACGTTGGAGCAAAATATTGTACATTGACAGAAAATAGAAAAAATGAGGGAAAAAATAAGGCTGTCAGGCAGTGGTGGTCAAGAGGTCAGCATAGCTGCCTTCCAAGCAGTTGTACTGGGTTCATTTCCCGGCCGACGCTTTGACATATAAAAAAAAAAAAATAAGGCTGAGAAAAATAGTGATTACCATTAAAAAACTAAAAGTAAAAATATGTCAATATCCAAAAAAGTATTACTTTATTGTTTGTTCATAATTTCTAACTTATCTTTAACTAAGCTTAAAATTACATTTTCATTAATAATTTCATCGTATTCCTCATAAAATTCTGATTCAAAACTTATAATACTTCTTTCCAGAGATAATCCATAGTTTCAGTACTTACAAAAAGAAAACCATAAGAAATGTCCATTTTTTTCTTGCAACCAAAAAATTGAAAAATCTCAAGGTATCTGTAAGAAAAAAGATTCTCTCTAATAAAAGATAAAAAATAGTATTAAAATTTGATCAGCATGTAAAAATAATGTAGAAAGGGGAGATGCTATTATTTATCACTATAAATACAGTAAGAAACTAAAATGACATATAATTTGAAATTCTAAATAAGATCATCATGGTAATATATATATATTATAAAACTGGTATATATGTATATATGCATCGTGCAAGTCCTTTTGCTACAAGTTATAAAAACTTGATAACCAGATAAACAAGGTGCAAAATAGATTTGAGTTGTAAATTTTCCATTTCTTGCTCAAAACTATTTTGATTTTAGACTTTTGATAAACATGCCTGTTAAGAATAACATCCACATATTGAATAATCATTGCCAACACAGAAAACAGTTTAGAAATTTAGAATATAAAGTTTCTTATTTCAAAAAGCAGTCAAAGATTTTTAGGTAAGAAAAATATATAGGTATATAATTATGACATTTAGTACAAATATATATTTTTTATTTTTTACTAAAAAAGTTAAAAATTCTAAGACATATATTTATAAAAAAAACTTGTTTATACTCTATCTCTTTCAAGGTATGCCTTCCAGATAAACATATCTGTTCATATTACCTAATATAAATATGCAAAATATTAAATATATTATTTCATACTATTCACTAATGTTATTAACAAAAGATAAATCATTCTAGACATTTTATTTACCAATTGACAAAGAATAATCAGAAATGAAGCTGTCACAAAATTCTAATAATGAAGTCAATCAGGTAGTCACGTGACTCTCAAATATAAAATATAGGTAATAAAAAACAAGTTAGTAAAACAAAAACTAATGAAAAACAATTTAATAACACAAAAACTAATAAAAACCAAGTTAGAATAATGAAAAACTACTGAATTATATAAAAACAAACAGCCAGTGAAGACTAAATTGTAAATAGTCTTGATTCAGGGTGTCAACAATTCATTATCCACTAGTGCTGATAGCTAAAACAAACCAACAACAAAACAAAAATAAGCAGAATAATAAAAACAATATCTTTCATTATCTGTGTTACTGGCCACTATGTGAAAATCCGTTTGTTAAGTTGAGTTTACCTTAAATATGCAAACAAAAGATTATCAAAGACTGATTTTATAGCTTACAAAAATTTTCCATGTGAAAAGTTGTTAATCATTTTGCAAAACAATAAACAAAAAAAATAAAGATCCAAATATAACTTACCAATTAGAACAACATATTTTTTTCTTCTTCTTCCTTTTCCGATGTATTGATTTCTACTTTAACATATCATACTATTTGCACCTTTCTTAAACACTTTATCAATACTCTTTATTTATATCAAACTAACAATTTTGACTGTTCTGCAGTAAAATAATAAAATGGGAAATGATTATTTATAATTATCAGATTAAAATGTTATTTTTTGTTTATATTGTGTATTTAATTATGTTTATGAATATGTGTATAAGTGTATTAATTATATAATTATACATTTAAATATTGTAGCTCTGATGATGACTGCAGATCAGTTGAAACTGTTAGTTTGATATAAATAAAGAGTATTGATAAATGGTATGACAATTAGAACTATGTAAAAGTCATATTTCCATCTGAGCATAAGTAGAGGCATATGCATTTCAAGACGTTTGGAGTACACCTGTTAATTACACTCCCAGGAAGTACACTTGCAATGATGTTGCAGAATGTGATGTTTGGAATAAAACTGGTACAATAATATTAGGATCATTTGTCACATTTTGAAGGCCATAAAAAGCAAAACATCCTCTTTGAAAGATATTACAAATAGGTATTAATCCACACTTCAAACAATTAGTGAGTTTCATGTCATTTTTTAGACATAGACACAATGATTATACATTGGAATTTTAAGATGAAGAAGACGGTTATGGTTAGGATTAAAGTAAGATTTGTTTTAGTTGTGGAATATTTGTTAGATTACGCAATGCTGATAATTGCCTATTTTTTTGTAAAATACATAAATCAACAAAGATGTCTAGGGTTAGGGCTAGGGTTAGGATTATGACTAGGCTTAGGATTAAAGTAAGATTCATTTTAGCTGTGATGTGATTGCTGTTCCAGATGTATACTTGGGCAACATTTTCTCTTTGAAGAATATCCCTTTATTAACATAGAGGGAAAGGCTCTATGAAATAATAAATGAATTATAGCATCCAAATGTTTAGATATCATACAAATGGAGTGTAAAATGTAGGCACTGGAAACTGCTATGTCAAAACAGTCCTGGGATGTTTACTAAGGCCATCACATGGATTTCCTATCTCAATAATATTGGGTCTGTTATAATCCATTTTCATTTCATCGACTGACAACATCCATTTCCAGAAGGTGGATAAGCATTTGTAATCATAGCAATTGGTTTCCTGTTCATCCAAACTAGAAATTGAAGGCCTCTGTCTTTATAAATGACAAAATGAGAGTCACCTCTCTTCATTTTATATGCATTTCAGTGATGCTTTTTGGAATACCTTTTTGTCTTAAGTTTATTGTCCCACAGAGATAGAATTTATTTCCATAAATCATTTGCTTCTGTTATACTTTTCATCAAATAAAATAATGTGATGCTGTTTTGCAAGATATAGTAAAACTAATTACTATATAGCATGAATATCAAAGCATGAATAAGCAACTGAATTTGCTTCTTTGCCTGCATACATTTTTGTATGATAAACATAACCATTGTGGCTATCAGAACACACGCTACTTAAAACCCCTCTTTACTGATTTTGAAGAATCATACTGTTACATGGTATTATCCCTAGTAAATTTTGTGATTGCCCCATCAACTGCAATCTCTCTGGGCAACTGGTATGCAGCCTTAAAATTAACAATATACTACTCTACAATTGGCCTAATTTTATAGGCATGGCCAAAATCGCTACTTTCCTTATTAGGCATTATTTTATTATCATTGAATTCAAAACATGCTATTGTATTAGTAAATCTTTTATAAGTTATTATGTTGACAAAATAAGATTGCCTCAAACTTGAATCAAAATCCCAATTGTCCATCAATTGAATGACAGAGCCTTACATGAAATCCCCCATGTCATCCCAAAAGGGTAGATAATTCTCAATTCACTACATTTTCCCAATTACACTTTTTTCTTAGTTGGATGTTTATTGGTTTCAACTGTAATTTTTACACATATTTTTTTGTCAAATAATAAATGAAAAATAAATAAATAAATAAAAAACTCATCTATGATATAAAATGTCAAACATGAAGTCTTGATAAAAGTTTCCACACTCATCTGTTCAACATTGTGTTAGTTGGCATATTTACATCTGGATGAAGGGTCTGATCTACCACTAGCTTTTGCAGGTACATTTTTCTTTTTTCTTCATCTTTTGGCTGGTTATGGAGCTTCTCCTTCTCATGACAATTTAAAAGAATCATTTAAATTGATGGATAATATGCTGTTCTCAGAATCTCAAGGTCTAGAAATTGCAAATTTATCAAAACTCATTGAATCCCTTTCTGAATACATTCCTGTTGTCTTTTTTTTATGTAATGTTTTCTCCATACAAGGTAATAAATTGAATAAAAATAAAATAAAATAATTGAACTTATTTATAAAAAAAAATTAATAAAAAATCCAATTTTTGTCAGAGGAAAATATGGCATATACCAATCAAAAAAGAAAAAACACATTAGAGAATTATGGTATAGGTGCATGCATAATCCACTCTTTATATTCAATTTATTTGTTTAGATAAATTAATGTGCATACATATGAAACTTTATTTAAATATTTGTTTTCAAGGTAATTATTTTAATTTTTTTATTTACTCATTAAATGAAAGATACTATAAAACTGCTGCAGAAAGTAAGCTAAAATTTAATGAGTTTGATACTGTTAAAATATATTAGTCCTATTTATTTATTTTCATTTGATGATTTTTGTAACAGTTCCAGAAGATTTGAAGCATTATTTACAAGAATAATTATATCGTAAACGAAATCTAGATAACTTAAATAATTTCCATTTATTTATATTCACCCAGCTACCCACTTGAATCCAAAAATACATAAAAAATTATTGGAGTTATATTCTTGTCAATGTCAATATTCTTAGCATCCCCACATCATTTATTCATTGCTGTTGCATTTTGTAAATATTCTTCGACCAGATCTACATCAACTCACATCTATTGGTCCTTTCGATAACTTCTCCTGGTACTTAGATGTTTTCCACTGCATCAAAACCATTTGAAAATCCATTTTATTCTTTTATTTCATTATATCCAAAATGTCAATTTCAAATTATCTTGAAAAAGATTCTGTATAAATTTGATGGAAAATTGATAAGTTTGTAATTTCTAAAATTCCTTTTTATCACCACTGCAATGTTCCAGTTATTTGATACACATTTATTATTTTGATATTTGTTAAATAGTTTTTTTAACATTTTTTCTATTTCTTCTATATCAGTAAAAAATTTCACCAATGACCACTAAACACCACATGATCACCATTTCTTAGGCTTACTCATAACTGTTATTAAAACATGCAAAACTTTCCATACAGTAGTGCCACTCAGTGCAAGCCAAAGTAATCAATGGTGCTCTCAGATCCAAAACTCCTCACTGATAAAAGCCACAAGCTAAAAACTAGTCTGGGGACATTGAATGATTAGGCATTAGATAGGGATTTTATGTACAAGCCTTCTGGCATCCATTGATTGCTCTGGCTTGTATTGAGTGGCACTACTGTATGGAGTTTTGCCTGTTTTAATTTCACCAATGCTGGTTCTTTGGCCTTATTCATAAATTTTATTACATGTCCCACAAGTTAATTTAAAATACTTGATTAGTTTAGGAGATATTGTAATTGTAAGGGATACTTTGTATTTTTGTTCTTAACACTAATTAATCCTTTATGGAACTTTTCCATATATTTTAGAATGCCATCCATCATTTTAGTAATAGTTCCATCAATACCAAGATATTGTTTTACACTTTTGAGACCTTTATTTTCTTCTACAGCTTACTTGCCAATCCACAATTATATATTTTTATATCATTGCTAACTTTTCCCCCCAATTTTGCAAAACTTTATATCTTTTGAAAATTGTTCATATTTCTTAGTTTTTTCATATATTGTTTGGTCTTAGTAAGAAAAATGGTATTTGTGTACAATCCAGTCAACCAAAGTCAGAAACTTTTTTTAATTATACAGCTTCATGGGCCTAATAAGTATTTATTTGTTTTTTGTTTTTTTTTTTTCAATTTTATTTTAACAAATACATGTCAGTTATTAAGTTTTAAAAATAACAAATCAATTATAAATTCTATTCAGAAGATTTATTTCAATTCTTTTTTTTTATATTATAATGTCTAAATGATGCCATGCTTGAAACATTTTGTGTAGTTTTAAAGTCAGCATATTTTTTTTTGTTGCTACCATTTTGGCAACATTCTGAAAATTTGGGATCTTCCTCATTAGAATAGCATGCAAAGGAGTATTTTGAAAGATATGGGATCCTGCATTTTCAAAAAGGCATTGTTAAGGGCCACAATATGACAGTTTACCTACAAACATACCCCAAATATCAAAACTTCTTTCAACAGAATATCCCTTCAGAAAGGAACATGAGTTGAGGATTCCAAAATTCCATTATTATTATTTATAATATTTCTACTTTATTTCTTACCAATAGTAAAAAAATAAAATAAAACTGGGAATATTAAATATTGCTTCTTTTCAGCCATTTTGTTTTAAAGAAAATTATATATCCCTGAAACTGTATAATTAAAAAAACACTGCTGAGCTTGGCTGACCCTATTATACATATGTACCCAAAAATTTAATGTAAACTGCTGCTATTATGTACAAATTATCTTCAAAACAGTTTTTAAACCAGTATCAGATATATTGATTTCAATCCAGTCTCCTTGCTACTCTTAAAATTTGTTAATATTTTAAAGCAATTTGTGAATTCAAATTTATCTGAGTGTTTTTTAAAATTAGAATATCAAATGTTAAATATTTCTAAATAGTTTTATCTCTCTAATTGTACATTGACATTATTTTACATCTCACTATTAGATGAACACTTCCAGGACTGTATTTATTAAGATCTTTACAATCTTGACATACATTTAGTCAAAATATAATCCTATTCCACTGTATATATATATATATAGAAAAACAAAAAAAAAAGACTTATAAATCCAATAAATAATATTATATTTCAACCAGAGGACTGGTTGAAATATAATATTATTTATTGGATTTATAAGTCTTTTTTTTTTTGGTTTTATATGTATTTCCTTTGGTTAGTTTGTTATATATTAATATTTTGATATATATATATATGAAACCAGGCACTCTTCACAAACCTGGGAGCTTAATTGTAAGTATAGAGGATTTGAACTCAGATTTTCAAGCACTCTTCAACTATCCACACTATCTCATACAACTGATACACACGACCACACACATCTTTTCTACATGTGTGTGGTCATGTGTATCAGTTGTATGAGATAGTATGGATAGTTGAAGGGTGCTTGAAAATCTGTGTTCAAATCCCTATACTTATATATATATAATATATATATATATATATATATATATATATATATATTGAAAATCTGTGTTCAAATCCCTATACTTATATATATACCAAACAATGATAAAGAGTATACAAGAGATTGTGATCTGTATCAGCTGATGACTTCTGGTTCTGCATGAAATGGGCATCTTGGAAATCATGCATCTTTTTACATGTCTTTAGTCATATGTTTATGATTACATCCCTCCACAAAATGTTACAAGTAGATATAAACCAAGTCCAATTTGCTGAGTGATATAGTGAAACTTACACTACTGATGTATTTATTCAAAAGCTTAAACTGATAACTACTGATACTATATTTTTGAAATAAGACAAATATATTTTTAAACTATATTCATGAAAGGCAGTTTCAAAATTGTCAGATGATGAGATTTTGAACAGTCCCTGACAAAAAAACTCAAGTCTGTTGAACAAAATTTCTTATATACTCAGCTGCAATTCAAAATCAGATTACATACAGATATGTGTTTTATCGTTATAGTATTAGTTATGACTTAGATATAAAACTTCTCATATTTTTCCAACTTTATAATATATAATACAAAATTCTAAGACCATTAAGCAATTTTTATTTAAAATTATTGAAAAAATTAAAAAAAAGGGAATTTTAAATTAAGAAATACCCATTTAATGTATATTATCTGATATGGACATATTGCTAGAAGAGATGATAATAGATGGACAATTGAAATTTTAAACTGGATTCCAAGAGATTGTAAAAGACACAGAAAGAGACGATATGTGAGATGGATGGATGAAATACGAAAGTATGCAGGGTGATATGGAAACGGAAGGCTAGTGATTGAAAAAAATGGATTGAAATTGAAGAGACCTTCATCCTGCAGTGGATTGATAATGATTGACAATGATGATGATATAACATGTCATAAATTTAATTTTTGGACATTTAAATGTCTGAAAGTTTCAGATTTTCTTCTCAATAGTTAGGCATTGATAAAATGATGGACTAGTTCTAGTATTTTTATTCCCTAGCACCTCACTGATGACGCTAGAGGCAGAAACCACGATCTGAGGTTGAGGGTATTTTTGAAGCTTCATAAGAGTTTGTTTTTAACTTACTCTATATATAACATTTGTAAATAGGAGCTTTATTAAAATTAGGTCATCTGACTTGATTTTTTATCAATTTAATTTTAGTTTTTTGCTATTAATGCTTTGGCGATTTTATATTGCTAGAGCTATTAATATATGGTGTATCTGAACTTAGTTCAGTCCCATATGGCTATTTGAGTTAGATAGCTGGATTTTTGGACATTTAAATGTCTGAAAGTTTCACATTTTCTTCTCAATAGATAGGCATTGATAAAATGCTGGACTAGTTCTAGTATTTTTATTCCCTAGCACCTCACTGATGACGCTAGAGGCAGAAACCGCGGTCTGAGGTTGAGGGTATTTTTGAAGCTTGTTAAGAGTTTGTTTTTTACGAACTCTATATATAACATTTGTAAATACGAGCTTTATTAAAATTAGGTCATATGACATCTGACTTGATTTTTTATCAATTTAATATCAATTTAATGTCATAAATTAAATAAAAGCATTATATTTCACCATCTATTATTACACATAAAATTAAGTTTTGCTCTAAATAATTTATAAAGACTTGGGTCTATATTGGACTAAAAGGGCATTCAAACGTTCTCTTTTTTATAATAACAATTGATATTTTATTAGTATTCAGTAGCCAAATAATGATAATAGAATGTTATTGTTCTTTATCAAACTTTCACTACACAATGATAAACCCATTCAAAGTATTCTGAGTGGGGTATTAAAAGCCATCATGCACTGATCTAAGGAAAATGTTTTTTTTTTTACAAAATTGTACAAGTTAATTATTAAATGTAATTATAAATTTTAGAATTTATTATAAAAATTTGTAACTCAATAATTTTTAATATACAATATAAATACATCAATAACAACTAACAATTTCAATCTGTTGTCAAGGCAACCTCTTTTAAAGGTGGGAATCCATCTTTATATATGGCCCAATATGTTTATGTAGACATTAAAGATTGTAACATGATTACAAAAATACAATTAATACTTCAATGAAGTTTAAATAAACCTATTGCATCTGAACTGAAAAATTATTATTAATTTTAATAATTAACATTATTGAAGTAAACTTGTATTTTTAATTATTGAATAGTTTATCAATGGGGAGATCATTTGACATTTGAACTTCAGAAAAGATAGAGGCAAACCACATTTCATGGATTATTGATCTTGAAGTTATCATTCTGATATTGCAATAACCCTTTCAGATTTTAACATTTTTTACACAATCCATAGCACCTGGTAGAATAATATTTCATCATTTTATTACATATAATTTCATGATTAAAGATGGAGGAAAGGTGAAGGTAGAAGGAAAGTTAAGATCTGATGAAGACTTCTAGTACAGTCGAAACTGTTAATAAATAAAATTATTTGCTTAAAGTGTTAAAGGAGTGTTGATGAGTTTATAGTGAAATAGTACAGCTTCTTACTAAATATGGTAATACTGAATATTGTGATGGTACTGCTCATTTTCAGCCCTTTTTATATCATTATTTATGACCATTTTACACCAAAACTTCAAATTAATAATTCTGTGGAATATTGATATCAATCAAAGTAGTCTACCACAGCATTTGGGGCACGAATATGCACCAAAAAATAAAAACATAAATATCTGATAGCAAAAATCTTTTTACATTTTAAGAAAATATTAGTATTAATAAAAAAAAATAGTAAGTAATACTACCTTTGTTTTGTGTGGTTTTCTCAAATTCAATTGTAAATTTGAACTTAAATAATCATAATGTTAAATTTCACAATTATTTTCAAAATGTAACTGTTCAAAAAATTGCAACCAAAAATGAAACTAAAATTAATGCACCCAAAGTGCCAACCAGCGCCAGCGGTGGAAAATTAATGCAATTAAAGCATTTACAAATTTTTTACAGTAACTTCAAACAATGTTGAAATCAAACTGATACATTAAAGTAGATTATTTTTTAAATTTTTCATATATAACTTAAATAAAATTATGTATAATTTATTTTTGTAATTTTTGCTTGTATTTCATATATAAATAAAACCTTATTTCAAAAGAAAACTCTTTTTTTGGTAATTAATAAAATGTGTTAAGCTTTTAAATTAATGTTATGTAGTTTAACTTTAACTCAACTTTTAACTTACAAATTATTTGTTCATTATAAATATTATGAAATTGATCCAAATATAAACATATATACAGTACCGTGCTGATGTAAAATCTCTCTTATTTTATATTATAATTTATGTAATAAACATTTGGGTCACAGAACTATTTCAATGAAGTCTATTGGGTCATGAGGCAAAAAGGATTGAGAAACGCTTGCCTAACCCATACAGCAAAACTAGAATTCGCTCAATGGTTCATTTTTAAATACTAATATTAAAAATTCCCTATTATTTACAACTATAAGAAAAAAATGCATAATTGTGTAGTATTACAAAATAATTTTATTATAATTATTAAAAAACAAATATTTTCATATTTACATTTTGATTTATTTAAATTTGTTTTATTTCTATAAATACAAGTTGAGAAACTTGAAGTAGTATTAAAGTGGAAAGAGCACTTGTTATTATTCTGTCTCTCTGTCATATAGCAATAGTTCTGAATTTTTGTGATAGCTTAATAAATATTATAATAATTCATTCAAATTTAAAAATTGGAATTCACTGAGAAATATTTCATTAATTTTTTTTTTACAATAGCAACAAAAGATTAATAAAAATAGTCATTATTCCCATTATATATTTCACAATTTTTATATTACTTCCATATTTTAAAAGTTCAAATATATGTTTTTAGAATTTTTTGTTTATAAACTTAAATTTATAAGAAGCCAGTATTGTTTCATAATATCAGATAGAGGTTTTAAACATTAAAATTAAAATGTTGAACTATTAATTCAAATCTCACTAAGTGTGAGTGGTAAAAAAATTAAACGTAAGAAGGTTAACTTTAATTTTGTAATGTGGGTCAGTAAATTTTATCTCTTTATTACAAATATAAGTTCACAAACAAAAAGTTTTCTTAAAAACAACATTTCAGCTTTGCAAATATATAAAAAAAAACAAAATGCAATAAGAGAGCGATCGATAATATTATTAGGAATTTTGAAAATGGTCTCATTTGAGAACATAAACAGAACAAATCATGTATCTTGCTGCCATATATTAAAAATATACATAAAGATTTACACACAATCTTTAGTAATGACTTTAGCTTGTGTTACCGCTCTCCTCCCAATTTCAATGGATGCATAAACAATACGAAGGGCTACATCCCCCCAATATACACCCAACACGCCATTTACAAGATTGCGTGTAGTAATAATAATTGCCTGGTGGCGTATTATGGGGAGACTAGGGCATCCACATAAGACTTGCACAACATGTATATGCATACAATAAGGCCTCAGCTGACCCATCCCACCCATCTATTTTTGTGCAGCACGCAGCTTCTACAGGACACCAGTGCAGGTTCAGAAAGCCTCACATTATGTGCAGAGAGCGGCATGAGTTGCGAAGGAAAGTGGAAGAGGCATGTTATATCATCTCTGATGTACATGCAATGAATAAAAAAGAGACCTTTTATGCCATATCTGAGGAGTGGCAGATCTATATCTATTCTACTCTTATTTGCATATTTAGTCCACCCTAATTTGCATAGTTTACTTCTTGAAAATGAAGGCTTAGACCTTTGAAAGCGCTCGAATAAATCGATAAAAAGTTTGTCATTCGTTTGATTTACGATGATTATATATATTTAAGTTATATGTGTGTGTTTTCATATTAACACAAATATTAGAGTTTACAAAAAAAAAACCAAATCAAAACATATAATCAGAACAATTTTTTCTTATTGGATAACGGCTACATTCTCATTAAAAATGAGACGTAAATAAAATATTTGTTCTTTAAGCTTCCTTTCTAAAGTCCAAACAAATTCTTTATAAAGCAAAGAAATTCTGTTCTGAAATTTAAACTTGCACTTATAATTATAACAAATAATTTAAGAATGTGGAGTAAATCATAATTTTGTTTTTTACTAGTTTACTATTTTTTTGACTTGTCTTCTTTAAAAAAAAAAAACATTTTAATCTAGTTTTAAATATTTTGGTTCTAAAATATATTTTTTTTGCAAATGTATTGCAAAAATAATCATAAAAATGTAAATAAACCATAGAGAATACAATTTCTCTTTTCAATGTAATATAAATGAAAAGGTTTGCAAATATTCACACAAGTATTCTCAAATCCTTGCTAACTCATTGGTATTAGATTACCTATACAATAATGATATCTTCAGGATTTTTTAAACTAATAAATTAATATATAATTTAGTTGTATTTTATACTATCAAATAAATGCAAACCAGCAAGCTAACATTACAGATGGACCCAAAAAAGTGAAGATAAGCCAAAGAAACCACTGTGTCATCCATTATGTTAAGAGATTTATTTTTATGCATGAGGGAAATCTAATCCATGTGCATAAAAGTTAAATTGACCAGCTATATTTTTTTGTGGGCTAATTTAATAATATACATTGGGATGTAGTTACAACAGGGTGTGAGCTAGGCACTACAGATAATTTACAAAATTAGTTGCAATGAATCTATTTACAATGCAATTTATTATGGTCAATCTCACACCAATAATGCTACTAGATTAGCACAACATATATATAATACATATTTTGCGGGTTCATCCGTGTTAAAAACTTTTAATATCAATACAAAATATGTATTTTATATATTTAACCCGTGCAAATCTTCGTTTTAACATATATATATATATATATAATAAATTAAGTTTGATATCTGTATTCATGCCACAATATATGTAATATACAAATCAATATATATATATATCAAAATCCAGTAAAATTTACATAAATTATATTATTTTTAGAAGTACTTTCAACTATACATTTTGGAGTCTTTATCAACTATATAACATTGAATAATCAAAACAAGACAACCTTTAACAATACTCATAGTTCAATTCAAATTTCCCACAATTCTGTTATCTTAATATTTGATGACTGGCATTCATTAACATTTGACGATTTGATCATAATAAATCTTGTTAATATAGATTTAAATTTGATTATAAAAATATGAAAATTATTCAAATTGAACATTGTCATAATAATCATAAAATAAAAGAGGCTATGTTGATTTCAAGAAATCATTAAATGTTAATGAATTGCGAGTCATCAAATGTTAAGATAACAGAATTGTGGAAAATCTGAATTGAACTATGGGTATTGTTAAAGATTGTCTTGTTTTGATTATTCAATGTTATATAGTTGATAAAGACTACAAAATTTATAGTCGAAAGTACTTCTAACAATATAATTTATGTAAATTTTACTGTATTTTGATATATATATATATAGTCATTCTAAAACAGATCCTAATATAAAATCAATAATTCAGTAGCATGAAATCAATTCTGGACACAATTACAATTGTTTAACATCAGAGTAGTTTGGACTAAGCATAACAATGGAAAAAGAAAATTTGAAAAGGCATGGTTTATCACCAATAACACCCATATATAATAACACAGCAAAGGTACATCCACTTTTTCTTTTAAAATATATATGCTCTACAATAATATCAACAAGTAAAAAATCCTTCTCCTTTTTTCTTTTCAAAAACTTTATTTTTTATCTCAATACTGAACATATATATATACATTTATATACAAAACTCCAACATTTCAACTGTTTTATCTCATACAGTCATTTTCAAGGATATCTTTCTCCCACTGCTATATTTTATTACTCTTTTTTTTTTGAAAATGACTGTATGAGATAAAACAGTTGAAACGTTGGAGTTTTGTATATAAATGTATATATATATATTCAGTATTGAGATAAAAAGTAAAGTTTTTGAAAAGAAAAAAGGAGAAGGATTTTTTATTTGTTGATATCAATAGCACCCACATAATAAATGAATAAAAATTATGTGATGCTCTATTACACAAGTGGAATATGTAAATCTATCAATTTACATATTAATTACTTTACGTATTACTTCTCTATTTCCTCTCCTCACTTACAAATCTGACTTCATCTAGTGCTATATATATATGATATGTCTGATCAAAAGTGGTGCTAAGCTGTAGTTAATTTGTAATATTGTTAATCCTTTCCTTTGTAGCAAACTAAGCTCAGTATTGAATTAATTAAGCATGATTTTTAAATATCAATCTCATTAATTCAAAAACATTTAGCTCTGAGTTTTCTATTCTATTATTGTGATAAACTTGCATAGTGCATCAAGATGTTGGTAGTATCCTGTTCTATTGTGTCAGCTGCTTGACAGCACTATTTCTAGCTAAATTACTAGAAATATACTGTTTCTGCAGCTGCAGCCAAGCAGATAGCCTTCTTTTTATGTTAAAACCCAGAAAGAGTTTGTTTACTCAGTTGCTGGCTAATGCTGTGGTTTTTTCCTATGCTAAAAGCATAGAAAAATGCTGTCTTACACACTTTATTGTAATGCTGGGTTGTCTATTTTCGCTACAGTATCATGTGAGGGTGTGTTGATTGCATCATGTCTAAATAATTGAACTTTTCAGGTCAAATTTTTTTTTCTCATGTGAACTGACCTACTGGTATCTTATAACCATTTTAACAGTGTCATCACTGTTCCATCAGGATTGTATAACTCTCACAAATTGGAATTTAGAGTAGGCATAGCACTATTTCAGAGATCCTGATGAAAGTAATGTATCCGCAAAAAATCATCTGAGTCTGTAAGATGACTGCTTCGAACTCTGAAAACTGCCAATTGCTGGACACTGGAGTCAGCTTTGGTTTTAATAGTTTGTAATAATTATTAACTTTAGTGGGTAAATTGCAATTTAATTTACTTTATTTCCCCAAAATGCAATGTCTGATTAATTACTGTCCAAAAAAGGGTAAAATTTACTTTTATTTTTTATTACCAAAAGTATTGTAACTTCTCTGATCCACACACACCCACCTAAAAAAGCCTATGTCTGATTAATTACTGTCCAAATAAGTCTCCGCTACATTTACTATTATTTGTTATTAAAAAAGTAACATAACTTTTTATGGATACACACACACACAAATGCCACTCTCTGATTAATTACTGTCCCAAAAAGGTCAAAGTCAGCTTTCATTGTAAAATTTTATTTGAGTTTGTTAAATTTTGTGGAAGTTGTAATATAATTGACTTTGATTTCAAAACACAGTGTCTGAATAATTAAGGTCTCAAATAGGCTAAAATTTACACTTATTTTCTATTAAAAAAGGAATGTAATTTTTTATATCCACACACACTTCAAAAAGCCGGTCTCTGATTAATTACTGTCCAAAAAAGTCTCAAATGTACTATCATTTGCTATTCAAGAGTAATGTAATTTTTTATTGACAAACACACACACACAAAATCCTGTCTCTGATTGTCCCAAAAAGTCGGCTTACATTTTTATATTTTGTTTTAATTTTTTAATTTTATGGAAATTGTAATATAATTTATTTATATTTACTATTCCAAAAATAAAGTCAATAGTTCTATAGAATCACTGGTCCAGGAACATTATATCTATGTGTTTTTGCTTAGCATCAACACCATGAAGCGGCTGACATGATAGATCAGAACACTACCAAGATGTCTAATAATAATAATGGCAACACAACAACTAAAATAATAATGATGATGATAATAATAATAATAATAATAATAATAATAATAATAATAATAATAATAATAATAATAATAATAATAATAATAATAATAACAACAACAACAGCAACACAACAATAACTATAATAATAATGATAATTCAATTCAATTCAATTTTTTACTGTACAAAAACCTATAGCATTAAACCAATTACGGAAATGCATCATAATTAATATACAATAGTATAAACAAATATAAATATCAAATTATGAATATGTCTATACGTCATATTTCCTTGTAAAATTAGTAACAATTTTTTTTTAAATCTAATACAAAATATTTTTATTAATAAAATCTTGATTATAAATGTTAGGCACATGCGAACAAAGATGAAAATTTTACTGTGTTAGAATGTCAAACATTAATGTAAAATAAATTAGATGTGCATTGCAATATTTAAAATTTTGTTTGTTAAAATAATTTACTGAGTGTCAATGTTATATAAGAATTTAAGTTCTCTGATTCTTCCTCTAACAGATAGGGATAGATAATGATTATTTAACTTAATGCTATCTTAATATAAAGCTGAGAACTGATTATATATATGTGTGAGGATAGTAATCTAGATCAACTGATGATTGCTGGTTTAGCATGAAATACATATATTGGTGATTATTTATCTTTTCAACATGTGTGTGATCAGGTGGGTCAGCAATATGAGATGGCACTGAGAGTAGTGGGTCATGTGAAAGTCTGAGTTTGAATCCCGCCAATATTACATATATAAATGCAGGTTTAAACCTGTACATTGTCTTAATGTATTTAGAAACTTATCATAGACTAATTGAATTCTGTCAATATCTTTTTTGAAACTTGAGTTCCAAACAACAGATCCATATTCCAAAATACACAGAACCAAAGAGAGGAAAAATTTATGCTT
Source organism: Epiperipatus broadwayi (assembly GCA_028023455.1). Taxonomy (NCBI): domain Eukaryota; kingdom Metazoa; phylum Onychophora; class Udeonychophora; order Euonychophora; family Peripatidae; genus Epiperipatus; species Epiperipatus broadwayi. The sequence goes on along the minus strand of JAQFVV010000043.1, from coordinate 5,861,105 downwards.
TGTAGAGTCAATAAGTTGTCTACCATGCATTAAAATCACACCCATAATTTTAAAAGCTTTATTTACATAGTTTCAATGTGGTGGTGAAATGACCAAATTGTTAGCAAATATAATGTGAACATCTAACTGGACATCAACCAAATTTATTTTATGGTCTTCAATATAATAAGGACAGTTAAGATTTCAGATTTTATGGAAAATGAAAATTTATTCATATTAATACCCATTTTATTATTTTTACACTATTTCACAAAATTTTTAATATCTGTTTGTAAGTGAATGCAGTAATTGAGTTAACATTCCTAAATATTTTACAATTATCTGCATAATGCATAAGTTATGAAAATTTTATTTTTTTTCTAGATCATCTAAATAAATGTTAATAATATGGTGCAAGGATACTGCATTGATATATTTCTATATTACAACAACATGGATTAAAAAACTTGTTATTAAATTTCACATGTCAAGCGTTGTTAGCCGAGAGGTCAGCACAGCTGCCTTGCAAGAAAGCAGTTGGTTGCAGACAGTTGTTGCAGGTTTGCCTCCCAGCCGATGCTATGACATATGGAAAAAAAAATCACATAAACCATTCTTTCCCCTAATAAAATATTTAAACCATATAATCAAATTAGAAGAAAAACCTAATTTGTACTTTTTACGAAACAATATAGAATGGTTCATATTATCAAATATTTTGCATAGATCAAAATAAGACATTGATTTTTAAAAGTATTAGAAATATGATCAATTATTATTAGAATATTATTTTCATTTGATATAATAGATAAGAAACTATTTTGCACAAGAGTTAATATATTATTTATGTCAATAACATGTTTTTAAATAATTAAACCTTTCAAATATTCACATAACTGTAAGAAGCACTGAAATAGGTCTGTAATCATTAACATTACTTGTTGAACCATTTTTAAAAATAAGTATAACTTTCATAAATTTAAGGGTCTTGTGAGAAATACAATTTTTAATGGAACCATTAAGAATGTATTACAGGGAAGTAGCAATGTATGCCGCACATCCTTTATAATAAAAAAGGTATATTATCATAACTTGAATGTAAATTCAGTTCTATGATAGCAGATATAATATTATTATTGTTGAAACAATTAATAGAAATACTATTACAATACTCAGTAGGCAATCTAAACTCAGAAAACAGTTGAGAATTTCCAAATAATTCAATAATGTGATTTGAAAAATCATCAGCACTTAAATAAAAGCTGTAATCCATTAAGACTCTTTTTTTTAGTAATGCCAGTATTTTTAGCAAAAGACCAAAATTTTGTAGGATTATCTAACAAAGTTGAGTTCAATTCTTTATATATTGTTGATAAAAATAATAATATATGTAAACTGTTAACATTATTTATTTATGCCCTCTATTAGAAATTTATAGCAACTTACTGTCTTATATAGGACAAGTTAAATAAACCCATTGCAAAACATGTTTTTGTCAGTAAATTTGATATTATCAACTACACAGAAGAATAGTTGAGATCACATGCAGAAAACCATTTAAATAGACTCCTAGTGTTTAATTTAATATTGCTGTGTCTTAATCTGCACCAAGTTTTGCTATGTCTTAATCTTAATCTTCCCTTGAGTAAGACTAGCAATATGATTTTTAAATTATTTTCTTTCCCAGGAAAATAAATAACTCCACTGCAGATCAATTCTATAACTAATTTTAATAAAAAATATATAATTCTAGCAATATAGATACACATATAGTTATATGTTATATATAGATTACAATATGAAACCATATGAATTCAATTCCATTCTATGCACTTCTCTTGACACTTTCTAGGAAATATTAGTGCCTTGCTTAAACATACACTTAATGCTGAATTGAAGTCACTATTTACCTAATTTTCTGGAAAATGTCTTTATCTCTGTGGGCTCTTGAGGTGCATATAAATTATAATAAGGTTGGAGCAATCTGTTTGATTCCTAGAAAACTTGAATACCTTCAGGATCTGAGATCCTGTGTCTGGATACACATCCCCATTAGCTTCTTCTACTGCTTTACATCAATATGTAACCCAGTTGGGGGAACAGATGAGGGAAGGAGAAAAAAGGCATCGCTTTCTTTTTTCTTCGTTTTAAATAATTTTCCTTTCTCTTTTGTTTTCTGGAGAAATCTATCTGTTTTATCTTTATCTGGGTGGAAGATTTTTTTTTTATTATCTATTAAGGTTTTTTAAAATATTATATCCTTCTAGAATTCAATTGTTCATTAATTATTGACAATTGAATTACTATGTAATCAGATTTTACTTTTTAGTTCTTTCTCATTGTTAATAGATGTTTTAATTTATTTCCATTTTATTATGTAAATTTCTAATTTTAGTAGACATAAATTTTAGTATTAATTTATGTACATTTTAATGTTACTCAATAGATATTAAAATATAAATATAGGGGACTTGAACACTGAATTTCAATCATCCTTCAACTATCCACACTATCTCATACTACTGATACACATGCCCACACACATGTAGAAAAGATAAACCAGCACATATCAGTTGGTCTAGATTATCATCTCATACACACAATTATAATCAGGGTTCAATTTATATTAAGATGGCAAATTTTCATACTTTAATGAAATGGCTTTAATCTACTCCAGTGTCCAACTCTTCAGCCATATCTATTAAAAATCTGATCATGTAAAGCCCAAACCCCATGCTAATGCCAATATTATTACCATCATCAGATTTTCAAGAGAATGGATGGCTGAAGAGTTGGAGATTGGAGTAGATTGAAGCATTTTTATTAAAGTATGAACATTTGCTATCTTAATATAAACCGAGCATTGGTTATATATATATGTGTGGGAGATGATAATCTGGACTAAGTGATGAGTGCTGATTCAGCATGAAATATGTATATTAGTTATTATTTATCTTTTCTACATGCATGTGATCATGTGTATCAGTAGTATGAAATAGTGTGGATAGTTGAAGGTGCTTGAAAGTATGAGTTCAAGTCCCCTATATTTACAATCAAGTTCCAGGTATATGAAGAATGCCTGTATTTCAAATCAATAAATACTCCAAATATTAAATTTGAATATGAATTTTAGCATTAATTTAGCTAAAGCCACCTTTGTATAGGTTTAAGGTTAACTGACCAGTCATTTTTAAAAAACTTTGCCATCAGATAAACATTTGAATATGTGAATATTAAATAATTAAATATGATATACAATAAATGCCAGTAATCTAGTAACATTATTTATTTACAATCTCTCTAAAAATTTATGGAAATTTAGTTTTATATATAGCAATGTTTGATTGCAAATCAACTAAACTTTCTACACAACAGGTTTAATATACTACACCATATATACCTTAATTGACACTCTACAATGCAGTTTAACATGCGATTTATATTATCTCCTCTTGCCTACAGTTTCAACTGTCCAGCAGTCATCATCAGAGACAAACTGCATTGTAGAGTGTAAATTAAGGTGTATATGGTGTATTATATTATATATAATTCAGCAATGCAAATAAGAAGAAGTGGAAGGAAATTTTGACACATGTTTCTATCAATCAAATTAACTTCATCAGCTCCACATGAGAGCAGTTAATATAACAACAAACATAGAAACTCATTTTAAAGTTTAAGCATGAATTTTAAAGTTAACTGTTTAAATTTTAATACAGGCTGTTGAGAGGTTATTTAAATGAAAAGAATTGCTGTGTTTCATATGATTTTAACTGGTATCCTATACAGCTCATAACGACAGGTTTGATTCCAAGAAGTACGTGTCGTGCAAGAGTTTTAATTGGTTAATAATTTAAGATTGCAACATATAATATCATAAGTTTTTTTTTTTTTTTTCCAGAAGATGTAAATAATTAATGCCACCGATAGACTATATTTTTATAGAATAAATTAATATATTTATATGTGTGTGTTAATCTGTACTCAAAGTCACATTAAAATATCTAAACAGTAGCATTAGATCATAAATGATAATATTTACCTGTGCTTGTAATTTACTATTTTATTTTAATATTGAGCGTAGATTACGGCATTAAAAACTCGTTAACCATAGCACCTTAATATATATAAGTAACCTTCATCTTGGAAGATACGAATATGTCAAAGTTGTCATCATTAGGATTTGTATATTTATCACAAATATAATACGCAAAAGTTGGATTGTTTTTTGTTTGTTGCTTTTGAGGGTTTTTTGCAAGTATATTCACGAAAAGGCAAGTATATGCGTTTATTACTTTAAACAAAGTTAACCCACGTAACTCACAATAGTATTAAGTAATAACGAAAGGTATATCAGAACAAAAGAAAAATATATTCGATTTTTTTTGGACTAGTTTTGTTATTTTAAAATGCTTAATACAAAAGTTAATTAAATATCGAACTTTTTTTTTTTAATATATATTTTATCGTTTTACGCAGTAATATGGCTGGTTTATAAAAGAAATGGGTATTGTTCTATATTATCTAGCTATGCCACGTTTAATTTATTTTAAAATATTTTTTCCAATTAAAATTGGAATCTTATTCTTTACTACATTATAAAGGAAATTATTTAAACAGAATGTTACTTATTTGTGACGTACTTTTAATCCTAATTTATAAACGGACGATATAAGTTGTTAAAAAGCCCTTCATTTTAGCATAATCGGCTCGGAGAAATTAAAGCAGCAGCGACATATTGCATTTAATGATGCGTGATGCAAAACAAAACAAATTGAAATGAAAATTCTAAGCTTGACGAGGATATTAAAGTATTTTAATTTTTAGGTGATACAGCAGTCATCCGTTTATAAACATCACCGAGCAATAAAATAGATATAATGTGTAAAATTCTCTAAACAGTTTAAACAAAAGTGTATAAAAATTCAAGTTAATTTTATTGAAAACCACATAATATGCACTCATTAATTCATGAATTATTAAGCAAAAGAATTGTTTATTAAATGAACCATATTTTTTCTTCATCGGTGTGGTTAGTAACTAGAAGTCTATATTGAACAAGAATAATAAGCTACTGAACAATTGCATATATTTATTAATAATACTCGTTTTTTTAATTTTTTATACTCATCAACATGTACGCACATACAAAATATATATTTAACATAAGACACAATTTATTAAAAATATTAATAAGAACAACACAACAACAACAACAACAATAATATTATTAAAAGATCATCCAGGTAAAGTAAGAGATGAATCGCGGTTATCTTTCAAATTAGAATTATAAATAAAATACGTTGCTTAATTATGCTTTTAATTCTCCTGTAACATTTGTTAATAAAAATTAAAAAAATACAAATCAATGTTTTGTTTTTTTTTTGTTTTGCTTTTTTCATATGTCATAGCATCGGCCGGGACGCGAACCCACAACCGTCTGCAACCAACTACTTGCTTGCATGACGGCTGCGATACCTCTCGGCTAACAACGCAAGACCAAATCAATGTTTGCATATAGATAGATAGATAGATAGATAGATAGATAGATAGATAGATAGATAGATAGATAGATAGATAGATAGATAGATAGATAGATAGATAGATAGATAGATAGATAGATAGATAGATAGATAGATAGATAGATAGATAGATAGATAGATAGATAGATAGATAGATAGATAGATAGATAGATAGATAGATAGATAGATAGATAGATAGATAGATAGATAGATAGATAGATAGATAGATAGATAGATAGATAGATAGATAGATAGATAGATAGATGGATAGATAGATAGATAGATAGATAGATAGATAGATAGATAGATAGATAGATAGATAGATGAGTTGAGGGATGGTAAATAAATTATTAATTAGAAAGACAGACAAATAAATAGATAGATAGATAGATAGATAGATAGATAGATAGATAGATAGATAGATAGATAGATAGATAGATAGATAGATAGATAGATAGATAGATAGATAGATAGATAGATAGATAGATAGAGAATAAAATAAGGCAAATACCTCTTCAAAAACAGGAATAGTGAAAAAGAGAATACCATTCAATAATCTTATCAATTGCCACATGAAAAGAATTGAGTATTAAGGCTTGAGCTCATAGCTAAGAATGTCTAAACTTTAATTTTCCAATCAATAATAAATGCGTAGTTGGGTTTAGTCCGAGCTAGCAATAAAAAAAAAATAAATTCAAAATCATAATGGATCCTAAAAAATTTTCAGACTTTTTTTTTTTGCTATGCAGCCTAAATGCAAAACCAGGTTTTCAGCATAACAGATAAATGTACTAGTTACTATATAGATGTCTTTTTCTTATATATAAGATTCTGACACTGTTAAAGCAATCTTTCAAATGATTAATAAATCAAAAGAAAACTTGAATATCTTTAAATTTGCAATCAATAAGGTCAATCAAATATAAATGTAGTAACAAAAACTCTAAGGATTTCTAATAGTACAATAATAAAAGATAAATGACTATGTTATTTAATAAAATAGGTCAAGGATGAAGATTTATTATTAAGTACAGAACCCAAATAATCTTCATATAGAGAATGCCCAACAGGTATACTCTATCAAAATAATCTGTACATCTTATATTAAGAATTTAAAATGTCTAACACATATCAACAACATTTTTCAAGTAACCTTAAAAATGCAATACTCAAGAATCTAAGGGTCCAGGTTTGAATCCCATGCTAGTACTGTCACTGGTCAGACCAGCACCACCCGAAGAAGAGGAGAGAATAATACCTCTCAAAACATTGTGCATATACTAACCTGTTTGATGTACTATTACTAACAGTTGAATGTATTTGGAATATTTAAATAGAGTTAAATTTTTTTAAAGACCTTCAATACTCATATTAGATGATGGAAATAGTCCAATATAAAAATACAATGAAAATACCATCATTACAAACCCTCAGGAAAACATTGGGTGATTTAGCTGCAGCCACAATCTATGTTTAGTCAACTATATAATAAATGTAGTGTTTTTTTTTGTTTGCTGACAAATAGCTTACATAGTAGAAAGTCAGCCAAAATTATATTTTTTTAAGATCAATTGTTAAAATGACAAAAACATTTTATATCTGATATCATAGTAATAAGAGAAGTTATAAGATAAAAATGTTGATTTTGCAATATTTTAAGAACACCAGTAAAGATAATAGTTTTGGACTAGTGAATTAGTAAAATACATTTGGCAGAATATATATTGAATATCTATTTGATATCAATATTATATATTAGCTGATTGATTTGATGAGATACAAAAAATCAAACGAACATATCTAATAACTCAAATGATATATAATAATCTTTCTGCAGAGATACACTCTAATTTTTAACCATGGGGCTAATTGAAAATCCACCCATATACAAAAGTTTTAAAAAAATATGTCATTGAATAAATAACATTGGCATAAAATTTCTTTATGGCATTTTTACAATATCAGCTCATTAAAGTCATAGATAATCATTTGACACAATTTGTAAATTATATGGAAAAGATCATCTTTTTTGCCTATTATTAACTATAGTTCATATTTTAATAACTTAAGATTAAATCTCTCCCAGTAATCCAGGTATAGCATTGTTGCTAAGATTTATAAGTCTCTTAAAATGCAAAGAAAATTTCCCAAAACAAAGATATTTATACAATTCAACAAATCCATGAGTACTGGTAAAAGCAGTATTAGAGAAACATAAGATATCTTCCAAAAAATAATTTTAACTCATGAATTTTATTATAACTTAAGTGAAAAGCAAATTGATTATTCACAACTCCATGTTGAGAACTAGTTCTCATGTACTAATATAATTAAGCACTTAAGCTGAAAAGTATGTAATAAGAATAATAATTAGGCACTAAAATATATTAATGGTCTTTGCCTATGCATTGTAAAAGCTGTTGCATTATGGTGTGAACTTAGAAATATATACCTTAGATCTGTTGTTATGTATACATTTATTGTAAAACCATTAAGCATCAAATGAGCACCATGTCTTATACTAGCACATAAAGCAAAACTCTCCATATAGTACTGCCACCCTGTGCCAACCAGAGTAATCAATAGATGCCAGAAGACTTGTGCATAAAATCCCTATCTAATGCCTACTCATCCACTATCCCCAGACTAGTTTCTGGCTTGTGGCCTTCATCAGCGAGGAACTTTGGATCTGAGAGCACTGCACCTAGATCTTAGGATCTAATGCAACCCTCCAGAAACCACCTTTTATTTCTACTTAACTACAAAACTATGAGAATGAAATTGAAAACACAAAAATATGTTCAATCTAAGCTCAATAGCTTATATAGTCATGATGCTTAATGGTTTAACACCAATCCTGCCTAATGGAATAGTGATGGTTATGGTTGTCAAAGAGCCAAAGACACCAAAATGTATGGGTGCTGAACTGAGTTCAGACCATATGACTATATAAGCTATTGAGCTTAGATTGAAAATATTTTTGTGTTTTCAATTTCATTCTCATAGTTTTATAGTTAAGTAGAAATAAAAGGTGGTTGCTGGAGGGTTGCATTAGATCCTAAGATCTAGGTGCAGTGCTCTCAGATCCAAAGCTCCTCACTGACAAAGGCCACAAGCCAGAAACTAACTAGTCTGGGGATATTGGATGAGTAGGCATTAGATAGGGATTTTGTGCACAAGCCTTCTGGCATCCATTGATTACTCTGGTTGGCACAGAGTGGTACTACTGTATGGAGAGTTTTGCCTTGTTTATATACATTTGTTGTATATAATAAAATAAATTCATTGGTATTTTAGTGATTTAACCATATATACAAAAATTTCTGCAAGTTAATATTTGACATGATTTTATTTTCACACTTTTTGCAATAACATTGTATGCCAAATAATGACATAGTCAGTGAAAAAAGTTATATTGCAATTTCATTTTTATTTTTTGAGCACTGAAGAAATTGATAGTCAAGACCATAAAATATGGATTGTAGAAGGATCTAGTAATATTATATTGTTGATTGTTATTGGGACTAAGTGCTGAATGGTTTTAATGGTTACTTATAAACCCATTTAGCCTTGAACATTATTATACTTTGGGTGCAATTTTAAAATTATAATTGCCATTTGTAATGTTATAACTGAATATGTATTAGTGTGCATTCAGAACAGGTTATATTACCTGTTTAAGAAGGTTTACTTTAACTTCTTTGTATCAATAATTTCAATCTCTGTGGTCAAGTTGCAATCTTTAGATCTATATAAATATACTGGACCCTAATTAAAAGTGGGGATTCTATCATTATTGTTAAACTGGTTGCCTTGACAACAGCATGAGATTGTTGATTGTTATTGATATTGTGATTGTCTAAATGTTGACTGGTTTCTACTGTTATTTATAAACCCAACCCCACTTAGTCTTGAACATTATTACACTTATTATTTTAAGTAATACTTCGGGTGCAATTTGAAAATTATAATTGCAATTTGTAATATTATAATTGAAAAGCAATACAGAGACTTCAGACCACTCAAAGAAGTATGGAGGAGATGCATGTTGGGAGTAACAAGAAGAGATCAAAAATGCAATGTATGGGTAAGAGAACAAACAGGTGTTACTGACCTCATTGAAAAAATTAAAAGATTGAAGTGGAGTTGGGCTGGACATATTGCTAGAAAAGATGATAATAGATGGACAATTGAAATTTTAAACTGGATTCCAAGAGATTGTAAAAGACCCAGAAAGAGACCACATGTGAGATGGATGGTTGAAATAAGAAAGTGTGCAGGGGTGATGTGGAGAAGAGAAGCTAAAGATTGGAAAAGATGGATTAAACTTGGAAAGACCTTCATCCTGCAGTGGATTGATAATGGTTGATGATGATGATGATGATGATTCAGAACAGATTATATTGACCTATTTAAGGAGATTTATTTTATCATATTTGTATCAATAATTTCAATCTCTATGGTGAAGTTGCAATATTTAGTGTCTATATAAGTGGGAATTCCATCTTTATTGTTAAATAGAGGTTGCCTTGGCAACAGTGTGAGATTGTTGATTGTTATTGATACTGGGATTGCCTAACTGTGCACTGATTTTGAATTACTTATAAACCTATTTAGTCTTGAACATTATTATAATGTATTATATACTATCAAATTCTCATCCTGAATTTCTGGATAAGTCTGAATTAATTTCAGGTTGAATGTATAAATCCCTTTGATTTACTCACATTTACAATAAACTATAAATAATATTTACTGAGGCTATAACCTCGATAATATGCGTGTAAAAATGCGATAGTAGGGACCTCTACAGGTGTTTTAAGCACAAGCTTACTAAGATAATATTATCTGAACTTTTTTAACAATAACATGCCATTAATTATTATTAATAAAAGTCTTAACTTCAAAGATATGCAATTAATAATGAATTCAACAATTTACATCAAACATCACGATAAAAAATCAATTTTTGTTCCATAGGAATACCATTTCAGCTAAATAAACTGTAAATAAACTTAAACTTTGTTTGAGGAGAAGTAAAAGTATTTTTAATAAGACAAATTATTAAACTGACTTTCAATATTTTGTATCACAATTGTAGCTAATAATGAATGTTATTAATACCAATTCAAAACGTTTTTAATTAAGATTTCAATTATAATTTAATTGGACGTTATTGAAACATTCGTTAAGGACAGCTGAATTGGAATAGAAGCTTTTTTATTTTTCGTTTTCTATTATTTTTTTTCCTTACGCACAATACCAAAGTTATCAAAATTAAAATTTTGAAATATGATTTTTTTCCTACAGTACAGGCTTTTTTATATCTGCACTTTTACATGTAATATATAAGGAGTTTGAACTCAGACTTTCACCCGACCCTCAACCACACAGACTATAATCTGGACCAACTGAAGAGTGCTGGTTTAGCATAAAATACGTATATTAGTGATTATTTATCTTTTCGACATGTGTGTGATCAAGTGTATCAGCAGTGTGAAATAGCATGGATGGTTGAGGATCATATGAAAGTCTGAGTTCAAACCCCCATATATTACATATAGAAATGCGGGTATAAAAAGCCTGTACTATAGAAAAAATCATATTTAAAAAATATAGTGCTTTAAAGTCTGCCCATTTCTCATATATGTATGTAAATGGATTATGTCCTGTACATGAGGGGTCAAAGTGAATTGTGATCAACATGGGTTGGATGAGAAGGTTGGCACTAAGGTGGGCTTTGAGTGTTCCATCATCAGATTTTCAATGAAATGGATGTCTGAAGAGTTGAGGAATGGAGTGGTTTGAAGCCTGTCCAAGTATGAATATTGCCTATCTTGCTATAAACTGAGCTTTGATTGTATATATGTGTGGAGATGATAATCTGGGCCAACTGTTGAGTGCTGGTTTAGCATGAAATATGCATATTGGTGATTATTTACCTTTTTGACATGTGTATGATCAAAAGTGTATCAACAGTGTGAGATAGCATGGATGGTTGAGGATCGTGTGAATCTCTGAGTTCAAAATTAAATTTGTGATCTGGCTTGTTTTTGTGATTTTAAAAAAAAACCACTATATTTTAATTAAACTTTAAATGTATTTATATACACAAGTATATATAATATAAATAAATGATATAATCATCATCAATCATTACCAATCTACTGCAGAATAAAGGTATCTCCAAGTTCAATCTATCTTCCTTGATACCTAACCTCACTTCTTCATATCATGCCTGCATATTTTCTTATTTATCCATTCACATGTGAATGTTTTGGGGTCTTTTACAATCTCTTGGAATTCAATTTAAGATTTCAATTGTCCATCAATTATCATTTCTTCTAGCAATATGTCCAGCCTAATTCAACTTTAGTCTGTTAATTCTTTCAACAATGTCAGTAACAACTGTTTGTTCTCTTATGCATATGTTGTGTTTTTGATCTCTTCTTGTTACACCTAACATGCATCTCTCCATACTTCTTTGATTGGTCTGAATTCTCTATATTGCTATCCTATTAAGTGTCCAAGTCTCAGATATAAGTGAGAGCTGGTAAAACACATTCATTAAAAACCTTTCTTTTCAAACACATAAGCATATTTCCTTTTAATATTAAATTATTTCTACCAAAAGCACTCAAACCAAGTTTAATTATTATGATTAATTCCATCCATTAAGTTTCCATCTGTAATAATAATCTGACCAAGATATTTGTAGTTGATAACCTCTTCTAATTTTATAATAATCAATATTTATTTTTATATTTTGAGAAAATCCATTGAACATTACTGTAGTCTTTTAACATTTATCTATAGACCTACTTTTTTACTTTCATCTGATGACTCTTGCAACATTTCCTGAAGCTCTAAAGCATCATTTGCAAAAACAACTACATCATCTGCAAAATCTAAATGACTTAAATAATCTCCATTTACTTTTACTTCTTTAGCTTTCTATTTTAATCCTTAAAAGACTTGTTGCAGTATTGCTGCAAAAAGTTTTGGAGATATAGAGTCACCCTGCCTTACACCCTTCTCAATGTTAACTTTTCTAGCATCATTATGTAATCTAATTATTGCATTGCTTTTTATAAATATTCTTCAGAATATGCCCATATCCTAGGTCTATACCTTCATGATCCAATGCATAAATCACTGAAGAAATGCTTATAGAATCAATTTTTTTTTATATAATTTTCAAACCCAAAGCATAAAGGCAACTCATTTTCATTTGTAATTTCTATAACTTCTCCCAATACTTGAATATGATCCACTGAACTAAAATCACTTTTAAATCCAGTTTGTTTTTTGGTTAGTTGAAATCCAATGTTCTCTGTAAATGAGTTGCACTTATCTTGGCAAAAATTTTTGTATAAAAGTGATAAAAGGCTGATCTTCTTTATCATCTTTTTTAAAATATTAATATTAATACTGCATTCTTCCAATCATCTGTTACATCTTTATCATTTAGACATTTGGTATATCTATAACTTTGCCAAAAAAATTATATTTCTTAATGTGCTTCTTTTAATATATCCATTATTATTCCATTATTATCTGAAACTTTTCCCTTCTTCATTAATTTAATTGCATGTCTCACTTCTCCATTTAAAATTCTAGGCAATTCAGCAGATATAATAAAGTAGAAGGTATTGTTCTTTTATTATTACATAATTCTTGATAGAGATCTTCTACCCATTTTATGATGTTATCTCTCTTTTTTAATAATAGTTCCATAATTTGTTTTTATTGCAGATATAAGTTTCTTACTAAAACCCAAATGTTGTTTTTTCTTGAGACTTTTATTCCCTTCTATAGTCTTCATTACTAATCTTTTTTATATCATTACCAATGGTTTTTCACTCCATTTTATAAAATTTGAGATATTCAATCCTTCTTAGTTTATTGTTTTTATATATCTTCACGTTCCTTCTTTTCTTCATAAATTCTCTAGTCTCAATAGAAATTTTACTTATCAATTGCTGTTTTTTTCTACCAGCTATCTTTGTTGCAGTTTTTAAAAGTGTATCAGTTATTTTCCTATTAATTTCCTTCAAATCTGAATCATGTTTAAAATCTACTAATACTTGAAAATAATTTGCAAGTTCTAATTTTAATCATTAGAATGTATGAAGATTAGGAATATCACATGTAAATATTGTTTTTCTTAATAATTTTTGTTCCTTTATTTTTGCAATAACATGTATAGTACATCATATTAATTGATAATCACTTCCTGTTTTGAATTTTTAAGGTCATTATAATCTTGAAATAAGTATTTTCTGTTAGTCAAAATGTAATTCATTTCTGCTACACCTTCATATGGATGCTTCCATGTCCATTTCCTTTTAATATTTTTCTCAAAAAATAAAAATTCATAATATAAAGATTTTTTTCAATGTCCTGTCTCTCTCATTCATATTACCATACTCAAATTTACCTACAGCACTTTCATCTTTCAATTGTTTATCAATTCTAGGATTAAAGTCTCACAAAACAATTGTAAAATGTTGTTTACTCTGATCAAAAGCCTTTGTATATCCATATAAAAATCTTCCCATTACTACATCTCTATGAGAACTTGAGAACTTGTTGGGGCATAAATCTGAATTATTGGCATTAGGTATGTGCTATTAAGTAGAATAATAAATCTTGCCACTCTGTCTGATACACCATCAATCTCCATAATGTTGTTCTTCCACTTTTTATTTATAATGAATCCTACTGCACTTGTACTTTCAATATTTGTTCCTACTGCACTTGTACTTTCAATATTTGTTCCTTTGTCACAGAATACATTCTTTTTTAAGTGAATTATCTCTTCATCTTTTCCTATAACTTCACAAAGTTCAATAATGTTCCATTTAATATAAGACAATTCTTCCAATTCTTGCAATCTTCCTTCACTTTGAAAATGATTTGCAGTTGTAGGTATCTAAATAAAATGTCATCATCAAATGGTAGCCTAGTTCTGCAATCAGTGGATTCTTAGCACTCTCAGCCTTTGGACACCAACTGCTCCCTTGGCTTGTGACCTTACAGCCTCCTGGAAATAAGAGACATGATTTATTTTTGACTGTCATCATTGTATATATCTATTAAAAATATTTCACACACAGCCATCCATTCTGCCTTATCAGGAAACAGAGAAGAATGACCATGGTGTTTCTTGATCTTAAAGTCAGAGGTAAAAAAATAATAAACTGACCACACTAGCAATGGGTGTTGGTAAGCAGACCATCTATATTTATATACTATATGAGTAGTCACATAATAACAGCTGCATTGTCAAGAACATATGGAGTGGACATTAGGAAATTTGCCCTGCTCAGTTCCTTTAATGCTTCCAAGAGGAATCAAAGAGTCTCCTTTCAGTTAACAGTAAACTCCTTTTTGAAGCCAATGATATAATGTAATATAAAATATCTTTATATAACAGAAATAATATATATATATATATTGTGACCTTCTAAATGGGCACAAGTAATTAAATTATATTGTAACAGTAGTGAATAACTGCATTTTACTAAAAAAAATAAAATAGCACTAAAATTTTAAAAACTTTTTCTGTTAATGATCTAAAACTTTATATGTGAGTTGCTTATGAATTTTGGGTAGCAATTTTTGCAAGCATTTATTATTATTATATTTGATGAAGTATTTAATGCAAGGAAGGAGGGTGGATTATTACAGTAATTGTTGATATACCAGTTAAGTTGGTGCAAAGTTGTTTTATTTATTTATCGAATAGTGTTTGGTATTTTTTTGAATGGTTTTCTGATCTATTATTAATTTACACCCATCCATGTGCAGGTATTATAATCAGTGAAATATGTTTAACCCATAGCAATATCAGTTATATTTAGTCAGGATAATTTAATATTTGTATAGCAGCATATGTGTATGCATGTATGTCTGTATCATCTTCTCATTTCATTTTTCATTTAATCACAATACAAAATATTACACTCATAATAAAACATTTAAAATTATAGTAAATATCTTTAATAGCTTTGCAAATATATATATATTGAGTGATTAATGGATATCTGGATTGGTGAATTATTTAACAAACTAAATAATATTACCAACCATTTTATTTAATAGTTAATTAATATTCATTTGTTTCAAGATTGTAAAAAGTTATTTTTTTTATGTTTTGTTTTATTTGACATGATTTAATTTAGAAGGTCAAAATGATTTTTTTTTCAAGAAAAGATTTCTTGAATATTTTCTCATTATTATGTGCAAAGAGTGGAGTTGACCTTTGGAGGGTGAAATGACTTCTTGATTGATGGAAGGGATATCTATTTAACTGATAGTCAGTAATAAAAATTGCTTATTATTATTGTTGTTTTCAACCATTGCTTTGTTCATTCTGCCTGTGCCAATTTTCTATCTCTTCCAGAAATCAAGTCAGTTTAAACTCCAAAATGAAATTTTAAAAGTCATTATTGGAATTCTAGTTATCAGGTTTTAAGCCAGGATGACCAGCTAAATTGTAAGAAAGATATATCTTCCTTAAATTTCCTTATTCAGTTAAACATTAAATTAACACTATCATTTTTTAAATGTATCTCCATGCTGATAAGTTTGCTCTACTTTGTTTGCTTTTATTTATTATAATTAAGAAGAAACTGAAAGTGTATGAACATTATAATCTTTTAACAAAATTGTGTGAATTTTATAATATCTTGAGGAAATCTATGCAGGACTGTTTAACAAAATCTATAGACTCAGTTCAAGTTATATTCTGGTTATATAAAAGTCAGATTAAAACAGGAAGATGCATGTGTACTTTATTATGCTATATTTTAAATTACTGTGTAATGATAACCACACATATTGTTTATGCTTATAAAAATGTTTGTATTAAAGAAATAAATATATGTGGCTTACAAAGGAATAATTGATTGCTGCTATTTATTGAATGTGTATATGCTTAATTCAGATTGAAGGACATTAATATGGTATGTTTCTTGTTCTCTTAGATGTGTGAATTTATTATAAAACAAAATATTATTACTTAAGGAATTGCAGATTATACGTAAACAATTAATTAGCAACTAACCAAAAATTAATTATGTGTATGCTGACTTATAAATTATGGGAATCTGATAATTTCTTGTTTAAGAAACCTGTTAAAAGTTACTGCTGAGCTAAATAGTTCTGGAATGAATTAAATAATTATTGTAGTACAACATATAGCTGAAACTATTTTTCATATCTCAGCCATTATCGTACCAAAGTTTATTACTTAAGCATTACATAAGCAAGCTCAATTAGCTATTGATCACTAAGAACATTGGAGATTGCTGAATTATATTTAAATTGTAAATGTTTATCATATAGGAATTTGTCTTTATGTTTTCATTAACACGTACGCGTTTGGAATCATCATTTTTGTCTTCCTGTCATTTTGGAAACTTTATTTTAAAAGAAACTTTGCAAGTGAATTTTTCTTTTAAGTTAAAAGAAAACTGACTTTTATTTTTTTATTTTTTGCTATTAATATGTCATAGATAGATAGACGTATTTATTATTGATATGTTTGCTTATATAATTATGATATTTTCTGATCTTCTAGATCATTACAGATAAGTGTATTTGTAAATTGTGAATAAGCTGGTAAATTGTATTATTTAAATATGATATTTTATGTAGAAAATACATTCATTTTTTGGGTATTTTATTAAAGAGAGGGATTTATTTTATATATTTTTTTCTTTTATCTCAAAGTGAAAATTTTTAGCTTTCAGAGTAATCGTGTTAGAAATAGCAAAACCTCATTCATAATAAGTATTACCATTTAAATTTTAAAACAGCTAATAATATGTTATAAGCTAAATGTCTATATTTTCAATTTATCATTTACTTTACCATAATATTTGCATATTATATAACTTGGAATTTTTTTACACTCTTATTTCTGCATGTGTATGTCTGTCTTATGCAATTTAATTTATTTAACTAGTAGATATTCAGTTTTATAACTATTTCTCTATATTAATTTTGGATAATGCTGTTTTCTAAAAGAATTGAAGGAATGAATTATTTACCTGTATGTGTATTTATCTGCCAATGTATAGTATGAAATGTATAAAGGAGCTATGAGAAAGAAGCTATACTTGATACGTTCTATGATTGTTGGGGTGAAGGTTCTCTTTCTTAGTATATTTTTAAGTATTTGCCATGAGTGAAATATATTCTAGATTGCTTACGTATGTGTTCTAAAATGATAATTTATGAAGTTATGTGATATTTTCTCCATTGTTCTGGTGATGAGACAAGTTCCACACCAATAGTATATTTCAGAATTAGATAGTTGTTGTTTGATTTATTAGCTAAAGAGCTTATTTATTCCTCATGTGCTTGAATTTCTCTTGAATGTTTATTTTGTATTTTCATAGAAACATAACTATATGTAATCCAGTTGGTGGTTAGATAAATAGTCAGATTAAATTCTTTATTGAATATTAAACTAGAAGTAGTGTTATATTTTGTTGGTTGGTCTCTGACATTGGAATAAAACACTTATTTAATAATTCATAAGTAAATTGACAATATGTAAAAATATTGATTTTTTTTTTTTGGCATAAGATGTCACACACATGTAATGTAAATAATATTGCAAATATGAAAGTATAATACTGTTAAATTTATATATCGGGAAGTAAATATTTTAAATCATATATTAATGCCTCAAGCTTTAAATCATCAAATCATCAGAATGATTAGTATTTTATTTCTATTTTTGAATGTGTGAAAGGTGTAGATATTTAAAGGGATTACTTAATTGAGCTAGTTAAAGCTACTCTCCTGGTAGCCAAGTTTATTAAATTGCTTTATTCTAATAATTATTAGTGTATCCTCTCAAGCTTTATATTATGCCCATAATATAATATTTTATTTATTCAATGTTGTTTGCTGATAAAAATGTTTAGATAGCCTAGACATATTCAAAGTCAGAATATTAAGATATTATTTGTTTGTTAATTTACGTTCGTAAATGTCTAAGTAATAAATGATGAAATATGTAACAGAAATGACTTCAAACTTAGGTTGGCAAATTTGTTTGTGAATTTAGAAATCAGGACAAACAGTCCCACTGTAAATTAGCTATGTTTAATTGAATTTTAAATGTAAATAAATGTTTTGTTTATTTATTCAAAACTGTGCCTCGAGTTGTTCTTATATGCATTCGTATTCTAGTTTCCACATTCCATACATCTATTACAACATAAGTACATTACTTTATAAATTTGATAATAAATATGATGAAATCTGATAATATTGTTTCCTTAATCCTGTTTCCTTAATCCAAACATTATATGAAATACTTTACCATTTGGTAAACTTATAAAAAAGTTAGATAGTTAGTTTATTATTTAGATAATGACGTGAGATTAAAAGGTATCCTATTTCCTTCATTATCTAATTGCTAGCCCAGTAAAACATTATTCAATTTATTCCATTATATTTTTAATCATTTATAATTATAAATTACTGGATAAGATAATTTCTTTAATCAAACTGTATTATAGATTCCCTGAGATCTGATTTTATACTTCTAGATTAACATTAATTTAGCTGTTTAGATTTAGATGTGCTAAATAGTAGAGTTATTTAGTGTTATGCTTTTCTTTTGTGTCAAAGTTATATTAAGCTAATATAGAGTATATTTAAATGATGGAAGAGATCAATTTGAAATTATATTTTATTAATTTGAACAAATAAAACTCTGCTGGTCTCCATCATTTGGTCCTTCATTTATTTATATTCTATATATTATTGACTTCCTGTAACCTTCCACTCAGCTAAGCTATAAGTTAGACACAAGTAGAAGAGTCTCAGTATTAATTCTAAATCAAATAAAGTGTTAAATTATTCTATTCATTAATAGAATTGGTGCCCTGGGTATTTGCTCCCATAATGTATAGGAGTGGAGTTGTGTGTGTGGGATACAATATATACATATAATCATACACAAAAACACTATTTTCAGCAAATATTAATGTGCTTCACTAATTTACAATTACAATCTACATTGCATGCATAACAACATCTATCTTTTTTATAAATTTAACTATAAATAATATGCAACATAGATCATAATTGTAAATTAGTTGAAGCACATTATAAAGGGCATAAATTAATATTTGCCTAAAACTCCTTTTTTGTGTATGATTATTATTATTAGATATATATTATTGCTGTCATACAAAGATATTTTATATTTAAATCACTAAACATCACATGATCACTATTTCTTATGCTAGCACTTTACTGTTATTAAAATAGGCAAAACTCTTTATACAGTAGTGCCACTCAGTATGGGAATATTGGATGAGTAGGCACTAGATAGGGATTTTATGCATAAGCCTTCTGGCATCCATTGATTACTCTGGTTGGCATTGAGTGGCACTACTGATATTTTATATTATATCATTGATCATTTAAGTGTATGTAAAAGCAGTGTAATGGATTGAACTTTCCATTTTTTAATGATAATTCAGTAATCCAATTTTTTTTGTACCAATATCTTTCACACCACTAAATATCACATGATCAGCATTATTTATGCTTGCGCAAGTTGTTTACCAAGAGACAAAACTCTTTATACAGTAGCACCACTCACTTCAAGCCAAAGTAATCAATGGATGCAGGAAAGTTTGTGAATAAAATCCCTATCTAGTACCTATTCATCAAATATCCCCAGATTAGTTTCTAACATGTGGCTTTCATCAGTTAGGAGTTTTGCATGCAAACCTCTACCAGCCATCTTTTATCTTATCATCTAACTATAAAGCTTTCAGTTCAAAATGAAATCACAATAATGTTTTCAGTTAAGCTCATTAACTTGTATAGTCTATTATATCTGAACTCAGTTCAGCATCCATATTTTTTGATCTCTTTGGTTCTTTAATAATAAGAGTCACCCCAATCTTATTGGGCAGGAATGATATTAAACCACTAAAATCACATGATCACCATTATTTATGCTTACACAGCTGTTTACACAGGCAAAACTCTCCATACAGTAGTACTACTTAGTGCAAACTAGAGTAATCAATGGATGCAGGGAGGTTTGTGCATAAAATTACTATCTAGTGCCTTCTGACCCAATATCCCCAGTCTAGTTTCTAGCTTGTGGCTTTCATTAGTGAGGAGCCTTGGATCTGAGAGCACTGCTCCTAGTTCTTACCATCTAATGCAATCCTCCAGAAGTCACATTTTACCTTATTAGCTAACTATAAAAGTTTGACTCCAAAATGAAAACATAATAATGTTTCTAATTCAAGCTCATTAGCTTGTATAGTTAGCTAATAAGATAAAAGGTGGATGCTGAAGTGTTGCATTAGATTCTAAGATCAAGGTGCAGTGCTCTCAGATCTATGGCTCCTCCCTGATGAAAGCCACAAGCTAGAATCTAATCTGGGAATATTTGATAAATAAGTACTAGATAGGTATTTGTGCACAAACTTCCCCTGCATCCACTGATTACTCTTGCTTGCACTGAGTGGCACTACTGTATTGAGAGTTTGATCTCTGTGCATATATAATATCATAATTAAGCATTGTAGCTATTAAGGATTTTCAAACAAAAATATATGCAATGAATAATTGTTCTGAAAATTTAGGCAACATTACTATTTCACAGAAATAAAATTCTATAACAAATCAATATCAACTTAGAATATACACTTTTTTTCTACTTCAAATATTCTGTGACAATAATAGGAATGTTAATATAAATGCTTTCCAATTTGAGTTGGAATCACTATGTTCCAGGATCAATTATGCTGCTCAAACGTCTTATGAATTCCTGAGCAATTGGCATCATTTATAAATTTTTCCATTTGGTCACTGAGAAATAAGACTATCTTCGAGAGTGGAGAAGAATATGACATGATTAAAATGTCTTTGCACTTACTAAAAGAAATTAAAGAATTAGACCGAAAATTTTCTCAGAATTGGATGTTCAACCAGACCTGGTCCCTAATAAACCTAAAACAAAGTGTAGTACCGATGATGAAAAGAATATAAACTTGTAAATCCACAGATACTGTGACAAAATTTGAATGAACCATTTACCTAAAACATTCTAGATAAACTTTATATGGAAGAGATCCAAGAATTAGAAAATGCCATTATAAAAAAGTTATTCACCTAATTGATGAATAATAGGAAAGGGCTTTGATTAACGAATCAGTTTTAATCAATGACACAATAAATATATTAAAACTGCTTTAATAATGCTTAATGGTAACCGATTTGGTTACTGTAAAGAATCTATGATATATTTTGTGTAATTTTCAGTCTTACATATTCTATGAAAATCTGCTTTTAAGTATTTTTTATCAATGTAATCCCTATATTGGATTGGCTAACCTCATGATCTCCAAGTAAAGTTTATGGTTTTTATATATGGTTCATAATGATTAATCTCTCGATATTTAAAATGTTAAATTAATACACACAGAAACATTGGAAATGCTCTTCACTTGATAAGTTAAAGCTCTATAGACTAAATGGCCAAATATGGTTTTAATCACTGTCCACATGTTCATAAATTAAACAAACTTATATGTGTTTAAATTGACTAACACCATCACATATGTGATATACATGATCAGATTAATGTAAATGGGCCACTACTATGATTTCTGAAATGGGAAGTTATATGTCTTCAATTTCTGGTGATAACTAATGTCTTAATGTAATTGATATGAAATTAATTGTTTTTTGTTTATATATATATACAAGTGTAACCTCTGATTTTGTTGACTGGTATCCTTTGAGATTGATATGTAAATGTCCTTCTTTTTGTAAATGATTCTTATGGTTTGTGAATAAAATTTCCTTTGAAAGATAAAGCCATATGTATTTTATTTGCTTTTTTTAAGCATATGCCGCACCACTTTTTCATTCTTTCTTTGCATCCAGTTCATTTGTATTATTTCGAGTTTGAAAACAGCTATACTTTTTTGTCTCCTGTTTCTATTTTCTACTTTACCAAAAATAATCTTTTTTTAAAAAAAACCTATATTATTTTCCAGGTCTCTACATTCATTTTATTTTAACCTTATCTTTTTTTCTTATTACCAGGAATTGTAAAAATTGCTTTGAATATACTAAATGTAACAGTAGTTGTGTATGATGATTTCAACAATACATCACATGATTACTATTTTTTATGCTTGCACAAGCTGTTATTAGCAGTTGCAAACTCTCCAGATATAGTGCTACCCAATACAAGATTTAGTGATCAATTGATGCAGGAAGGTTTTTGCATAAAATCACTATCTACCCACTCAATATTCCCAGAATAGTTTCTAGTTTGTGGATATCTTCAGTGAGGAGCTTTGGATCTGAGAGCACGCACCT
Source organism: Epiperipatus broadwayi (assembly GCA_028023455.1). Lineage (NCBI taxonomy): Eukaryota > Metazoa > Onychophora > Udeonychophora > Euonychophora > Peripatidae > Epiperipatus > Epiperipatus broadwayi. The sequence continues at coordinate 5,838,216 of JAQFVV010000043.1, read as the reverse complement.
AGATCTAAGGATCTACTGCAACTCTCTAGAAGTAACCTTTTATCTATTTAGTTAACTACAAAGCTAGGAGCTCAAGCTGAAAACACATTAATGTTTTCAATCCATGTTCATTTGCTTTTAAAGTCATATAGATATGAATCCAGTTCAGCATCTATACAATTTGGTGTCCTTGGTTTATCAAAAACCAGAGTCACCATAATGTTATAGACAGGAATGGTATAAAACTAATAAAACATCCCATGATCACCATTTACTATGTGTACACAAGCTGTTATTAGCAATAACAATCTCTCTAGGTAGTAGTGCCACCCAGTGCAAACTTTAGCAATCAATGGACACATGCAGGTTTTTTTTTATAAAATCCTCATCTATTGCCTCCTCAACCAATATCCCCAGACTAGTTTATAGCTTGTGGCTTGGATAGAATTTTATAATGTGTTTTCCTTTTAAGCTCCTAACTTTATAGTTAATTAAATAGGTAAAAGATGACTGCTGGAGAGTTACATTAGCACTTATACAGTGCTCCCAGAACCAAAGCTCCTTACTGGTGAATTCCACAAGTTATAAACTATTTTGGGGATATTGGATGGGTAGGTGCTAGATGGGGATTTTATTCAAAAATCTTCCTGCATCCATTGATTACTAAAACTTGCACTGGGTGGCATTACTGTCTGGAGAGTTTGCTATTGCTAATATGAATATTTCATCAGAATTCTATTAAAATCAATTATCCCTAAAACTTTCCTTTCCAAAATTTAATATTTATTCCAGAGAAATCTATATTTTTATTCTATCTATTACATGACTCTTTTTTTACAATATCATTATTCCCTCTATAAATGAATAATTATTACCATTAAATAAATTCATTACTCATCTATTAATGGATTATAATATAATTTATACTAAAAGATATTTTCTTAAAACATGATAAAAAAATTGGCTGATTATCTGCTATTAAAAAAAGCAGATCTCCTTTGACAATCCCCACAACTAGTCAAGAGTTTACATTTATTAATCTGATAATTATTTACCAAAAAAATTTGCAACATTCATAACCAATCAGTGGCTTATATCTGATTCCAACTTATTTTTAAATCAAATTTAAACTCTAAATTTATTCTTATAATCAACATTTTTTCAATGATTTAGATTAAATACAGTACAATTTGACGCAATTAAACCAGATATAAGCTTTAAATTTAATCTCTATATATGGACAGCTGAAGAGTTGAGGGTGAAGTAGATTGAAGTCCATTAAAGTTTGAAGATTTGCTATCTTAATATAAACGGAACACTATGTGGGAGATGATGATCCTGATCAACTGATGAGTGCTGGTTCAGCACGAAATATGTATATTGGAGATTATTTATCTTTTTATGTATGTTGTCATGTGTATTAAGCAGTAGTAGCAGCAGTAGCAATAATAGTAGTGGCAGCCACAGGTGCCACCACTGCTGAAGCAGAAGTAGTAGCAGTAGAAGCAGCAGTAGTAGTAAATATTTTGATAGGAAGGATTATGAAAATATCTATAAGTTCAAATAAAACAATGGCATATATTTTATAAAGTGATTATATTGTAAGCAAATTAGGACTATTTGTAATATATATTTCTCTTTATCCCTTATTGTTTTTTCTTCATCTTATTCTTCTTTCTCTAATAATTTCTTATTCAGCATTTGAGGCTGTTATATTATTCTTATTACAATATTAATTAAAAGTAATATACTTTAAAACTTTTACTAATAATATTGACACTATCTGCTTGTTCATTCGACAGGCAAATAAAATAAACACTTATAATGATATTTTTTATTTCCCTTTCTCTTTCCTCAATTTTTAGAGTTACAATTTTCTGGATCAAATTGAGAATCTATATTAAAAATACAAGTAGAATTTTATACAAATTAAATTTTTAGCCCAATTTCTCCTCTTAAAAATTAGGTCTTAAAGCTATAAATCTTATTTTTAAAAATACAAATTATAATTAATATTTTTTTATGCAGTCAAAAAAAAAATAATGTAATTTTTTAAAATTTTGTACATTATAGTACAAGCATTTTCAATATTATTAAAAAAAATAGGATGACTTTTAGACTCTAATAGATAGACAATAAATATATTTACAATTGTTACAAATTGCCACATTATTTGCAATTTACTTTAAAAAAAAAACAACCAAATAACGATCTAGTTTAATCACCTATTTTTTTTTTCCAATTACTAAATAACCTTTTTAGAACGATGCGCTTTATTTTATTTCTGCACTAAGCGATTTTATCTTTTAAAAAAAAGCAGAAAAATAATAATAGAAAAGCGTGTACTTAAATTTCATGGTATTACAATAATAATAAATCAAATTTTAAATAAACATTTTTAATATTTTCTCAATACTTAGTTATCAACCACAAAGTTTTTTTAAAGATAAATCTATTATCAGATCAATTATTAGGTATTCCTAGACTATCTACAGTTAGAGTACAACACTTACCTGCATTGTCAGTGAAAATTACATCTTAAAACAGTTCCAAACTCTCAGAGATGACAGTGCTACTCAGTGCAAGCCATAATAATCAGTGAATTCTAGAAGGTTTATGCATAAAATCTTATGTAGTGCATATTCATCCAGTATTCTCAGACTAGTTTCTAGCTTATGGCCTTCTTCAGTGAGGAGCCCTGGATCTGAGAGCATTGCACCTAGACATTAGGATCTAATGCAATCCTATGGCAGCCCCAAGCTCAAAACTAGTCTGGGGTTATTGGATGAGTAGGCACTTGATAGGAATTTTATACACAAACTTTCTGGCATTCATTGATTGTTATGGCTGGCTCTACTGTCTTGCAAATTTGTTACTGTTTTAACTGCTTGTGTAAGCATAGAAAATGGTGTACACGTGATGTTTTTTTAATTGTTTTAATATGACCTCTTACGACAATTTTGTTTTTGTTTTTATTGGTCATCATAATAATTTATTTGGCTGATCAAGGTTAATCTGGTTTTATTGTTATAGAAATAATAATAATTTGATACCCATTGGCCAACCATTATTGGATGTCTTATTGAATTGTCAATGGTTCAGCTACTTGAAAAACAAAATCCTAAACATTGTTGTATTTTGAAAATAATTTTTAAGGTTCAGTGGGCCTAAACTGGAACCATAGACTGTAAAGAAAGCAAATATGTATACAACCATTGCATTATGCATTGTTCAAATAACTTTAAATAATAAAATAAGGGCAAACCACTTACAGCCATAAACTTATAAATTTACATATTTGAAATTTTTATCTGCATAATAAATTAAATTAAATTTAACATTAAATAAAAATATTATTAAATACATCATATATTAATCAATAAATTTTACCAGCACAGTCTTTAGATTGTAATTATATAGAAGTTATTCACACCTTCTTGCAGTTTAACATAACTGTTTAACGGCGCTAGTGAGAAGAATGAATATGAGTTCAAACCCCCCCCTATATATTACATATTGGAGTGCAGGTATGAAAAAGCCTGTACTGTAGAAAATAAATTCATAAATTAAATACATCATATCGGTCACAGCAAGCTCTATTAGAATAATAAAGTTTGATCTTAAATATTTAAAATTCCTACCACTTTAATAGAAAATTTGACTAAACTAATTCAGCTTTTTAGAGACTATAGTATTAGTATTTTTAATGTATCTAAGCCAATAATACATCACTATTACCTTTTCTTAGTAGCGCCACCCAATGCAGACCTTAGTAATCAATGGATGTAAGAAGATTTGGATGAGTAGGCACTAGATAGGGATTTTATGCAATAATCTTCTTGAAGCCATTGATTACTATGGTGTGTACTGTGTGGGATTACTGTATAGAGGGTTTGCTACTATGTTAAATATTAATGAACAACATTTAATGTCAAGTTTATTTACAAAAATCTTAATATAAACTGTGCACTCATTATATATGTGTGTGCGTGGGAGATGATAATCTGGAGCAATTGATGAGTGCTGGTTCAGCACGAAATACGAGTATTGGTAATTATTTATCTTTTCTACATGTGTGTAGTCATGTGTATCAGTAATATGAGGTAGTGTGAATAGTTGAAGGTTGCTTAAAAATCTGCGTTCAAATCCTCTATATTTAAAAATCTTTACTGTAACAAATTTTTTCTGTAACTAAAACAGATAACCAACAGGATTAATTTAATTATGTAATTTCTTAATGAATTCGTAAATATATGAAGAATAAAAAAGAGAAAAGGAAATTGGGTAATAATAATATTGAATTTCTAATCATTTCATTACGAAATAGAATATTTTTTCATTATCTTTAATAACTGAAAAATTAATAAAATATTAATTATTAATTAAGATTAAAAATAATAAAATATCTTACGCAGATTATTTATTTTGTTATTTATGTAAGATTAAATTAAATATCGATTAGTCTTCAACTTTTCAAAATATGGATGATATTATGAAGATGCAAATTTATGTAAACCGCTATTAACAAATACTTAATCAATCTTAATGATGTGAAGCTTATTATTTACTTTGAATATGGAATTGTTAGAATAAATTACGATAAGAAAATAACGACCAATAAAAGCTGCTATGATGTTATGATGATTACCATCGCTTACTGCCTAATTACTCAGTTTGCCTTCAGAAATACATTTTACATTTTTTTATAGCAGCCATGATGTAAATAATATATTTCTACTAAGTATTATGAACGTTTTTCAAAGACAAAACCTCACTTATCTTATCAAACAACACTCTTAATAAGTAAATCAGCAATATCATCATCATTTGAAAGTCTCTCCAAGTTTAATCTATTTTCTTTGATCTCTAGACTCTCTGCCACTCGGTCTCCTATCCACTTTCCTTATTTCATCCATCCATCTCCAATGTGGTCTTTTTCTAGATCTTTTGCAATCTCTTGTAATCCAGTTTAAGAATTCAAGTACTTTTCTACTACTATGTCTTCTAAAATTATGCCCAGTTCAGCATCATATCATATTTTTTATTCTTTCAATAATATAAGTAGCACTTATGTCTTCTCTCACCTATGTACTTCATTTTTAATCTCTTTTACTCCTAACATCCCTCTTTCTTTACTTCATGGAGTTGTCTAAAGTCTCTCTATTGTTTTTCTGTTCGAATCCTAGGCACAGATCTATAAGTAAGAGTTGGTAAAACACATTTGTTAAAACCATTTTCAAGGACATAAGCATTTATTAAATACTGTTTTCTACCAACTGCATTCCATCCAAGTAAAGTTCTATGATTAATTTCATCCATCACGTTTCAATCTGTTTTAATAATGTAAGCAAGGTACTTATAATTGTTAACTTCTTCTAAATAATCATTACCAATCTTTATTTTCTTCTTTTGAGAAAAACCATTATGTTTCCATTTGTTTTAATAATCTGAGCAAAATATTTTTAATTGTTAACTTCTTGTAATTAATCATTTTCAATCTTTATTTTCTTGGTTTGGAAAAAAAATTCATTGTACATTATTTTAGTGTTTTTAATATATATCTTTAGTCCTACTTTCTTATTTTCATCTGATATCTCTTGCAACATTTCTTGAAGTTTTGAAGCATTATTTGAAAACACAATTATATGATCTGCAAAATCTAGATGATTTAAATAATCTCCATTTATTTTTACTCCCTCAGTTTCCCATTTTTATCTACAAAATTCTTCTTGCAAAAATGCTGTAAAATGTTTTGGCGATGTGAAGCCACGCTATCATATACATTTATCGCTGTTACATTTTTTTAGTATCCCTATATAATTTAATCAATGCTGTTGCGTGCTGATAAATAATCTTCAGAATATGATCATATCTTGGATATTATTCTTGATGAGTCAATGATTTCGTCACTAAATAAATACTTGTAAAATCAAATACTTTTTCATAATCTATAAATCCATAATATAATTTTAAAGATAGATATGATCTATTATACTAAAATCACTTTTAAATCTATTTTGTTTTTTTGTTTTTTGGATGTTGAAAATTTAAAATTTTTGTCAGGGATTGTAAATATTTTGGAAAAATTTTGTATAAAACTTAAAATTGATTTGTAATATCTAATATAATTTTTATCTTTTTTAAATATTAATATTAATACTGAGTTCTTCCAGTCATTTACTACTTCTTTATCATTTGCATATTTTTGAATATAACTTTGACAACAATTTTTTCATTTTGTTTCCTGCCTTTTTTAACTTATCTATTATAATTCCATGGTTACCTTCAGCTTTTCACTTTTTCATACATTTAATTACCTTTCATTTCTTCATTTAAAATACTGAATAATTAAGAAGATGTAATAATTGTAGGGGATATTTTTCTTGCTCTTTATTGATATATAATTTTGTACAGAACTTTTCCATCCATTTCATGATGCCATCTTTCTTTTTTGTAATAGTTTCATCTTTTCTAGATATTGTGGAACCAAATGTCCTACCAATAATAAGATATTGCTTTACATTTTTCATACCTTTATTTTCTTCTACAGCTTTCCTTGTTAATTAACAATTAGGTATAATTTCTTATATAATTACTTTTTGTATCATTTTCAAAATTCTAGGTGTTTAATTCTTCTTTATGGATTATTTTTATATATTTCATATTCCTTTTCTTCATAAGTTGTCTTGACTCTGTAGAAATTTTACTGGTCAATTGTTGTGTTTTTGTATCAATTTTCTTTGTTATCATTTTGGTGCATCAAATATGAATCATGTTTAAAATATGCTATTATTTCAAACTATTTTCAAGTTCTAGTTTGAATTCAATGAAATATTTCTGAAGTTCACCAATATCAACTGTGATTACTGTTATTTTTTAATATTTTTTGTCTTTTCTAGTTCTCCATTAACATGTATCTTACATTCTATAATTAGTGATCACTTCCTGTTTGAATTTCTTAAGAACATTACAATCTTGAAATGCATATTTTCTAAGCCAATAAATGTCACAAGATCACCATTTCCTATGCTTGCTCATAACTGTTATTAAAACAGGTAAAACTCTCTATATGTATTGCTACTCGGTGCAAGCCAAAGTAATCAATGGATGCCAGAAGGCTTGTGCATAAAATCCCCATCTAGTGCCTACTCATTCATAGACTAGTTTCTGTCTTGTGGCCTTCATCAGTGAGGAGCATTGGATCTGAGAGCACTGCACCTAGATCTAAGGATCTAATGCAACCCTCCAGCAGCCACCTTTTATCTCAACTACAAAACTATGAGTCGTAAACTGAAAACACTATAATATTTTCAATCCAAGCTCTTGAGCTTATATAGTCATATAGGTATGAACTCAGTTCAGTACCCTAGGCCAGAAGCCACCTTTTATCTCTACTTAACTACAAAACTATGAGTCTTAAACTGAAAACACTACCTACACATTTTGATGTCCTTGGTTCAGTTTACTACCTACACATTTTGATGTCCTTGGTTCTTTAATAACCATAGCCACTACTATCCTATCAAGCAGGATTGATTTTAAGCCAATAAACATCACATGATCAGATCTAGATGCAGTGTTCTCAGATCCAAGGCTCCTCACTGATGAAAGCCACAAGCCAGAAACTAGTCAGGATATTGGATGAATAGGCACTAGATGGGGATTTTATGCACAAGCCTTCTGGCATCCATTGATTACTTTGGCTTGCACTGAGTGACACTACTATATGGAGAGTTTTGCCTGTTTTAATGCATATTTTCTGTTAATTAAAATTGGATGCTTCCAGGCCTATTTCTAATTATCATTATACTGCACTAAATTATTGTCAACAAAAAATAAAAATGTCATTGTAATTTATAAACGTTTAAATTTTACAAAACACATTTATGTCAGCAGTCATTATTTTTCTCATTAAATATAACACTCTCAAATCTCAAACATGAATTTTAAATCATGCTATCTTCATGATTAAGTAGAATTGTTCATCAATATTTACATTTTTTTCTTTGTGTGTATTTTTTAAAATAGTTTTATATACAGTAGTATTAGTAAATCTTTACTAAAATGTATTATAATACAATAAGTAATAAATCCAGAAAAAGGTCGCAAAGTTAAATGATAAATAAAATCGTTGATTTAATTTTCCAAGAAAATTTATGACTTACTCTAAAATTGGCCATGTGTTTTAAAAGAATGAGTTATCCATCAGAAACATTATAAAAAAGACATTTATAACACTATTGTTTGTGCCCTGAAACAGCTAAAGTGATAACTAAAATATGGCATAATTTTTGAGTTAAAGCAAAAGAATCATTATATATATATATATGGTTAAATGATATGAATTGTAGGAACATTGTGATTGATGGTTTTGTTTTGCTACAGAAAGCTGTAAATCTCTATGAGAAATTTAACCAAGAATCTCACCACAAGTTCAAGCTACTCACTGCATTGGTCTAAAGGTCTGGTTGTTTGCTGCTGGGCTGATCAACTCGTATGTCTTCCAGTATGTGTATTTACTATCAACATTGATTTGTGATGAATGTGTTAATGATACAAAATATTCATATGTGAGGGGGTGGATGATCTGCAGAGATTATGTTGAGGAGCTTTTGAAGTTGTTGAAACCATGCTGTGATCTTTTTCAGTAGGTTTATTGTTTTTTTTGTGTGTGTAACACATGTGTGTAGCCCCAGAGCATTCTGCATAGTTGGTTGAATGAGTTGTTTGATTGAAATGGCTACAATTTTCCTACCACATAGTAGTTTGCTACAGAGTGATGATATGGTTATTGTAATGTTTATTTGTAAAGTTAACAATAGGAGAATAATACGCAATTCTTGTTATTATGAGTATGTTAAATAGGTGCACTTTTGAATATAGAAATAAGTACACATTTAATAAAGATGTGGCTATGTTTGTTGTGTTCTGTTTGAGCTTATTTTGAAGTGTTTGTCCCATTCCATGTGCTCCCAGTTAAAATGGGAAACCAAGATATGGGGTAGACTTTCCTTGATATAGCTGTGTAGGGTTTGTTAGTATAGATAAACCATGCTGATGTATTGCTTAGGTTGAATTGTAATTTGTGAGTGTCTGTGGAATTTTGTAATATTCTTTCTAATACTGGAATTTCTTTATGCAATGTTAGAAACACTGTCATGTCATTCATGTATGCAATATATGGAATACGTTGGGCAGTTTGTGGTATTAATATTCATGGTAATTCATTTTCAATCTGTTTTAAGAGTGGATTTATATGTAGAATAAATAGCAGTGCACTGAGTGTAGATCCTTGTGAAATTGATTGTGTGGGAGCAAACTGTTGTGTTTCTACCTCTAAGTGTGAGGTGTATCTCTCAGTTGAGTAAGAGATTTGCGATGATGTATAGTAGGGTGGATGGAATTGCTGCATTTGCAAGCATGTCAATTTGACATCTATTGCAACTGAATCAAATTCTGCCAGTATATCCAGCTGAATTGCAATTGGGGCATATTTTTTATCTTGCTGCAGTACACTTTGTATCATTTTAAATACAAGTGTCATCTGTGTGGTGGAGGATCCCTTCTTTGTGTACTCCATGTTTAATGTCAGGGGCAGTATATATGTTTCTATTTTATCTTTGACTACCTTTTCCAATAATCTGATTCCCAATGGATCCATGAAGATAGATTTTGAAGGTTGTTGAGATTTGAAGTGGCTGTTCTTTTCTTTGTTAAATGGCACTATTGCTACTGGATATGGTCATCTAGTATTGTATATTTTTTGTGGTAGGAAGTTAGCAAGGTTGCAAAGATATTCTGTGGTAAATTGATTCATATGTTAAACAACAAATACCGGTCCAGGGTGGCAACTTTTGGGATTTTTTTTAAGCTTTTCAGTAAATTGTTGGATCTGAAAGGGAATATCTGTTTCAGGTATTCCAAACTCATCACTAGTTGGTGTGTATTGTTTATATATTTGGAGCTTTTGCTTGAAATGTTGATATATGGGATCCAGCATGTTGTGTCCTACAAAGACATTGCCACTTATCTCAATTACCATGGGCACTTTTCTGGTTGATGGATAGCCTAGTACCCACCAGATATATTGGCATGTCCATGTGTGTTGTTGAGTGAGGCATATTTTTCTCTTTTTTGTGGCAAGGTATTCTTTATTTGTTTACATGTATTGTAATATAGTTTTGTTAATTTTTGTATGTATTGGTGCGTGTTGTGCATAGGTCTGGTGATGGTGATTCTCTTGTGGAGATCATCTGCTAATGCCATTAATTGAGAGAGTGATGGTATCTTGTCATTTGATGTATGTTAAAGGATAATATGTTGATGAATGAATGGTATTTTTGAATTGGATCTTGTGACATATTGCTAATTTTATTTAGCATGAAGTAAGTCTTTGAGAATAGGAATTTGGTAGTGGATGTTGGGAGTAGGAATCTGATTGTTTTTTTTCTTAAATGAATGAATGTTGTTTGAAGCTCTGAGAAATTTATTGTAATGGTTTATGCAACATAGTCTAAAAATGAGCATGGATTGAATTGGAAGTTGATTACATGATGAAGCATTGGTGTATAGTAGCATAGATCAATAACTGTGGCATTATATAGAATGCCACTGAATCTGCAGCAACAAAGCCCTGAGTACTCAAGAGTGGCAGGTTTAATTGATATAACCATTTTGTATTGAATTTTTTATAGCTTAAGTTGAAATCACCCGTTAATATTGTTGGGTTGTGGCTGGTTGTGAGCTGAGAGTTTGTTGTGAGAATTTTATGTGCTACAATGCTGGGACCTGGGGGTACATACACAAAAGTAGTGATTAGGAGATGTGAGTCAATGAAAATAATTTTGAAAGTTGAAAAATTGCAGTTTGAGGCTATAAATATGCCTTTACTTGCAGAAGGTGATGATGTGTCCATGGATTATGTGGACTAACCTTGGTTGTCTAGGTATGTGGCTGGATTAATTTGTGTTCCATTATAGATTTTTGTTTCTAGGAGTCCTATTATTTGTGGTTGTATGATGCTAATTCATTTGTTAAGCTATATATTTTTGCTATTGAATTAATGCCTCTGATATTCAGCACTGCTATTTTAATTTTCATTAACTGTGTGGTTGGGATTGGTTTGTATTTTTTTGTTGCGGTTGTTTTGGAGCTATACATTGTGTACTTTCACTTATTTGTTTTATTTCTCTTTGTTTTTGATGTGTTTTGTTGGCTTTTGTATTATTCTTCTGATTGGTTTTAATACTGAAATGTTTGTGTGTCTTGTGCTTCTTTAGTTTGTGATTCTGTGGTTATTAATTGGTTTTCGAATAAATTTGTAGTTATTTTCATTGGATTTGAGACCTCATTTATATAATCAGTGATTGGTGAATCAGAGTTATCATCTGTCTTCACTTTATTATTATTATTATTATTATTATTATTATTATTATTATTATTATTATTATTATTATTATTATTATTATTATTATTATTATTATTATTATTATTATTATTATTATTATTATTATTATTATTATTGGTTTTGTTATTATTAATAATACATTAATATATAAGTAATACAAATTATTTATTCTAAATACAATCATTTTTATAATATGCACATATTGTGTATGGGAAATGATCAAAGTATTATATTATTTAATTTAATATTTATAATATCACACGATCTTATAATGAGCTCGTATAATAAATTATCTTTAATAAACATTTACTCATGTATTTAATATCTATATATTTATTTAAATGTTACTTTTTTCTACTCCTACACTTTTTTTGTTATTATTATTATTTTTAATAATCTTATCCATTATTTTTTAAAATTATATATACACACATTTCATTACTTTCTTTTTGTAGATAATTTTCTGTCTCCTCTTACTTCATGTGCTTTGGGAGTCGTCTCTTTTTAAATCATTTTTTAAATAGATATTTTCACCAAAAAAAACTGCTGTCTGAGTTTTCTTATCTTTTGTGTTTGTAATTATTGTTAGTTTTTGACATCAGCAATAAGCAACTTCCCTGATATATTCATAATTTAATAACTTGAACCGCGATATTTTTAATATAGAAATTTGATTATACAAAGATATAGACAAAGTTAAAATACACTTTGTATGTGATAAATCGCAAACTTAGTTTGGAAATATCTATACAATTAAACATTTTCAAAATATTTAATATTCCAATAAGTAAAATGAATCAAATTATAATATATAATTCACGTATATTTAATTTAGTAAAACTATATAAATATATGTATGCACGCCTTCTATGTATCTAAGCTTATAAATAGACCAGAATTCGAACCATGTACCAATAGGAATTAATATTTAGATAAGCCAGAAATACTACAAATTTGATAATCTTTCTAATTTTCATCTTTAAGATAAGTTAATTTATAATTCTTTTAATAATCTTAGATTAATAGATGTATTTGAAACTATTCTCTTGTAAATAAAAACAAGAAAACTTAACGAGTTTGTCAATGTATTATTCTTGGCCTAGGTAAATATTTAGTCATAGTGTTATAATGGATTGGCTGCTATCTGTTTATAAGCTTAAACAAATAGAAAGAAAGTGGTTTTATTTTCTGTCTGCTAGTAATCGGGCTCTAACCTACTAGGTAAAATTTCTGGCAAATATAGACATTAGATTACTATGATAGTCATAATTATAATAATAAATGCCACGTAGAACTACACATTGGTCATATATTTATATATATATATGTGTGTGTGTGTTATGTAATGAGCTTGAAAATAGCTCTTAACAAGCTTTTCAGAATATCCCTAACTTCAGACCGGTTTCTGCTACTGGCTTTCTCTGTGCGGTGTTAGGATATTCAAGCATTAGATTTAAAATGTCAAGCCAAGTCCAGTACTTTACCTAATGGATGACTATTTAGAAAATCTAAAATTTCCAGACGTTCATATGTCTACCAATCCAGCTATCTAACTTAAATAGCCATATGAGATTGAACTAAGTTCAGATACACCATATACTAATAGCTTTAGCAATATAAAATCACCAAAGCCTTAATAGCAAAAAATTAAATTACAAAGAAATCAAGTCATATATCACATGACCTAATTTAACAAGCTTGTATTACAAATGCTATGTAATGAGGTTGAAAATAGCTCTTAACAAGCTTTTCATCTAGTAGTTATTTTCAAGCTCATTATATAACATTTGTAATACATGCTTGTTAAATTGGGTCTTGTGATATATGACATGATTATATATATATATATATATTCATTTTTAAATCCACTATATGGTGAAGATTTTTCCAAATTTAATCCAGTTTCTTCAATCTGTATCTACCTTTTCCCAGTTCACAGCAACAATTTTCCTTATTTAATCCATCTAACTTATATATAGTCTCTTTGGTATGCAGTTTCAGACTTCTACTGTTTATTTATCATCATCCTTTCTGGAATATCCAACCCACCTCCATGTCAATCTTTTAAATTTTGGTATTCCATTTAGTTCATCTATCATCATCTTATTTAGAATATCTAACTCATCTCCATGTTAATATCTTAATTTATTCCAATGATGTCCAATATATAGGTTTGTTCACTCACCTAAATATTTTGCTTTTATCTTGTGATTCTCAACATAAATATTTTCTGTATATATTTGAGTAGTTTAAAGTCTCTGTACTGTTCTTCTATTAAATGTCCAAGTCCTAAAGCCATATTAATAATTGGTAAAACACATGTATTAAGGATTAATTTTATATATTATTCTTTAATTTCTATTAATAATATTACCAAGATATTTGGAATTCTTATTTTATTTTAATTCATATTTATCAATAATTATTTTTTGTTTTATGATAGAATTAATTCAACATTACTTTATTCTGTTTGGTATTTATCTTTTCTCTTACTTTGTTACTCTCATCTCATAATTTTTGCAATATTTTTGTAAAAATAATCACATCAACTGAAAAATCTACTTGACGTAAATAATCTCCATTTATTTTTATTTCCTTGGCATTCTATTTTAATCCACAAAATTCTTACCATAAGATTTGGATATAGGAATCATCATGTCTTGTAGCCTGAGCCATGTTAATCATCTTCATTTCACTATGCAATCTGATGATTACTGATGCATTTTGATAAGTATTCTTCAGAATATGATGATGCTTCAAAGCTTTAATCATTGTGGATATGCTCATAAACACAAATTGCTTTTCCTAATCTACAAATGCAAATCATAATTATAACTTATCGTGATTTTAGAATATTTATTTGTCCTAAAATTATAAATCTTTCAGTATTTTGTCAATTCTATGTTTGCCAAAATGGTCCCTAACCAAACCAAAAGAACAAAGTTGGATTTAAAATTGGTTTTAACACTTTGAATCACATCCAATTTTTTTAGAGAAGTTATAGAAAGACCTAATGAAGATGTTGCATATGACAAAAAGTCACTTAATTCTATAATTATTTCCTTTAGGATTAAAACTTTAGACTATAAATAAATATTCATGTGGTATTATCATATTTATATTGCTTACAATAGTTCTTTCATATACACTTTAATGCAAACAAATTCTTTATTTTTTTTTAATTAAAGTAGTGAAGCATAGAGCTCTGATGAAGACTGCTGGACAGTCGAAACTGTAAGGAAAATAAAAAAGTTTTTAAGAAAATTTGTTTGCATTAAAGTGTATATAAAAGAACTGTTGTAAGCAATATATATATATATGAATATATAAAAATATGCAAAGAACATGAAAGAGAAGAATAAGAGTATTATCATATTCTGGAAAATATTTTCAAAATGTAACAGCAGTGGTTAGATTATACAGTGATACTAAGAAGATTTACATTGAAGAAGAATGTATGAGAGGTTGATTACAAATCTCCAAAACTGTTTACAGTACCAATAAAAATAAATGGTAACTATTTAAATCATCTATATTTTTCAAATAATGTGGCTGTTTCTGCCAATAATGTTTCAGAGTTTTGCTAAATGCTGCAAGAGTTTATTATAAAAATAGGTCTGATGATGTTAGTAATAACACACAGATTAATATATGCAGAACATTTTGAGAGGTATTATTCTCCCTTTTCTTCAGATGTTTCTGACATGACAAGTGACAGTACTAGCTTGGAAATTGGACATGAACCCTCAGATTCTTGAATATTGAATTTTAAGGCAACAGTCTAACCAACTGAACCATCCTGTCAAAGGAATCAGTCAAAATTTTACATACTTTTTTATGAGGTTCCTCCTGATAGAGAAGAAAAGATACAAAGAAGAAAATGTAAAGAAACTGCTCACATGACACATGACAATGGAGAACAACCCCATAAGTCAACCTAGTGTGACTATACATAATGTATGGAAATCACTAATCAACTTTGCTCTTAGGCAAAAATGGAGACATCAGGAGGAACCTCATAGATAAGTATATGAAATTTCTACTGACAGTTCCTTTTGGCAGGATGACTCAGTTGGTTAGAGCATTACCTTAAAATTCAATATTCAAGATCTTAAGGGACTATGTTCAATTCCTGTTCTAATATTGTCCCTGCTCAGACGAGCAACACCTGAAGAAGTCGGGTGAATAATCCCTCTCAAAATGTTGTGCCTATACTAAACTGTGTGCTACTATTAATAATTGAATGTATTTGGAATATTTAAATAAAGTTAAATTTTTTAAAGACATTTAGTATTTATATTAGATTATGAAAATAGTCCACTATATAAATACAAGGTCTAATAATAACTTTTAAAAAGACTAAAATAATGTTCAGTGGAATTTTCTCAAAAGAAGAAATGACCATGAATTAACAAAAGTTAACAACAAATGCTTTAGGGTTTTCCTGAAGATTTCTGATGATGGTGTTTTAGTTGTATTTATATATGGAAATATTTCTATCATCTAATATGTGTGTTGAATGTCTTTAGAAAATTTTAACTTTATTCAAATATTCCAAATACATTCAACTGTTAGTAATAGCATACAGGTTAGTATATGCACAGCATTTCAGCAAGTAATATTCTCTCCTCTTCTTTTGGTGTTGTGGCCTGACCAGTGACAGTACTAGAATGGAATCGAACCTGGATCCTTAGATTCTTGAGTATTGAATTTTAAGATAACAGTCTACCCAACTGAGTCATCCTGCCATACTACTTTTGTCATAATATTAATTCAGATAGAAATATAATGGATGGAATTAGTCATATAATTAAACTAGAATGGAATGTTCTTGGTAGAGGTAATGGAATATTAAGAGAACAATACCTACATATTTGAAAAAGATTTTAGTATGTTTTACAGAGTTATTGCTTATGGACATGAGACATAGGTACTTAACAGAACAAGAATATAGAGACTTCAAATCATTTACATTAGCAAGAAAGGATTATGCTAAAAATAACAAGAAAAGATTGAAAAAACATGGTGAGACAGCAACAGGGCTTGCTGATAACATTGAAAGAAAACGTGATGATAATAGTTGGACAATTAAAATTTTCAGTTAGATTACCATAATTTGGAAAAGATTAAAATGATGCCACGCATGAGATGGAAGGATAAAATAATAAAGGGTTCTGATAAAAAGTGAAAGAACAACATTGTGGAGATTGATGGTGTATCGGACAGAGTGTCAAGATTAGATATACAACTTAATAGCAGATACCAAATGCAGATAATTCAGGTTTATGCCCCAACAAATTCTCATAGTGATGAAGTAGTAGATTTTTATATGGATGTGCAAAAGGCTTTTGATCAGAGTAATCAACATTTTCAAATTGTTATGACAGACTTTAATGCTAAAATTGCGAAACAAATGAAATATGAAAGTGTTGTAGATAATTTTGGTTATGGTAATAGAAATGAGAGAGGACATAGACTTGTGGAGTTTACAAAAAAAGAAAAAACTTTATATTATGAATTCTTTTTTTGAGAAAAATGTTAAAAGGAAATGGACATGGAAGCACCCAAATGAAGGTCCAGCAGAATTGGATTATATTTTGACTAACAGAAAATACATATTTCAAAATTGTAATGTTCTTAATAAATTTAACACAGGAAGTGATCATCAATTAGTAAGATGTAAGATACGTGTTAATACAAAACTAGAGAGACAAAAATTATTAAAAAAAGCAATATTTATAGTTGATATTCATAATCTTCAGAAACATTCTAATGAATTTAAATTAGAATTTACAAATCGGTTTCAAGAATTAGTAGATTTTGAACATGATTCAGATTTGAATGAAATTAATATGAAAATAACTGATACACTTTTAAAAACTGCAACAAAGATAGAGAAGTTATAGAAAGGACAAATGAATATGAGTTGTCATTATGCTTTGGATTTGTAAATTATGAAAAGGCATTTGATTCTATAAACATTTTTTCAGTGATTAAAGCATTGGATCATCAAGGTATGGATCCAGGATATTGTCATATTTTAAAAAATATTTATAAAATGCAACAACAATTAGATTATATAATGATACTAGGAAAGTGAACATTGAGAAGGGTGTAAGACAAGTTACTTTATATCTTCAAAACTTTTTACAGCAGTGCTGCAAGAAGTATTTTGTGGATTAAAATGGGGAGCTAAAGGAATGAAAGTAAATGGAGATTATTTAAGTCATTTATATTTTGCAGATGATATAGTTGTTTTTGCAAATAATGCTTTAGGGCTGCAGGAAATATTGCAGGAGTTATCAGATGAAAGTAGGAAAGTAGGACTAAAGATAAATGTTAAAAAGACTAAAGTAATGTTTAATGAATTTTTTCAGAAGGTGAAAGTAAAGATTAATTATTATAAAGTTAGAAGAGGTTAACAACTACAAATACCTTGATCAGATTATTAATACAGATAGAAACATAATGGATGAAATTAATCATAGAATTAAACTTGATTGGAGTGCTTTTAGTAGAAATAACTTGATACTAAAAGGAAATATGTCTGTGTGTTTGAAAAGGAAGATTTTTAACAAATGTGTTTTACCAGTTCTTACTTATGGATCTGAGACTTGGATACTTAATAGAAGAGCAATACAGAAAATTCAGACCACTCAAAGAAATACGGAGAGATGCATATTAGAAGTAAGAAGAAGAGATGGAAAATACAATATATGAGTAAGAGAACAAACAGGTGTTACTGACCTCATTGAAAAAAATATAAGAGTGAAGTGGAGTTGGACTGGACATATTGCTAGAAAAAATGATAATAGATGGACAATTGAAATCTTAAACTGGATTCCAAGAGATTGTAAAAGACCTAGAAAGAGACAACATATGAGATATATGGATGAAATAAGAAAGTGTGCAGAGGTGATGTGGAGAAGATGGATTGAACTTGGAGAGACCTTCATCTTGCAGTCGATTCATCATGATTGATGAAGGTGATATAAATTTTATTACATCTGCAAGAAATCAGGAATAGATTTGCTATTAATTGACTGTTTTAAACTATTTAATAATAAATATAAATCAAGGTCTTTCTTCCAGGTCATTTTTATACTATGCAATAAATAACTATTCTTATAAATCAGTTTATAAATTGATAATTTAAATAGTAAAGAAATAAATACTTTATTCTCATTAACAATTAAAATTTTTACTATTAATAGACTTATAGATATTTTTATTAAATGCAATATTTCTAATAAATCCATAATGATAACTTAACTCAATATAGTCTCAAACAAATTGACTCACCTGAATATAACTATTGTTTTCAAAATTATTAAGCTATTCCTAAAAGAAAAAAATCAATAAAGAAAATTTTTTATTAGTAAAAGTTTGATAATTGTCTGTTTTTATCAAATTTCTGCTGTTGAATGTTGTTGAAATATTTCAGATAATAATTAAATGAATCTACAGCAGGAGTGGGCAAATAGTGGCCCAAGGGCCACATGCGGCCCACTAAGAGTTTTTATGCGGTCTGCCAAAACAGAAAAATCCACCTTGAACTGAGATTTCCTTCCTGTGCATGACTGAAAAAGATTCGTCTCGTATTTTCCATTAGATTGGTCACATCAATACACATGTGCAGTGCTTTTCCAGTTGATCTGGTTAATTTCAATTTTGTCTTTGCATTAGCAAATATATACATTTCCAACTTTAGTGAAACCATGAATCCTCCGAAAAAATGTAAAATCGGCGATGAATGTCATGTGTTTAATGAAGAATGGACAAATAAATATTTCTTTGGTAATACAGGGAATAAAGCAGTGTGTTTATTGTGTCATGAAAAAAAGGTGTGGCCCTCCACTAACCTTCGCTTCCACAATTTGTCTCCCGATGCGGCCCTCCACCAACCTCTGCAGCCCCTGAGCCAAAGAAATTGCCCACCCCTGCTCTACAGAGAACTTTAAACAGGCAGGTATTTGAGACAAAAGAATTTGTTTTGCCCCAAAACATAGATCTTTTTAAAAAAAATTGAAACCCAGTGATGCTACTCTATTAAAAGAAGATCAAGATGGCCATTTTCCATTGTTAAATAATAGTGATTTTAAAAATAAAGTTTGTAGAATTAAATATTGGGAAGAATTATATTTTAGATTCTAATCCTGATTTTAAAAAATAAAATCTAAGATAATTGAAATTATAAAAATAATGGAAAATATTAAAAAAAATGATTAGTACTTCTTATTTAATTTATCTTAGTGATTATTTGGTTCCTAAGATTTTATTTAATTTGAAATCTTATAAAGATATGGTGTATTTTTGATTTTTAAGAAGAATAGTTGAAACATTTTCAAAATGTCTTATACGGTTTTTTAACAATCATATAAATTAAGGTCAATTTTGTATATCTTCCTCTTTTGAAGCATTTGATAAATTTAATGAATTTGTTTTAAGAATGATTATGGTTTTGGTAGTTTGGATTAATAAGGTGATAGGATTAAAAGCATTAATGTGTTTCTGTTCTAAAAAACATGAATATGTTTCTGCACATAAAATTATGGTTAATCATGATTTTCTATTATTGCTATTAGAGGATTCTATCTATCCTGTGTGTAATGATGGATTTTATAAGATTAAAGAGGGATGGGTTAGAGGGATGGATTATTCGTTATGTTAATGCTCCATTAATGTGCTCTGATTATATTGGTTTTTTTTAGAGAGTAGTGTTATTAATAATTTTTCTGGTTCTTTAAAATTATTTGTTAAGTATGTTAATAATTGTTTGTTTGTTATTCAGGAAGATACATTGAAGAACTTTTTTGATTGATTGCTTTTGAATTTAAGTTACAATTTCTAGATGTAAGTGTTGTTAAACTTGATGACGTTTTATTTTGAAGTCATTTTATTAAACAAAAAAATTTAGAAATATGGTAAAACCAAATAGTTAGCAACTTTTTACGCAGAAGAAAAAGTTTTTATTGAATTTTTATTACAAGAATAAAAGGCTTAACAAATTTTAAAATAATGGTTATATTCAGAGGAGTCAATTTACTTCTGACTATATTTATTTAAGTTATAATCATGAATTTATTAGAAATATTATATTTAATAAAAATATCTATAAGTCTGTTAATAAAAAATTAACTGTTAGTGAGAATAAAGACTTTATTTTTTTACCATTTATGTCCTCAAGTTATAAATTGATTTATAAGAATAGTTATTTAATGGGTGGCATGATGACTTTTATTTAGGTACTTACAACTGCAGGTCACTTTGAAGTGAAGGAAGATAGGAAGAATTGGAAGAAGAACTGCCCCATAATAAATAGAACATCATTGGACTTCGTGAAGTTAGAAGAAAGATGAAATGATTGACATAAAAAGAGGACGTGTACTCTACAATAAAGGCACAAATATTGAAGTAGGATTCATCATAAATAAAGAGTGCAAGAACAACATTGTGGAGATTGATGGTGTATCATATGGAATGGCAAGATTAGTTATTCAACTTAATAGCATATATCAAATGCAGATAATTCAGGTTTGTGCCCCAACAAGTTCTCATAGTGATGAAGTAGTAGAAGATTTTTATATGGACATACAAAAGGCATGTGATCAGACCAAATAACATCTTAAAATTATTATGGAAGACTTTAATGCTAAAATTGGTAAATATTTGAAAGATGAAAATGCTGTAGATGAATTTGGTTGTGGTAATAAAAATGAGAGAAGACATAGAATTGTGAAGTTTGCAGAAAAAGAAAAACTTTATATTATGAATTCTTTTTTGAGAAAAATGTTAAAAGGAAATGGACAGGGAAGCATCCAAACAAAGATACAGCAGAATTAGACTACATTTTGACTAACAAAAAATACATATTTTAAGATTGTAATGTTATTAATAAATTTGATTAGTAAGATGTAAGATACATGTTAATGTAAAACTAGACAGATAAAAATTATTAACAAAAAACAATATTAAAACAGGCAAAACTCACTATACGTATTGCCACACACAGCAATCTTGCCTAATAGGATAGTGGTGGCTATGGTTATTAAAGAACCAAAGGCACCAAAATGTATGGGTACTGAACTCAGTTCAGACCTATATGACTATATAAGCTAGTGGGCTTGAATTGAAAACATTAAGGTATTTCAGTTTAAGACTCATAGTTTTGTAGTTAAGTGGAGATAAATGGTGGCTGCTGAATGGTTGCATCAGATCCTAAGATCTAGGTGCAGTGCTCTCAGATTTAAGTCTCCTCACTGACAAAGACCACAAGACAGAAACTAGTTTGGGAATATTGGATGAGTAGGCATTAGATGGGGATTTTATGCACAAGCCTTCTGGCATCCATTGATTACTCTAGCTTGCTGTGTGTGGCAATACGTATAGTGAGTTTTGCTTGTTTTAGCAACAGTTATACACAAACATAAGAGGTGGTGAACATGTGATGTTTATTCGCTTAAAAACAATATTCACAGTTGATATTCCTAATTTTCATAAATGCTTCAATGAATTTAAATTAAAACTTGCAAATCATTTTCAAATATTAGCAGATTTTGAACATGATTCAGATTTGAATGAAATTAATAGGAAAATAACTCATATACTTCTAAAAACTGCAACAAAAATAGCTGATAGAAAAAAGAGAAATTGACCAACAAAATCTTTGTTGAGACTAGAGAATTTATGAAGAAAAGAAGGAATATGTAAATATATAAAAATGATGCATTAAGAAGAATGGAATATCTCAAATTTTGTAAAATAGTGTGAAAATGAATTGATAATAATATAAGAGCTTAATTATGAACCAACAAGGAAAGCTATAGAAGAAAATAAGTCTCAAAAATGTGAAGCAACATTTTGATATTGATAGGAAATTTATCTGCAATAAGAAAAAAAGATGGAACTATTACTGAAAAGATAAGTGGTATCATGAAATGGGTAAAAGAGTTATATCAAAAAATTATAGAGTAATAAAGGAGAACTACTTCCAACAATTATTATATCTTCTGAATTTCCCAGGATTTTAAATGAAGAAGTGAGACATGAAATTAAATTTACGAAAAAGGAAAAAGTTCCAGGCAATGATAGAATTATAATTGATAACTTAAAAAAGCATGTGAAGAAATAGAATTTTTGTTGGCAAAGTTATGTACCAAATGTCTGAATGATAAAGGTGTACCAGATGATTGGAAGAATGCAGTATTAATATTTAAAAAAGGTGATAAACAAGATATTGGAAATTACAGACCTATCAGTCTTTTATCAGTTTTATACACAAATTTTACCAAGATAATTATAACACATTTACAGAGAATTTTGGATTTCAACTAACCAAAAGAACAAACCAGATTTAAATATTCAAAATAAGAGTCATATATCACATGACCATATCTCTTAAGCTTGTAAGTTATAAACAATGAGGATTGCCAATTCCTCTACAAGCTTTATGATAAATGCTTAGCCAGAGACAGCACTTAAAATATCTCTGTCAGGAATCCCTCCCCAAACCCCTGACCATCATTTAGTGCTTTGGATTTAAATATAGTTTAAGTATAGTAGACCATATCCAAATATTGAGAGAAGTTATATAAAGGACCAATGAATATGAGTTGCTATTATTCTTCGGATTTGTAGACTATGAAAAGGCATTTGATTCTATAAGCATTTCTTCAGTGATTAAAGCATTGGATCATCAACATATAGATCCAGAATATTGTCATATTTTGAATGATATTTATAAAAATTCAATAGCAACAATTAGATTACAGATTGATACTAAGAAAGGTTAACATTGAGAAGGGTGTAAGACAGGTGTCTCCATATCTCCAAAACTTTTTACAGCAGTGATGCAAGAAGTATTTTGTGGACTAAAATGGGAAACTAAAGAAATGAAAGTAAATGGAGATTATTTAAGTCATTTATATTTTACAGATGATGTAGTTGTTTTTGCAAATAATGCTTTAGAGCTGTAGGAAATGTTGCAGGAGTTATCAGATGAAAATAGGACTAAAGATAAATGTTAAAAAGACTAAAGTAATATTCAATGGATTTTCTCAAAATATGAAAATAAAAATTGATAATGATGAGTTAGAAGAAGTTAACAGTTATAAATACCTTGGTCAGATTATTAATACAGTTGGAAACATAATGGATGAAATTAATCATAGAAGTAAACTTAGTTGAAGCACATTTGGTAAAAATAACTTAATATTTAAAGGAAATATGTCTATGTGTTTGAAAATGAAGATTTTTAATAAATATGTTTTACCAGTTCTTACTTATTGACCTGAGACTTAGACACTTAATAGGAGAGCAATACAGAGATTTCAGACCACTCAAAGAAGTATGGAGAGATGCATGTTAGAAGTAACAAGAAATTGAAAATGCAGTGTATGGGTAAGCGAACAAACAGGTGTTACTGACCTCATTGAAAAAACTAAAAGACTGAAGTGGAGTTAGGCTGGGAATATATGATAATAGATAGACAATTAAAATGTTAAGCTGGATTCCAAGAGATTGTAAAAGCTCCTAAAAGATGTCACATGCGAATTGGTTGGATGAAATGTGTAAGGATGATGTGGAAAAGAGAATCTAAAGATAGGAGAAGATGGATTGAACTTGTAGAGACCTTCATCCTGTGGTGGATTGATAATGGTCAATGATGATGATAAATCTGTGTGACATTGCCATTTTATAGCAACATCTAAAGACACTAACAATTTTATTTAAATGGTAGTACCAGATAACCAAATAATAAAACATGTAGCAGGTAATTTATATTTGTTTTTATGAATGAGTGAATAGATTTTGATTGCTAATCACAAATGGACGTCTTCTTTATTATAATTCTTATTTAAAAATGAACAAATCCAAGACAAATTTGAAGACTTTTTTTTTTCATATGTCAAATGTGTTGACTGGAAAGCAAACGCGGGTCAGCTGCTTGGAAGGCAGCTATGCTAACCACTAGGCCGCCAATGCTTGCTAAATTCGGAGACATATAAACAAAACGAAATCCACCTTTTTCAATTATACAATAAAAGAATATGTTTATTCGATTATAAAATTAAATTGTTTTATATTTTTTATAAATTAAACCTACAGTTTGGGATGTAAAAAGCATTTGCCTTAACATTAGTTTCAAAATTAAATCATAAAGGTTTTCTGATCATCGATGAAAA
Source organism: Epiperipatus broadwayi (assembly GCA_028023455.1). Classification (NCBI taxonomy): domain Eukaryota; kingdom Metazoa; phylum Onychophora; class Udeonychophora; order Euonychophora; family Peripatidae; genus Epiperipatus; species Epiperipatus broadwayi. The sequence goes on along the minus strand of JAQFVV010000043.1, from coordinate 5,813,646 downwards.
ATGTATCGAAAACAATTACCACAAAATAATGGTTTATTTGAATAATTTATTAGTTCATATTCAGAAGTATAAACGCAGTTGCTATTTAGTAAGTCTGTTTGTTTGTTTAACATTTATCTATCTATCTAACTTAACAGATCTAGCGATGTCGAATGTGTCAGAAAAGAAAAATGGAGATAATGGAGAAGCAAAAGTTATAAGATTTGGTCATAAGACCTAGTTATATTTAAAAAAACCTTGATGGTTGTAAAAGTACCTTTAAAAGAATTTCTATTACTACTGGTGATGAAATCGCCAATCTTATATATAAAACTTTTAAACCTAAGATTGATATTGTCATAAGAACAGAATTACAAGCACATCTTTTATAATCTTATGATAACATCAATGTGATAAAAATTTTGGATGTTACCGTATTTGAACTTTTGTCCTTGATAGTTTTAAACGAGGTCACAGAAACAGATAGCATACTTCCAGAGTTTTTAAAAACTTATAAAATTTAAATCCAATGTATGATTCACAAACATTTTAATATTTATATAAAAAAAGGTCAAAACATTTGGCATAAAAATAAAACTATAAGGAATCTTAAGTAAACCTAGCAATGAACCAAAAAAAATATTATTTATTATTAATATTATGTGTTCCCTTAAGGCTTGTTAAAATAGTTTATTCTCAAGTATTTTGTCAATAGTTGAGAGCTATTTATCTATAAAACATGTATGGTTTAGAACCACTGAACATCACATGATCACCATTTCTAAGATCTAGGTGCAGTGTTTTCAGATCCAAGGCTCCTCACTGACGAAGGCCACAAGCCAGAAATTACTCTGAGGATATTGGATGAGTAGGTAGTAGATAGGGATTTTATGCACAAGCCTTCTGGCATCCATTGATTACTCTGGCTTGTACTGAGTGGCACTACTCTATGGAGAGTTTTGCCTGTTTAGGTATGATTTAGGTTAGTAAAAATGCCTGTGAACAAGTTTTACCTTTAATAATACTATTGAAAAAGGCTTTAAAATAAATTTTAAAACTGGTTCTATTTTTATTTATCTGACCTCAGTTTATGATTCTGTTTGGAAAAATCGTCTTCTTCTAAAAGTTTATAAAATTCTTAAATGCAAGAGAACTTTAAATTTACTTGACAAAGTATTCTCTAATAAAAATATTTATGTAACACATAAGATAAAATGGTCTTCCATGGTCTCACTTCTCTTACTTACTTTATTTAATATATTATTTAAGGTTCACCGTAAAAGAGCATGTAGGAAATTTATTTATGATGGTAACATTGATTTGACTTGAGTTCTTCTCTAAATTAGATAAGTATCTCAATAAGGAGATGAAAAGTTTGGAAACTTTTATGAAAGATTGCTTAATTCTAATCCAATGAAAACAATAAGCTTAAGTTTTCATATAAACACCAGAGAATTTTCTCATATTCTAAATATAGACTAAAACACACACCCTATCTCATGTTATTCAAGAGCAAGTTTGAATTGTAGCCTAGTTTTATTATCCTCATTTAGGGGTTTGAACTGAGACATTCTCATGACCCTCAATTATCCATACTATCTCATACTGCTGACACACTTGATCACATGCATGTCAAAAAGATAAATAATCACCAATATACATATTTTGTGCTAAACCCAATAGTCATCAGTTGGTCCAGTTTATCATCACACACACACACACACACACACACATATATATATATATATATATATATATATATATATATATGTATGTGTATATATATATATATATATATACATACACAATCAATGTTCAGCTTATATTAAGATAGCCAATCTTCATACTTTAATGGACAATTTTCAATCCACTCCACCCCACAACTCTTCATCCATCTATTTCAATGAAAATCTGATGATGGAATGCTCAAAGCCCACATTGGTTCTGTAAATGAGGGTCGGAATGACTTATGGTCAACATGGGTAGAATGAGAAGGTTGACACCAATGTGGGCTTTGAGCATTCCATTATCAGATTTTCAATGAAATGGATGGCTGAAGAGTTGCGGGGTGGAGTGGATTGAAGCTTGTCCATTCAAGTATGAAGATTGGCTATCTTAATATAAATTGAGCATTGATTGGATTGATGATGATAATCTGGACCAACTGATGAGTGCTGGTTTGGCATGAAGTACGTATATTGGAGATTATTTATCTTTTTGACATGTGTGTGATTAAGTGTGTCAGCAGTATGAGATAGTGAGATAGTTAAGGGGCATGTGAAAGTCTGAGTTCAAATCCCCTACATACTACATATTGGAATGCAGGTATAAAAAAGTCTATACTGTAGAAAAACTCATATATTCTCATGTAGCTAAGTTTATATCCAAATTAATTTCTCAGAATAACCTCCTTGAAAAGCTGCTTGGAATTACTTTAGGTTGTGATTAAAAAACTTATGGACAGATTTCTTAGCATTAACATATTCTGTTGGTGAATATACTGTGCTGCTGTTTTGAGAAAAAGCTTTCACACTGAATTTCTGGATGAGAAGTATTACTGGTGTACTTAAATTTCTGGATGAGAAGTATTACTGGTATACTTAACCTGCTCATTTGCAATACCCTTCTTTCATATATTATTTTCCCAGGTATAGGAAGAAAAATTACTTTGCAAAAAAATAACAAGCTCATAAGCAGATAACAGTTGCAAATACATAAAGTTATAGTTTCACTACCTAAGATTACATTCAAATCGAGGTCCTCTTTTTTGATAATAACCAAAAATCTTCAATAGAAGAATGCTTGAAGCAAATTTATTTTTCAGATCCAACAATTTAAAGCCAAAATGATTTAATCCTTTTTATATGAAATTGGAATCTCATCAATAGATTCAGGACAACTCATGCTTATTGCAATTCATGAATGTGTATATGAAAAAACACACACTATATGAGTGATAACAGGATTGAAATAGTAACTAAAGCCTCTAGGGGAGCTGTCTTCTAGTTGAAATTTATATAGCATACTTTATGATATTTTGTCAATAGGCAAACTAACAAAAAATCACATACTAGTTAAAATAAATACTATTACTATAGTATAATGGACTATAGAAAATAATCATCTTTTTTTACAAGTGCTATTAGACATTGGTGATCAATCAGCAAAGATACTCTCACTGCAGCCACAAGATATAAGAGTGATCTTCTTATTTCCGAACTTTACTATGAGCCAATCTTAACTGTCTAAAAGTGAAACATGAATTTATAAATCATTCACATTAAATCATATGGCCACTTTTATTTCCTTAGAGTCTTTATCTTGTGGCTGGATTGAGAATATTCTTGCAGATTGAACACCAATGTTTGATGGTGTTTGTGAGGAAAGAATTATTAATTTCTACAGTTCATTACAATTTCAAACACAGCACTTGTAAAATTTATCAAATATTACATAATTTAACATCATTTAAGATTGGCTCATATAATTGCATTTGAGTTTGAAAATAAGATGTCTTTCTTATTTCCTTAAAGTCTCTATCTTGTGGCTGGATTGAGAGTATTTTTGCAGATTGAACAGTTGTGAGAAAAGAATGATTACTTTCTATTATTCATTATAATTTAAAACACAGTGTTCAAAAAATTTATGAAATATTGTATTACCATAGTGTGATTTCTAGCATAATGTCTGGTTGTTAATAATTTTTTTGTTTTCTACACACTTTAATGAAATGGGATTATTGAAATTATATCTACATTAAAATATTGTTACACAAACATTCATGCATTTATCTGGTTTCTATATATTCCTTGATCTATTTATTGTTGCTGGGTGTTTAGAATTCTGATACAAAATATAACTGTAAAAACAATATTTTTTAGATATACCTGCTGATAATGAAGCTTATTTTATTGAAAAAAAAATGTAGCTTGACATATGCTTAAAGAGAAACATGTTTTAGGTAAAATAAATGTATTCTTGACAATATAATTTATAGAATTCTTAATACAATAAAAAACAATGATAAATTTTACATTAAAAAACAAATCATAATTGTTAGAAAAAGTCGGCCATGATTGTAATAACAATAAGATATTTTAAAACAGGCAAAATTCTCCATACAGTAGTGCCACTCAGTGCCAACCAGAGTAATCAGTGGATGCTGGAAGGCTTGTGCATATAATCCCCATCTAGTGCCTACTCATCCAATATCCCCAGACTAGTTTCTGGCTTGTGGCCTTTGTCAGTGAAGATTTGGATCTGAGAGCACTGCACTTAGATCTTAGGATCTAATGCAACCCTCCAGCAGCCACCTTTTAACTCTACTTAACTATAAAACTATGAGAATAGAATTTAAACACAATATTTTCAATCTAAGCTTAATAGCTTATATAGTCATATGGTTTAACATCAATCCTGTCTAATAGGATAGTGGTGGCCATGATTGTTAAAGAGCCAAAGACACCAAAATGTATGGGTAGTGAACCGGGTTCAGACCCATATGACTATATAAGCTATTGAGCTTAGATTGAAAATATTATTGTGTTTTCAATTTTATTCTCATAGTTTTGTAGTTAAGTAGAGTTAAAAGGTGGCTGCTGGAGGGTTGCATTAGATCCTAAGGTCTAGGTGCAGTGCTCTCAGATCCAAAGCTCCTCACTGACAAAGGCCACAAGCCAGAAACTAGTCTGGGGATATTGGATGAGTAAGCATTAATGGGGATTTAATGCACAGGCCTTCTGGCATCCATTGATTACTCTGATTGGCACTGAGTGGCACTACTGTATGGAGAGTTTTGCCTGTTTTAATAACAGTTATGCACTAACATAAAAAATAATCATCATGTGATGTTTAATAAGATATTTTCAAATTTTGAAATATTTACTTTGAAACTTCATGATTTTTTTGTATAAAAGCAAAATTTGAAAATGGATAGTTACTTATCTGTTGTCGCATGCTTAATAAAGTGAATTGAATTATATATAATGCTTTTTAATAATGAGAGACTATTACTTTATGACAAATCTAAATCTGAAATGCCTTAGGATTGGTTTAATGGATGATAGATACTCAGTTGTTTACTTATTCCAATCTACCTTCTAATCATCATCATCATTTTCAATCATTATGGATTCACCATAGTAAGGTCTCTCCAAGTTCAATCCATATTTTCGATCTCTAGCCTCTCTTCTCTACATCACCCAGCATACTTTCTTATCTCATCCATCTCACATGTGGTTTCTCTCTAGGTCTTTTACAATCTCTTGGAATCTAGTTTATCATCTTTTTTAGCAATATGACCAGCCCAACTCCACTTAAGTTTCTTAATTCTTTCAATAGTGTCAGTAACACCTGTTTCTTCTCTCACCCAGGTGTTTTGTTTTCGATCTCTTCTTGAAAATGAAATACATAGGGGTGAGAATAAACAGGTGTTACTGACATCTTTAAGAGAATTAAGAGACAGAAATGGGAGTTAGGTTGGTCATATTGCTAGTAGAGATGATAATAAATGAGCAGTTGAAATATTACACTGAATTCCAAGAGATTGTAAAAGATCTAGAAAGATCACGTGCGATGGATGAATGGAGAACGTAATATGAGTATTATTATTATTCAATGCAGTCTTAATGTTTTAGATTTGTATGATAAATAAATTGAATTACCTTGAATTAAATAATAATAATTATTATTAGCTGAAATACACAGGCTTATATATACCTGTGTCTATATATGTAATAGACAGGGTATGAGCACAGTCTTTCACATGACCCACCACTCTCCACACTATCTCATAACACTGATACACCTGAACACACATATGTCGAAAAGATAAATAATCACCAATATACGTATTTCATGATAGACCAGCAATCATCAGTTGGTCCAGATTACCATCTCTACACATATATGCTACAAGTGCTCAGATATATATTAAGATAGCAAATCCTCCTACTTTAATGGACAGGCTTCAATCCACTCCACACTCCAACTCTTCAACTGTCCATCCAATTAAAAATCTGATGATGGAACGCTCAAAGGCCACCCTGAGGCCGAGATTATTGTCACCCCCATGTTGACCTAAGGTCAATCTGACCCCTCATGTACAGGACATAATCCATTAAATACATATACAAGGCATAGGCAGACATCTCTAATAATTATTATTAAAAATTAATGATAAATCATTATAACAAATTTGCATTATATTTTGTTAAACGTTTCCTTTTTATATTATGCAACAATTTGGGTGTATTTAATTGAATGTATCTACATAAATAGAAAACAGACAGATTTAATAAATAAGTTGTTTTTTTTTTCTTTTATAGATTCAGATTAAATATATATATATATTAAAATGAACACAGTAATATCAGTTTTGTCTTCTTTTTTTAATGGCTTTTTTTTATTAGTTTTATTTTAAAAGAAATACTGTAATAATGGAATAATCTATTTTACGGAAGTTCTTATTCAACTGAAATCTGTGTGGGATGAGTGCATACGAATCTAACATTTTAGACAACGTATCTGATGGGATTTTTTATCCTTCTGTTTTTTTAGCTTTATTACATTCATAACAAATCATGCAGATATAATTAAATGGACACGTAAACCCATCAATTAAGATTAAACCTTGTTTATGTAAGCTACTCATTAAATGTATTATTGCGGCCATAACAATTAATATTGATTGAAAGATTTGCGTTATTGGCTAAAATATTTTCCATGGACATTAAAAAAAAATAGACAGAAAGAATGAAGTATTTTATAAAATATTTTTTGGTTAATGCTTTAATAAACATGATGAAAAGAGTGATTTGCAACGTACAATATGTGACGCAAAATTTTAACAACAGTTTCGTAATGGGCGCATAATAACGATGGCCAATTTTTTTTTTTTTATGTATTCTGTTATCTAGTTGTTATAAATTACTTTTATATGTAGAACAATATATATATAATGATAACAAATATAATACGAAGCACATATATATACCATTTGTTTGAAAATAATAAACAAAACAAATTTTTATAATTGAAATATTTGAAATTCAGGCATTCTTCATATATCTGGAGCTTAATTGTAAACATAGGGGATTTGAACACAAACTTTCAAGCACACTTCAACTATCCACACTATCTCATACGACCAATACACATGACCACACACATTCGTGCTAAATCAGTATTCATCAATTGGTCCAGATTCCCATCTCCTACACATATATATAATCATACCATATATATTATCCACACCATTGTCAATGGTATGGATGGCTGAAGCGTTGGAGGTTGGAGTAATTTGAAGCCTGCCATTAAAAATGAAGATTTGCTATCTTAATATAAAGTGAGCACTGTTTATATATATATATGGGGGGGGAGGATAATCTGACCAACTGATGAGTGCTGGTTTAGCACGATATACTTTTATTGGTGATTATTTATCTTTTCTACATGTGTGTGGTCATGTGTATCCGCGGTATGAGATAGTGTGGATAATTGAAGGGTGCTTGAAAGTCAGTGTTCAAATCCCCTATGTTTATAATTGAAATGTAAAAGTTGAATGAGTTACTTTTATTAGTGCATTATGATTATATAATCAAAGATTGATAACTAGTCAATTTAAACGAAAATAAATTTATAATGCGCTTTTCCATTTTTAATAATATAGCTTATTTTGTAGCGGAAGATTTTTTAAATATTTATTTCCTTTATCAATCTTTATTTCACGATCAACACAATTATTTTCAAATATTATCTACCCACTGTAAAAAAAAAAAAAAAGGGTATCTTCAAGTTTAATCCAATTTCTCTGATTCAAAGCTTTTCCACATCACACAAGCAAACTTCCTTATTTCATCCACTTTGCATGCCGTCTCTTTCTAGATATTTTATGATTTCTTCTTCAGTTTCAACTTAACACTTCAACTATTTGTCTATTATTATTTCTTCCAATAACAGGCCCTGCAACAGTTTTATTTCAGTTTCTTAAACCTTTCAATGATGTCAGACATATATGTTCGTTTTTTCAGGCATGTATTTTATGCTTAATCCCTTCTTGTTATTTCTAGTGCATAACTCTCTATATTTTGTTGAGTAATCTGAAGTCCCTATTGTACCGTTTATTTATATATGGTGCAAATATATTGGCATTTGGTAAAAGCTAAAAAAATAAAAGTAGATTTAGATTTTTTTTTTTACTATAATTTTTTTTTTTAAAAAAAAAAAACGTACAATGAAAGTTAAATTATTCTTTCGTATTTTTTTTTTTAATGTAATTAGAAATAAAAGTAGAATTGGAGAGAACAAAAGAATTCCAAAAGTAAAATAAAAAGATAAGCTAAAAGAAAAATATTTTAGCTAATTAAAGAATTAAAGATGGCCGAAAGATTCGTTAAAAAATGAGAAGTTTGTAATTGAAAAATGAGTAAAGACCATACAAGATTATGAACCAAAAACGCCATGATAATAGCATGCGCAGAAGTCTGAAAACTGGGCCTCTAGTATAAAAGGCAGAGGCCAGTTTGAAGAACATCTTGTTTCGTTTGTTTCTCTAGTTAGTCCTAGATAACAATAATATATCTAGGATTGCTCTACACTGAAATAATTTGGCATGTCGGAGTGAACCGGAGCTTCTGCAGACATCGTGCCTGAAGATGTACACCAGAAAAGCCTTCATGACTGACTAGGAGAATGGACCACAAGATCAACTAATCATCAATGGCTGTGAGCTCATTTTAACCCTGAAAAACTATGCATAGTTATCTACAACCATTGTGAATTCACTAAACTTACCGGTAAGCTATGACTTTATTCCCAATTGTGACCAAATTAAATGTTTTCAAACAATTTTTAAAGTATGTTTAAACAATCCCAATAGAGACACTAATTTTCTTGTACAAGAGATGTTCATTTTAAGGAATTTTCTAGAAGAAATTTGGAAGTGAACTGTAATTGTGAAATTGTTTTTTCTTAATTGATTCATATCTGAATTAACGTGTGTTCTCTCCAATTTATTTAATTAGCAACTTAATGTGAAATATTTTAGTTTGTAAGAATAAAAATATTTCTAATATCAACTTTTCATTTGTACATTATTAGTGATAGTTATTATTTTTTATTATTAAATTTATTATTAGTTTAATAAGATTTAAGAATGTAATTTACCTTTGCCAATATGTTTGAATAAGCCCAGGAATAAATAATCTCCAAAAAAATAATTCTCATTACAGTATGATGCAATACCGATTAGTTTAAAAGTATTTTTTTTTTATTTGTGAGACATATGACAATTTCAGCAGATTCTTTGGAATAAAAGAATCCTGGCGCCCATATTAAATAAATTAAAAGCTGATTTCGTCGATAGTATAATTCTCAACAATTACTAGATAGAGTTGATCAGGAAAGATAGTTATATTTTTTAGAAATAGAAATGAAACTTTCTTCTTTTTGTGCATAACTTGATCAACTCGCACATTTTATAATGCGTATAGAGGCCTAGCAATATGGAAAATGTTATACTATATTACTTTTTTGTTAAGTGTCCAGTCTCATATCCATGAATGAATATGTGTAAAATGCATATATTAAAAACATTCTTTTCAAATAGTAGGCATAATTTCTTTTAATCTTAAAACAGCGATAAACTCTCCATACAGCAGTGCCACCTAGTGCAAGCATAGGAAATGTGATCATATGATGTGCTTTTAATCTTATTTTTTTTCCTACCAAATTCACTCCATCCAAGTTTAATCCTAAAATTAACATCATCTATTAGGTTTTTATCTCTTGCAACACTTCTTGAAGCACTAAAGTAGTATTTTCAAAACAATTACATCTTTTACAATATGCTTTCAAACTCGACATGAGATGCATTTTTACTCTCTTACATTCCAAATGCATAAAATACTTCTAGTAAAGTCAGTGTAAAAAAGTTTTGGAGATATAGAATCATCTCCTCTCATAGCCTTTCTAATACTAATCTTAAAATCACCAGTAATTCTATCATTGCTTTTGAATTTTGATAACTATTCTTCATAACCTTGTCCTAGGTTATATCTAATGACTCAATACTTTAGTCCCTGAAGAAATTTTTATAGGAAAAAAATATATTTTGTATAGTCTACAAATCCAAAGCATAATGGCAACATATATTTATTGTTCTTTCTATAATTTCCTCTTAATACCTAAATGTGGTGATCCACTACACTTGTTTTAGGTTTATCTTATTTTGTTAGTTAGAATCCAAAGTTAAAGTCTGTAATTACTGATTGGCAACTTAGACTTATTGTTAACTTCTCTCAATACTTGAATGTGACACACTGTGATAAATTCACTTTTAAATTTAGCTTGTTTTTTTTTTTTGATTAGTTAAAATTCAATGTCATAGGTCTGCAATTTTGGATATCTTTTTAATCACTTTTTTAAATATCAATATTATTTTTGTATTTTCCAATTGTCTGGCATATCTATCATTCAGACATTTAGTATATATTTTGCATATAATTTCTTCATTTTCTGGAATTATTTCTTTCTTTATAGATTTAATTGCATCTCTCAGCTCTTTACTTAATATATTTAGTAATTCAGAAAATGTTATAATTGTAGTGGGTATTTCTTTGTAATGGATAATTGGTTTCCTTATTTTGTCATTTTAGAATATTTATTAATTATAGGTCATACTTTGTTTTGTAGTTTTTTTTATTACTATATAATTTTTAAAGAACTTTTCCACATATGCTACAATGCCCTTCTTTTGTTTTTAGTAATAAATCCATCTTTTCTTCTTAATGTTAAAACAGTTTTTCCTTTTATAATTTTGAAACTTTTATTCTTTTTCATGCTTTTTTTTTTCTGATAAACACTTTTGTATCATATTATGAATTTCTATAAGCTTTCAAATTTTTTAATGAATCTTTTTAAAATAAATCATATATCTTTTGTTTTTTATATATTGTCTTGTCTCAGTAGAAATATTTCTGGCTGATTGCATTTTTTGTATTAGTTATCCCTTTCCTGCAGTTCTTAATAGAATATTGGTTATCTTCTAATTAATTTCAGTCAGGTCTCTCTTCAAACTGTGTTAATATTTAAAGCTATTTGTAAATTCAAATAGAAATATCAACTATTAATAGTGCCTTTCTAGTTTTGGATTAGTATATATCTTATATTCTACTAAGTGATGATCATTTAAACCTAATCCTTCTGCATCGAATCAATTAAAACATTATATTCTTGAAATGGAAATTTTCTATTCATTGAAAATTAATTTCTGATAGTATTTCTATTCTATGCTCAATGGCCAATTCTTTATCATTTTTTGTCAGAAAAAAAAAATCATAATGTACAGTGTTTTTTATTTAAAAATATATTTATTGACATTATAAAATTGTACAGATGCATAATAAATACACTTTGTTAATGTTAGCTCATCTATTGCTGGCGTTGGTCTGGAAGAAGTATGCCAGAGCCATTCTCTGCACTAGCAGGTTAATATATGAGTAAATACGTACCATTTTGTTGGTATTTCCCACCCCTTCTGAGGTTGACCCAATCCTGCAAAATTCCCAAATCTTTATTTTCTCCCATTTTTGTCACCATAACCGAATTTAATCACAGTTACTTGTTTATTTATTTTAGCAATAAAGTTTCCATGACATTTTAAAAATATTGTTTAATGTGATCAAAAGCATTTTATACAGTCATATAAAAATCTTCTTATTTATCCCAATGGAAAAGTGTTGAACATAAACCAAAATTATCTGCATTGGATATATTCTACTAAATTGAATAACTAATATGGCTATTCCATCTGATATTCTAGCCATTTTTATAACTTCATTCTGTCATTTTTTACTTATAATAAATCCTATTCCAAGGGTGCTTATAATATTTGTGTCTTAGTAGCAAATTAAAGGTCCACTTTGTAAGTCATTTGATTTTCTTTTAACTTTTCAAAATTCAATAATATCCCATTTAATCTTATGCAGTTCTTCCAACAATTTAGGCAACTTTTTGTTCACTTAAATGCCATTTGTCGTTATAAATACCTAAATAAAATGTTGTCATTGAACAGCAGACTGGGTCTACATTCAAGAAATATTTAGCACCACCTACCTTTAGTCATCAACTTTTGCTTAGGTTGGCAATTTTACAGCCTCTTAATAATAAGGAGCATAATTTAGTTTTGTCGTTTATGACTGTAAATATTTACAAAAAGATCATCAGCCTATATTTACAGTACCTTCTGATATTTCACTTAAGAAGTATCAGGCAGCTGAGTAGAAAGATCATGATATTTTTTGATCTTAAACATTAAACTGATAGATAAAAAGCCAGTAACCTAACCATATTGACGGATGTAAGTTGATAAGGTGACAATGACAAGGTCAATTTCTTTACCAAATGAATAATCACATAATAATAATAATGGTGGTGATGATGATGATGATAAAAAAATGATGATGATTATTATAATCATAATAATAATAATAATAATTTATTTATTCATTTATTATGAAACAAACAATAAATGTATAATACAGTGAGATAAATTCCATACAAGAAAAATCTTGAGTGAGGAATTTAAATTCAACAACTAAAAATACTAATAAAATACAAAAAAAAAAAACTATAAATATAACAAAATATTAAAAATCACACAGATATTACATTTGGCAATTCAACCACAGTAGTAAATAATTACAACATAACATACAGTATAAACAAAAAATAAACAAAATAAAACTAATGCTTAGCATAATATAACCAGTGCCATAAATGCTTTTTAAAAATCAAATAACTAGTGCTCATTAAATTCACAGAACAATCTCTTATAAACATATTAAATAATTTAGGACCATTATAACTAAATTGCTTCCTACTGAATGTTTTAAAAAAATTAGGTAAAGCTAGCTGATATTTAGTAGATAAACGAGTATTTACAACATAAGATTTAGTATCCAAATGAAGTTTCCTACAATAAATATCAAGAATTACTCTATATTTATACAAATGGAAAACATCTAGTATATTAAAAGTGGCATAAATATCTTTAACAGACGTGGTACGTGATCTACCAAAAATGATACACATTGTATAATTCTGTAAAACAAAGTAGTCATTGCAAAAGCAGAACAGTTCCCCCAAATTGATATATTATAACATATTAAGCTTTGATAAGAAGAAATATATAAAGTAATCAAAGCTGACCGAGGAAAAAAATTAGATAAGTAGAAAAACATATAATTTTATTTACATAAACGGGAACAAAGAAAGTCAATATCGTTTGACCAAGATAGTTTGGAGTCAATAAAAACACCTAGATAGCAAATATTATCAACAAATGAAATAATAATAATAATAATAATGATAATAATAATAATAATAATAATAATAATAATGATGATAATAATAATAATAATAATAATAATAATAATAATAATAATAATAATAATAATAATAATAATAATAATAATAATAATAATAATAATAATAATAATAATAATAATAATAATAATAATAATAATAATGATAATGATGATGATGATGATGATGATGATGATAATAATAATAATAATAATAATAATAATAATAATAATAATAATAATAATAATAATTATAGCTGCAACAATAAGTCTAGCAAAACTGCACTGGGTTGATATTACTAATTTTTTCTTGTTTGGTTCTTTTAAAACCTCAAAGTGAAATTGAAGACCTTCCTTTCATCGAGAACATTTCTCTTCAGCCCTGCCTTTATTTATAATGATATAAAAGTAAAATGTTTATACAAAAGTGTGATAACACTAGATGATTTTTTTTAATTAAAAGTATACTTATGATGGCTGATTTAATAATAAGTTTCTATTTTCCAAAATAAAAGTTTTATTTATTTCTTGCTATGTCTCTAAGCAATCACTAGGCTTCTCAATGGACATATGCTTATATAAAATTTCAACCTTGTTTTTTTTGTGTAAAGTTTAAGATTCATAATTATATTTCACAATAATTGTATAAGAATTATTAAAAATTAAAAGTGTACATAAATACATTTATTTTATATGTATATGTTTTATTTTTAAAAGTAGAAGGTAAGTGCTAAAGTACCATTAAACATACCTTTAGCACTGACCTTCTACTTTTAAAATTAAAACATATACATATAAAATAAATGTGTGTTTATGTATACCTTTAATTTTTAATAATTCTTACACAATTATTGTGAAACATAATTACAAATCTTAAACTTTATAAAAAAAATCATGGTTTTAATTATTTGAAAAATTTTCTTGAAGTAATTTTGCAAGGCATGTGAAATCTGTTAACAATGACCAAACATGTAAAGGCTTGTCAAAATTTGTTTGAGATCATCACATTCTCAACTATCCTGATGTTTTTTAATTTATTTTTTTTTGGAATGTATCAAAATAAAATCTCTGTGAACTTCACGATTAAAAAAAATTAGCCAAATATGTCAATAGTTGGGTGTTCCAGAAGTCAACTTCAGCATTTTTTAAATTTTTCCATATAACTAATCCTTTAACCCTTTTCCTGCCTCTTATGAGGCCTCTTGTCAACAGTTGATGTCACTCTATTTCCGTTATTTTTAATGCTAGAATATTCGTTTGACAGTTATTGATTAGGTTTTTAAAAGTTCTGTAAGATGGTGCCCTCTTCCGAATTATTTTACAAGTAAAAAAATAAAAAAAACGGATTTAAAGCTAAACAAAGAAAGAAGCTTGTCAGTGATTGGCTCTCAGCTGGTTCTCAGCTGACAAAGACATTCTGATTGGCTGGAAAGAACAAAGAAACCACCTGATCAAAGAAAATAAAGAAAAACGCTGAGATTTTCATTTCGAATGTGATTTAAGTATTTAAAAAAGTATAATTTGAGAAATTAAAATAATTTTTAAAAAATATACTAAAAAAAACAAAATTATTTTCGAAAAATATTGAAGATTTTAGTAAAAATATTTAAGATTTAGCAAAAAGAAATCTTTACTTTTCCATAACGTAAAATTGATATTCACTTTTAAATTTGCCGAAATTGAATATTTTATAATAAATAAATAGCAATTTATTTTTGAAAGAACTTTCATTCACTTTCATAACCTGAAAAATTAGTAATATACTTTTTATAAACGTATCTGAGTTGAATTTAATATTATAGGTGAATATGTTTTAACAATAGGCTTTGTCTTCAGTTTGTGAGTTGGCCAATTAAAAGATTTGATTTTTACCTCATACAACCAATAATATAATTAGCGGTTTAAAGGTTAATAGAGAATGATTTTAAATTGTTTTCTTAATTTAGTAGCTTTCAGTTTGAAAAATAAAAATTATTTTTTTTTTTAGCATTATTATTTAAAATATTTTTAAAACTTTTAAAAATAGTGAATCTTTTTAAAATTTAAAAAAGTATTAAAATTATATTAAAAATATATTAAGCACTTACTTCAGAGCCTTTAATAAAATTAATATAAAAAATATATATGAATGGGGGCAATTCTTAAAGAAACATTAATAATTATAAAAAAATATTTTATTCTTATTATTTAATATATCAACATGAAAATATATTTTAAATAAAAAATTAGCTTTGAAAATAAATAAAACTATCTCTTTTGTTTTCGCAAGTATAACATAAAAATTTTCTATTGCATTATTCAAAGAATGCAATATGGAGAGCTGATATTTATCCATTGATTATACTTGAATATCTAAAAACAAAAACTAAATTATGGATTTATTGTTATTAAAAATAGATTGTTGAATAACATAATTCCATACTAGACAAGAAATGTGACAAACTTAGTGTCATTATTCCAATCCAGAACTAAGAGGACTTAAAAATAGTAAATCAATATATGAATCTTAATTGTATATACATTTAAAAACATAAATAAAAATATAGATTAAATACAGAAAAAAAAACAAGTAATGAATTTAAATAGTATAACATTAATATTTTTTTTTTCACATTAACTTTAAAAAATCTTATTTTTTTTCTTATTATTACCAATATAGATTTAAACCCACGCTTAAATTTCTTTTAATAAAATGAAAGATATTTTTCCTAATAATGGTAATAAATTTGGCAGTATTTATTTAAGATTTAAATTAAAATCAGTTTATATTTTTTTAAATCATTATATGTGTTTTAAACAATCTTCAGCCTTTTGATAATGTGCAATTGGAGAAAGCTTTTTTTAATTTTTTATCTCTGGCAAAACACTTTTTTGGAGCTATACCTTTTTATCAAGCTTTAACAAATTTATACCTAAGCATTAATTTAATTATTATATGAGTACAACTACACTTTGATTAAAAGTATGAATGCTTATTAATTATTATATATTTAATAAGATCCAATGCTTTATATGCCACATAAAACATAAATAATTACATGACATAATATAGTCATTTGAAGTTCTATTTATTTCTAATTTATAATACATAATTTACTTTACCAGACAGAGAAAAATTATGTTTTCACTAATCCATAGTGATGATTACTGATTTATTGCCATTAACCAGCTCTATGCAACAATTGATTACATCTATGTAAGAGAACTCACAAATTTCAATCATAAATCCCTTGGTCTCCAGAGAATTTGAGTACACCTGGGTCTCATTTTATGTGGTAGATAGGTTCTACAGAAAACCCGCATTAAAAAAAATCACACAAAAATAGACTTAACTTACCTTGAAAAATGGGGGATAGGGTCTGTAATTTTCAGAATTCGCATAAAAGCAAAGCAACAATGAAAAAAATTACTTTAAAATTCGCATTAAAAAAATAAATGAATAAAGTATGACTAATAAAAAATGTCAAATGTTTGAAAAAAATTAATACAAGACCAACTTTTTTTACATTTTTTATTAACTACAGAATTTAATTTTACATTTTTCATACATATTTTAATCATTAACACTAGTGTTCGTTTGTAAACTGGTAAGAAATCAGATTCGATGTGATGTGATGTATTGTGGCTTCTCCTTAAATGAAGTCAAGAATCTCTCAGCAATTATGCCCAGAGAAACCTTTTAGTGACTTTCTTTTTATTTGTGATGTGATGTACAACTAGTGCCAGTTTCAGTCTCATGTTGTGTTAATGGTTTTCTGTTTCTATATTAAAAAAATGAAATCACAATCAAAACAAAAAGATTATACATTATCATTAGAAAGATTATTTTCAGTTTATAAAATTTTCGTTTTTTATTTTAAAAATTTAAAAGATTATTTATTTCTGTTATATATAACAAAATACGTTTTAAAAGTTTAAATTTTTTGAATATTTATTGCTAATTATATGTAAGTATAAATCCATTATTATTATTTACTCATTAGTATACATAAGTTATTTACATAGAAACTAAGTTTCTAAATACAGCTTCAGACCATATTCACATTAGCTGCTAGTTAGCTGCTAATATAACATTATATTTTTGAAAGAAAAAAAAGTATTTCAAGTGAAAATAAGTTATTAATAATTTATATTTCTTGATATCTAATAATTATAGTGAAATATAAAAGCTATTAAGAAGAAACATGAATCACATAACTTCAAAATTGCATTAAAATAATCCGCATAAAATGAGACCCAGGTGTATTAAGATTTAAATTAAAGGTTACTAATATAATGTTCTGATTACTTATCAAGCGCACAGGAAATCTGTAATTACATAAGGAAAGGCTTTGACCTTTTTCACAGGTGCCTTAAACGTTTATATAATAACCAAACGATATAGTTTTTGCCTTTAGAGGAACCTCTCAAACCTCACCTTAAAGTCTTTATGTATTGAGGTTTGAGAGTCACTCTATAGTCAAAAACTACATCGGTTGGCTATTCTCCAAACGTTTAATGTTTAAGCCTTTCCCTTTCTAATAAAAGATTATTATTTTTTGACCATTAGTATATATTAGCTTTTATGTTAAACCATCTAAATTTAATATTTTTAAAAATATGGAATTTCTGCTATATTTTTATTTAAAAAAGCATCAGTCAGATGTTAATAAGACAGTTAGTTAACAATTAAAACAGTGAACTTCTAACGCATTTATGTATTCAAATAAGAATTCTTTCTAAAAATATTTAAATATATGTCAATTATATTCATTACAATTTAATAATGTTTATTGGTATTTTTTATCTCCCTTTGTTTTTTTTTTAATAATTGTTTACGACCTGAGATAAATTTTTATTATAGTTCTTTTATTGTAATAATTAACTCTCAGTATTTCAAGTTTGATCTATTATTTTTTCTCTGGGCAGGATCTATCTTCAGGGCAAACAACTGTTCTTATAAAGTAAGATATTGGCACTGAAAAAATCTGATTTAGATGACAGTAAGACGAAATCCTTGAACAGGTCTGTGTGTGTGATTGTGAAAATAAAAAAAAAACATTATTCTGTTTTTTAATGATAAATACATCAATGAAAGAAAGTTCCCCATCAATCTCTTTTGCTATTATTTAGTTAATCTGATGATAGATACTGTATAGATATGATACATTCTTACATAGCTTATCTTTATCATATTTCCAGTCTACAAATGTGTCATCTGTATATTTTTTCCACACACAAATGCATCGATTCTCACATTAATTTCATAATGGAATAAAAACGAGTGGGAAGTGTTCCTTTCGTGATGTATCATCCATTATGAAACAGAATCTTTTGCTATTTTCTGAAGAAAACACGTGCAGAGAGAAATTTCAGATTTCTATCTCTTCACTACCCAGATCATATTTGTCTGCAGCTAAACGTTTTTTTTACAAGAACAGTTAAACTTGTGCATAAATCCTGCCTAAAGAACAAAACAAGCAATATATTGATTACTAATAATTACAATTAGAGAATCGATAAATAAAGTCTTGGCACAGGTTCAGTACAATAATAATAATAATAATAATAATAATAATAATAATAATAATAATAATAATAATAATAATAATAATAATAATAATAATAATAATAATAATAATAATAATAATAATAATAATGATGATGATGATGATGATGATAATAATAATAATAATAATAATAATAATAATAATAACAACAACAACAATAAAAAAACCACACAAATCTATTTTAAATCTAAAAAAAGTAATCAATCTTTTAGTGCTCAGGAAGTAAATGAAATCCCATGTGGGTTGAAATTCTTATGCAGGTGTGAATAATCATCACATCAGGCTTGGCTAATCTAGTCAGGATGATTACCTTTTGACTATTACAAATAAAACACAGTGCTAGATAAATAAATAATTAGTAATATAAAAGTAGATATACATATGGGAACATAATGGATGAAATTAATCATAGAATTAAACTTGATTGGAGTGCTTTTGGTAGAAAAAGTTGATACTAAAAGGAAATATGCCTATGTGTTTGAAAAGGAAGGTTTTTAATAAATGTCTTTTATCAGTTCTTCCTTATGAATGTGCACCTTGGACACTTAATAGAAGAGCAATATAGAGGCTTCAGACCACTCAAAGAAGTCTGGAGAGATACATGTTTGGAGTAACAAGAAGAGATTGAAAATGTAATATATGGGTAAGAGAACAAACAGGTGTTACTGACCTCATTGAAAAAATTAAAAGACTGGAGTTGGGCTGGGCATATTGTTAGAAGACATGATAATAGATGAACAATTGAAATCTTAAACTGGATTCCAAGAGATTGTAAAAGACCCAGAAAGAGACCACATGTGAGATGGGTGGATGAAATAAGAAAGTGTGCAGGTGTGATGTGGAGAAGAGAAGCTAAAGATCGAAGAAGATGGATTGAACTTGGAGAGATCATCCTACAGTGGATTGATAATGGTTGATGATGATTTAAATAGAGAAAATTGAGCTTAGATTTTTCTGTCTATATTCGTCCTCCATTCCATCTCAAATAACTAACATGCATAACCATACACATATGAAAAAGGTAAATAATCTCCAGCATATGTATTTCATGTTATCAGTTGGGCTAGATCATAATCTCTAGCACATTTATACAATCAGTGCTCAGTTTATATAAAGATAGCAATTCTTCAAACTTTAATGGACCGGCTTCAATCTTCTCATCTTTCCAACTATTCAAACATCCATTTTATTGTCAAAGTATATCTGGATTTGATATTATAATATTAAGTGATATTATAATATTAAGATTCTATCCAGATATGTCATTCACTGTCAAAAAAGAATTAGACATGACTATCAAAATTCTTATTAGGGTTGAACTATATCAACATGATGGTACTTGTAAATGAAAAAATTATAATCTTAAAGCCCATTAAACATATTATCTAATAATTTTATATTAGGTTATTTATTTACTACCACTCCTTAAAAAAAAAAAAAGATTGAAAGTACGTTTTAATTTTGTACATCAGAGCTGCTTATTATATCTCTATAATATTGCATAATTACTGGTAGGTGGAATCCAATCAAAATGTTAGTACAATATTATTGTTAATTATACTTAGAATAAATCCGGATAATATATCTTTTATATCCATCACCCCCGAAAATCAATATTTTATAGCGCCTATGTGAAGAATAGGTTGCTTCCACAATATGTTATCTATCTATCTATCTATCTATCTATCTATCTATCTATCTATCTATCTATCTATCTATCTATCTATCTATCTATCTATCTATCTATCTATCTATCTATCTATCTATCTATTCCAAGACATTGTAAATGACCCAGAAAGAAACCACATATGAGATGGATAAATGAAATAAGAAGTGTGCTGGGATGATGTGGAGAACAAAGGCTAGAAATCGGAGATGGAAATTGAACTTGGAGAGACATTCATCTTGCGATGGATAGATAATGGTTTAAAATGGTAATGATGATATATACTGATGGTCTATTTTCAAACATATATATATTATTTAAAGATGAACAGCTAT
Organism: Epiperipatus broadwayi; assembly: GCA_028023455.1. Taxonomy (NCBI): domain Eukaryota; kingdom Metazoa; phylum Onychophora; class Udeonychophora; order Euonychophora; family Peripatidae; genus Epiperipatus; species Epiperipatus broadwayi. The sequence continues at coordinate 5,792,753 of JAQFVV010000043.1, read as the reverse complement.
AAATAATCCATTGTACGGCGAAAGTAGACTTCCCTTCAAAAAACAGTGAAAGAGCAAACAAATCTCCTCTGGTTTTAGGAGGTGGGGTGGGTGTATTTATTGTCGAACAAGAATGGCTAAATACCCATTTATTGACAAATAATTGGATAATTAGTTGGCTCAGGTAAGTCAGATTTCGACTGGCTATCTGAAAAAAATACTTCAAACATTTTACTTTTTTTTTCAGCTATTGAAATACATATATGCTAGTCTGTTTATCCATCTTTATGAATGTATGGAAAAAATTATAACATGAAATAAAACAGAATTTTAACTTTTTCAGATAATAATCCTTTTGTAGAAAACAATTAAAAATATTTTATTAAAAAAAAAATACAGTGTTTCAATAGAAAAATGTTTTTTATATATCTTTTTTTTTTTTTAACTTGGTAACATTCGATTATAGTGATACGCAAAAGATTGCTTTAATCTTAATAGCAAACGTTAATAAAATTTCTCTTAGTATGAATTTAATTATATACTCTTGGTTAAAATCAATATTTTTTTTTCCAGATTTTAAAGGCTATAAAGTAAATTACATATATCAAAAATTAAATAAAATTTACAATGGTTATATATCTTAAAATACTGAAGCATTATAATTTTAAAAAAATATATAGTAAAATTATACTCTTTTAAATCGTCAAATCTTTTTTTTTTTTTTTAGAAGATTCACTGAACATATACTAATTGATCATAAAATAAATACTTAATGCAGAAAATAAACAACATCCATACACCTGCATATATACGTATATTAAGTTCTCTGTCCAAAGATAAGTAAAAAAAAAAAAAAACCTGATCATCATCAGTAATAAAGATATCATTGCTCGTCACTCGGCTAAGAAAAAATTATTTTATTATGTCAATATTTTAAAGCTGCATCTTAAATCTTAGTAAATTTTTGGTAACAAAAAAATTATATCAATAGCTATAAAAATCACCAAAACATATGTCTACTGAAAAATAGTAATTGAATGGTTAATCGCTCAAGAATTCAAAAGAAGTTCGAAAAGCGGAAGTGACTACCGCTCGCCACTCTACCACTGAACCAAACCACGTAGGACAAAATAAATCGAATGGCTTTGTTGCCCGGAAAACAAGAATCATCCTTTATACTACAGAATCTATTATACCATTGCACTAACGCTCGCAGTCTTTATACACAAACATTCTAATATTTATATTTTAGATGTTATTTTTTATTTCAATTCATATTTATTTATTCTTACTTTTTATATATATATCATCGTCATTCAGTATAAAATATCAGTTATTATTTCTTTATTAGCTTCATAAACAATCACCTTTTTACTAATATTTTTGGTGCAGAAAAATTGCTTTTGTACCCAGGATTTCAATTCACTGACTTCTCTTTCATAAATGAATTTTTTTATATGTAGTCTTTTTCTGCTTTGTATCTACTCTTTGTTTCTCATTTTTACCCCCCTTTTCTATTTTTAATTTACTATATTTTAGCAACTTGACTTTTCAAATAATTATAATCTTATTTTATTTTACATTGTTATTAATTATTTCTTTTTATCCGTATATTTTTACCCTGACTTCTTTTTAGTTTTAAGAATTGAACCGAAATCTAAAACAACATACATTTTCAATATATTCATCATCATCATCATCCATTATCAATCCACTGCCGATTGAAGGTCTCTCAATCCATCTTCTCCGAACTTTAGCTTCTCTTTTTTACATTACTCCCTGCACACTTTCTTATTTCATCCATTCATCTCACATATGGTCTGTTTCTGGGTCTTTTACAATCTCTTGGAATCCAGTTTAAGATTTTAATTGTCCATCTATTATCATCTCTTTTAGCAATATGTGTAGCCCAACTCCACTTCAGTCTTTTAAATATGCTATAGTATTATATTATAGTCTTATGTTAAATATATTATAGTTCAGTTTTTTAATATATTGTAGTCTTATAAAAATATTTTTTCAGTTGATTGCTAGAAAGAATATGAGTAATAATATAAGAAAACAGTCGGTAAACGTTAATAATAGATATCCATTGATTGCCAGTCTCTTAATAAATTCATTTTTGCACTTCAATTTCAAAATAAAATCCCAACCTTCTATGTACCTGATGCACGACCTATTATGCAGTGTAACTATTATAGTGCTTAAACAAATTTTTTTAAACAAAATAATTGTTTTGAATAAAACCATTATTTTATTAGTCATTATTGAAGGGAGGGGGGGTCTATAAATATAATCTAACTTTTATATAGTCTGAGAATTGATTAATGATTGCTTGGACAGGTTTCCTATTGTTTTCATTCAGCCTGCAGAACCGGTCTTATTAACTGCTGCGCATTAATATTTTTCTATGGATTTAATTTCATTTATATAAGGAGATCTCATTTTCGAATTAATTTATACACGCACGTATATGTAGAATAATCCTAATTAAAAAAAATCTTAGTTCAAATCCATTTTCAGTTCGAAAATTTGAATTCTTTGGATACCACAAGGTCACTCAAATATGTACCAATAATCATACTGTTAAAGAAAAAAAATATTCAAATAATATTTCTATATTATTTGTTGTTTAAAAATATTAATTTTAGCAAAAATAAAAAAGATACTTATGTTCTTGATTATGTAGACTTTTTTCCATTTTTAATAACATTTCCTCTCGAGAAATTGTTAATTAATCTTTCTTTTCTCCTGATTCATCTTTTTTCTATCAAAAACGTTGGTATCCTAGTGGTTAGCATAACTGCCTTTCAAGCAGCTGGTCCGGATTTGCTTCCTGATCAACACATTTGATATAGAAAAAAAAAAATCCATTAATAATAATAATAATAACAATAATAATAATAATAATAATAATAATAATAATAATAATAATAATAATAATAATAATAATAATAATAATAATAATAATAATAATAATAATAATAATAATAATAATAATAATAATAATAATAATAATAATGATGATGATGATGAGGGAAAAAGACAGTGGCAATTTCAATGGCAAAACTTAATCGCCCTCTTATAGCGAATGGACTGGGGTTGCATAGCTTACAAACATTTCAAACATTCAAAACAAGGAATGCTATAATTGCTATACTCACTCAATTTCCTAAATTAAGACACTTGGAGCAGATAATACCTACAGATAGGCCCCCTCCAAAAGATTGTTTTTTGACAATCACCATCTACCAATGCAGGAGAGAAAAACAATTCCAGATCAATTGGAGCAAAAATATAAATATTGGGAAATATATAAGTTTATACATCAAAATAATTACAATGAGGAGATCCCATCAATACTAGAAATAGAAAACGAATATCTGATCAAGCAATACAAAAAATGGCAACTAGAACCTAAGTTCCTAGATTTTATAATCAAGATGAATTTGAATGCTTTACCTACTAAATATTTTTTACTCACAGAAGAATGTACAGGTCAGTTGATCCATTCTGTGGCCTTTGCCATATGGCCGAGGAGACTTTACAGCATATAATTTTCAACTGCACGACCTTGGAGCTGACTAGATGCATTCATCAGGGGAAATTCAGAAAACAAAATATTCCAATAATGCAAATTACGTCACCTTATAAAGATAAGTCTATACCAGCCATAAGGGCATCAATGTCAGTCTTATATGCACTTTGGTGCACTAGGTGTATGTTTGTATTGGTAATAACCCCAGAAGGCATCCAGCCACATTTGAGAATAAGTTAATTAAAATTCAAGTTAGGGACAAGCAGATCACCAGCCCGGATATTTATGCAGCTACTTGGTCCCTGCTCAGACAAACAGCAAAGTTATAAATAATGGACAATCCAGTATGTTAAAATTTGTAATCAACTTGAAGCAGTTAATTTACTATATAATGACTAATGTATTCTTTTGAGACAATAAAGGCCCTTTGAAACATCATCTTCATCATCATCATCATCATCATAATAATAATAATAATAATGATGATGATGATGATGATGATGATGATAATGTAAATGTTAAAATTAGTAATCAACTTGTAGCAGTTAATTTACTATGTAACCCCTAATGTTGTATTCTTTTGAGACAATAAAGGCCTTTTGAAACATCATCATCATCATAATAATAATAATAATAATTATTATTATTATTATTATTATTATTATTATTATTATTATTATTATTATTATTATTATTATTATTATTATTATTTAAAGTGGAGATAAACTGTTCATATTTAATTAGAAAAAAATCTTTTTTAAATTCAATTCTATCAACATCAATTTTTTAATATTAATTTATAGTGGATAGATTGATATGCATGTGTACAAAATTTTTACAACTATATTTATATAGATTTTCAATAACATTAGTTATTTTTCTATAAATATTTGAAAACCAGGCACTCTTCACAAACCTGGAGCTTAATCATAAATATAGGGGATTTGAACTCAGACTTCCAAGCAAATTCCCTATATTTACAATTAAGCTCCAGGTTTGTGAAGATTGTCTGGTTTTCAAATATTTACATATGAAGCTTGTATCTTGCCCATCCCTCTTCTATGTATTTAAATGGATAAGGTCCTAGATATGAAGGGTCAGAATGACTTCAGGTCAACATGGGTGTGGCAATAATGTTGGCATCAGCATGGGATTTGGGCTTTCCATCGTCAGATTTTTAATGATATGGATGGCTGAAAAGTTGGAAGTTGCAGTAGATTGAAGCCTGTCCATTAAAGTGTGAGGATTTGCTATCTTAATATAAACTCAACACTGATTATGTATATGTGTGGGAGATGATAGTCTGGACCAACTGATGAATGCTGGCTTAGCATGAAATACGTGTATTGGTGATTATTTATCTTTTCTATATGTGTGTGGTTATGTGTATCAGTTATATGAGATAGTGTAGATAGTTGGTGGGTGCTTGGAAGTCTGAGTTCAAATCCTCTATATTTTCTATAAACTAAACATTTTGTTCTATTTGCTAAAGACTAATTATCAATATTTATTTTGAAATCAAAGTAACTTAATTTGAGTTCATTATCGATAGTCGTTCTTAAAAGTTTTTTAAGCTATTTAATTAGCAGTACTTTAATTTTATATAAGAGTATATTTTTTAAAAATTATTGAAATATCTTATGTCATATATCTTTACATTCATTAAATAATTGCTTCCATTTTTACAACCTAATCTAAATCAGAAAACCATGGGATTTTATGTAATGTTATAAAAAAAATTATGTCTAACTAATATTAAATGAAAATATAGAAGTATAATCATTGAAGTATTAATTATACGTAGGGTTAAATGTCTAAAAAAATCAACTTTATTTAATCTTTTTAAAATATATTAAACTGTTAATAATAGAAAACAGGTTAGTATATAAACAATACTTTTGGTGGCAATATTTTCTTCTTTTTTTTCTTCATATATCATAGCATCGGCTGGGAGGTGAACCCGCAACAACCGTCTGCAACCAACTGTTTGCTTGCAAGGCCGCTGCGCTGACCTCTCCGCTAACAACGCTTGACTTATTTTCTTTTTTCTACAGGTTTTGTGAGCCTAATCACTGATAGTACTAGATCAGGAATCAAACCTGGAACATTAACCTCGTGATTACTGAATTTAAAATGATGCTAATCTAGTTGGTCAAAACTTCACCTTAAATTCAATAGACGCTATTGGTAAAGGTCTAAGTTTGATTCCTATGTTATTGTTATCAGTGAAAAATCCAACCACATCTGAATAAGAGAGGCGAATAATACCACCATAATACCACACCGAAACATTGTGTTATGTACTAACTTATGTTCTATTTCTAACATTTAAGTGTATTTTAGAAGTTTAAATAAAGTTCGAGTTTTTTTAAAGACATCTTACTAAACATAATGAAAAATAACATGTAATAACTACTAAAATGTCTTCATTACAAACCTTCAGACAAATACTATAACTATTGAATATGCATTTTTAATTTTAAACAAATTGAAGTAATTACATATTAATTAAATAATAAACATTCTTGTAAATAAACAATTTAATAAAGCAAACTACTTCTATTGAAGATAAAAGAAGTATATTGTGGTCATCATTCCAATTGATAGTATTTATGTATTTAATATTTACTGAATTCACTATACATCTAGCCCTACTAAATGCTTTCAAACATATCTGTACCTTCTGTATATAGAGAAATTTCCAATTCTCCCAGCAGTTTTTGGGAATATGTAAATAAGGATTATTTAGGTTGTCAAGGTTTATAATAAATAAATTTAAATAACACAAATTTACTTTATGATAACAAGCAAGACAAACTTAATGTTAAAAATTGCAGATTTATGTTTTCTTTAACAAAATGTGATTCATCATTATCTATTCATCTACTAATATATATATATATATATATATATATTATTGTTAAAAGGAGGTTGTCTTGATAACAGTTTGAGTTTGTTGATTGTTATCTTTATTGGGATTGTCTAAGTGTTGGCTGGTTTCTAATGCTGGATATATTAAAAACAATATTTACATAATTCTCTTCAATTCTACTTTTCTATGATTGGTTTAACTTATACCAACTGCTATAAAGGATCCATTCATCAAGGATATCGAAATCGTCTTATTCCACATTGAGAATAAAAAAATCTAGCAATGTTTTTTTTTTTTTATTTCCAATTTATGTCTACCAATATCTGAAAATTTCTACTTAACTTATTAAATGATTGAATGATGCTAAAAAGAAAAAATGAAGAAAGACTATGAAAAAACAGTTCTATACAAGAACTAATCAGAAGACTTTGTCTCCCTTACATACCATTTGGTAGATGTAAAACACTTCTAAAAAAATTACTATAGTCGCTAATCGTCATTTTTACATATTGGATTTGTTTGCTTTCTTCATTTTTGATATTTTATTGTTATTTTTAAATAATATATAATTAAACTTTTTTTTTTTTTTAAAAAAATCGAACTAAAGACTAAATTATTCGTTTCATATATATATTTATTTCATTTTTCTTAATTATATATATATGCAAATTTACAAATAAATATTTAAAAATACGTATTTAAAAGCTTATAAATATATATATGTATAACAGTCACTTAGGAGCGCTTTCAACTAACTTGTAGCCTTGTCAACTATTACGTTTAAAATGTCAGCTTTTCCATAATTCAATGATGTCAACTTTCCCATAATTCTGTGATCTTAATGTTTGCTGCTTGCCTATTAACCAAATGTTGCTTGTATTTACATATTAACATCGCCTCTTTAATTTTCCTTTTATTATTATTTCTTTTAGTTTCCAATATTTTATGTTGTTATAATTAAAATTGAAACCATATATACATGATTTATTATGGGCATAAAAGACAGAAACTGATAAATTATCATTATTTTTAAAATTTTGTTTTGTATTTTGAACCCTTTTAAATAACAATAAATGTTCCTTTGTTCTTTTTTCCAATGTGCACCTCAATTCACCTATATATCCACGGCCACACCCACATGTCCATTTGTAAATGATACAATTTTTATTTGTAAATAAAGTTTTATCCTTTGAATTGTTTATTAATTTATTTAATGTAGGTGGTGCATAATATGCAATAACACATATTCGTTTATAAATTTTCTTAATGAAACTTGCCTGTTGATTTGAAATATATGGTATTGATATCCACAATTTTTTATCAGAAGAATTAACACTATTATTATTTTTATATTTATAAGTAAAATTTTTAATAGTATAATAAACAGAATCATAATTGTATCCAACTTTTAACAATTCATTACAATAAGTTTCAATATTTTTAGTTTTATCTGATGCATATTTACAAAGGTTATCATTTCTAAATAAAAAGGATTTCAAACCTGCCATTTTATGTGACATTGGTACTTTTGATTTATATGGAATATATCCAATGTCATATAAAATGGCAGGTTTGAAATCCTTTTTATTTAGAAATGATAACCTTTGTAAATATGCATCAGATAAAACTAAAAATATTGAAACTTATTGTAATGAATTGTTAAAAGTTGGATACAATTATGATTCTGTTTATTATACTATTAAAATTTTACTTATAAATATAAAAATAATAATAGTGTTAATTCTTCTGATAAAAAATTGTGGATATCAATACCATATATTTCAAATCAACAGGCAAGTTTCATTAAGAAAATTTATAAACGAATATGTGATATTGCATTTTATGCACCACCTACATTAAATAAATTAATAAACAATTCAAAGGATAAAACTTTATTTACAAATAAAAATTGTATCATTTACAAATGGACATGTGGGTGTGGCCGTGGCTATATAGGTGAATCGAGGTGCACATTGGAAAAAAGAACAAAGGAACACTTATTGTTATTTAAAAGGGTTCAAAATACAAAACAAAATTTTAAAAATAATGATAATTAACAGCTTCTGTCTTTTATGACCATTATAAATCATGTATATATGGTTTCGATTTTAATTATAACAACATAAAATATTGGAAACTGAAAAAAATAATAATAAAAGGGAAATTAAAGAGGCGATGTTAATATGTAAATACAAGCAACATTTGATTAATAGGCAAGCAGCAAACATTAAGATCACAGAATTATGGGAAAGTTGACATCATTGAATTATGGGAAAGCTGACATTTTAAAGGTGATAGTTGACAAAGCTACAAGTTAGTTGAAAGCGCTCCTAAGTGACTGTTATACATATATATTATAAGCTTTTAAATACTGTATTTTTAAATATTTATTTGTAAATTTGCGTATATTATTTTGAAGAAATACAGACATCGATTTATAATATTATATATATATATATCGAAAATTGATATTTATAATATAATTTAATTTTCTCCTAAGTCAGCAGTTAAGTTATATGTTCAAGACTATGTTTTTGCGCATTATTACATATAATTTTATAACCTATTTACATCTTTAATAATTATTTTTAATATTTGTACATAATCTTAGTAACAATATTAAACTCTAGTTTATGAAATTTTTTCTTACCATTTTACATGCTATTTTTCCCTTTCTCTTTTACAATTATTTGAAAGTAATTGAAATTTCAATATATATAATATGCCATCTAATTATTTAAATCTTTATATATATGAATTGAGATTTTAACATAATTTTACTTAAGTAATGTTTTTTTACGTCCTTACTTTTTCCCCATTTTTGCCTGATAGAATATCCAATAAAATGAAAGGATTATAAGTTAAATCTGACCGTCTACACAGATAATCTTTTCAACTTTAAGGCTTATTGATTTTTATGAATGTTATTTGGAAAATGGAACCCAATAATTTTTGAGGTTAAATTTTATCTTCATTTCATTTTTTATTATTATTGATTATTGTAATTTAGCTATTTCTCTTTTATTTTCATATTAAAGATTCTGTTTAATTATTACAGTTGTTTAATATAGCTTGGAAATCGAGTTTACTTTTCTAGCTGTAACCAATTAATTCATTTTATTAGATTTTTTTTAATAAAATAATTATTTGTATAAATTTATTACATTATTATTATTATTATTATTATTATTATTATTATTATTATTATTATTATTATTATCATCACCATCATCATCATCATCATTATTATTATTATTATTATTATTATTATTATTATTATTATTATTTATTTATTTATTTATTTATTTAAAATTGTCTTTATATGTTCTACTAAAACTGTTAGTATAATACAAATTTATTTTATCATAATCCTTTAAATTATAAAAATAAACTACAGTTTTATGGCTATATAATACCTTTCTCCCACGGAGACTGTACCATATTATAATCATTATTCTTTTTTATGTTTGTCAAATGAACTCTTATTTGATTAATCCTTTGATCCTTTATGCCTTACTTATTATTGGATAATTAATTAAGTGGCTTAGTAACAAACAATCCTAAGATTTTTTGAGGGTATCTTCACCTAATTAATAAATTCTTAATCATTATTTAAAAGTAAATGCTACTTTCAAATTCATGATTGGTTAATACACTAATTATGACCATGAATGTCTTGGAATTCCATTCTAATTTAATTGTCATTCATAATTTATTTTTAAAAATATAAACTAGATGTTATAGATAGATAGATAGATAGATAGATAGATAGATAGATAGATAGATAGATAGATAGATAGATAGATAGATAGATAGATAGATAGATAGATAGATAGATAGATAGATAGATAGATAGATAGATAGATAGATAGATAGATAGATAGATAGATAGATAGATAGATAGATAGATAGATAGATAGATAGATAGATAGATAGATAGATAGATAGATAGATAGATAGATAGATAGATAGATAGATAGATAGATAGATAGATAGATAGATAGATAGATAGATAGATAGATAGATAGATAGATAGATAGATAGATAGATAGATAGATAGATAGATAGATAGATAGATAGATAGATAGATAGATAGATAGATAGATAGATAGATAGATAGATAGATAGATAGATAGATAGATAGATAGATAGATAGATAGATAGATAGATAGATAGATAGATAGATAGATAGATAGATAGATAGATAGATAGATAGATAGATAGATAGATAGATAGATAGATAGATAGATAGATAGATAGATAGATAGATAGATAGATAGATAGATAGATAGATAGATAGATAGATAGATAGATAGATAGATAGATAGATAGATAGATAGATAGATAGATAGATAGATAGATAGATAGATAGATAGATAGATAGATAGATAGATAGATAGATAGATAGATAGATAGATAGATAGATAGATAGATAGATAGATAGATAGATAGATAGATAGATAGATAGATAGATAGATAGATAGATAGATAGATAGATAGATAGATAGATAGATAGATAGATAGATAGATAGATAGATAGATAGATAGATAGATAGATAGATAGATAGATAGATAGATAGATAGATAGATAGATAGATAGATAGATAGATAGATAGATAAAGGTGGTGTGATTAAGGAAAGCTAATTATCACATTCATGCTATGAATAATACTGTATTTTTAAAAAGGATTAAGGATTGAATATGAGTGATTTATCTATTCGTTAATCTTTTGACATTTATAAACTTACCCTTACAAACATTAATGAACTTAAGAATAAACTTATTAGAATTCTAATTATACTCATGACAAAAATGTTTTTATGGAGTATTAGAGAAAAATTGTTTCACTTTTGAAATGTCATAGTAGTTGATGGCTAGCATTAATTGTTTACATATAGTTACTATAGATTAATGAGAGAACTTGTTTAGCCTCAGGGATTGTCATTCAATAGTAATTAATAGTTTCTTAGCAACATCAAAAGCTAAAAGTTATCTTTGTTTACATATATGTAGTCTCATCATTTTTATTCTTTATTATAATGATAATCCATGGAAATATTTACCCAACATGTGCACACACATATATATAACTAAAACTTCCATTCTACCATACATTTTTGAACATTATAAAGACATCTGAAAAATACAAACGACTCCTAAGATGCATATTTCATGGATAAATGAGAACTCATTACTTGAATATATATCTTCATAATTTGTTCAGTATTTATCAGTAAAAGGATTTTAGATAAGTACATTAATTAATGATTATGACTAATAAACCTCTGTTTCTTCATGTTCTTGCAAGTATGAATAAAGGCATCTGAAGAAGGCAAATGATCCTCCAAGATGTGTGTTTTCTTACAACCTGTGGCATTTGAGTTATGCTTTAACCTGTTTTTGACCTGTATCAATTAATGTATGCTTATTTTTAGTATATCTTAAAAAAAGTATTACCATAAAAAAGAAGAGATGAAGTTTAGATATTTTAAATATTTGTGTATAATTAAATGCATATATATCAATTTTTAACTAAGATTTTCTGGAGATAATCTGTAGTTTAATAAATTAATAATAATCATCATCAATGTGTTTATTTAAAGTGATTAGTGCTAAAATTGTAAGTGCAAAAAAATTTGGCAAGTATAATAGTGTAATATATATATATATATCATTAAATACCAATCAACACTTAGATAATTCCAATATCAATAACAATCAACAAATTTAAACTGTTGTCAAGACAACCTTCCTTTAACGATAAAGGGCTGAATGTGGCTTTTAAATCAAAAATAAAGTAATCATTCCTACCATATTAAACTGAATCTGATGTTGTTTATTAAAATAGTTAAGCAGAATTTGAATTGTATATTATTTTATAAATAACTTATAAAACTTTAAGTCTTTACAGTTATATATATATATCATGTTTCTACTAATTATCTCTAGTAGAATGATGGGCAATGAGAGATAATTGATTAATTATATTTGGAATTCTTATTAGAGATGTCTGCCCATCCCTTGTATATGTATTAAATGGATTATGTTCTGTACATGAGGGGTCAGATTGACTTTAGATCAACATGGGTGGGACAAGAATCTCGGCCTCAGGGTGGCCTTTGAGTGTTCCACCATCAGATTTTCAATTGTATGGATGGTTGAAGAGTTGGAGTGTGGAGTGGATTGAAGCCTGTCCATTAAAGTATGAGGATTGGCTATCTTAATATATATCTGAGCACTTATTGCATATATGTGTAGAGATGATAATCTGGACCAACTGATGATTGCTGGTTTAGCATGAAATACGAATAATTGTGATTAACTTTTTGACATATATGTGTTCAAGTGTATCAGTGATGTGAGATAGAGTAATGAGTGGTGAGTTGTGTGAAAGTCTGTGTTCATATGCCCTATATATTAAAGGCTCTCCGGTATTTTTGTATCTATTTATAAATTAATTTGACTATTGTTATTATTTGTTTAATAAGATTTATGATACATAAAAATTATAATGGGGATGGTATGTTTTTCCAAAGTTTGTAAAAAATTTAGGGATTTTATAATAAGTGCAGTAATAATTTATAAGAAATTTAGAGTTTATAAGAAGCACCAGAAATGAAAAGCTGGAGCTATTATCTTGAATTTTAGATTCCCAACCTTACGGCTGCATTAGATCGCGCAGAACTATAAAATTTATTATAAATTACAAACTAAAAGTTGTAAGTATTTTTCTTTGTAAAAATAAACCTATTACTGCAATCATTGTACATTTAATAATTAATTGTTTTCCAAGAAAAAAAATTATGAAACTTAGAGATCTTTGTAATACTATTATTTGATAAAACTTCTACATCAGTAACAATTTAATTTTGTGTAATCATTAATCGGCCATTTATTTTAAACTAGGTTAAATTGTTGTCTTTATTCTTACAATATTTACCGGAGGGAGAGACATATTCCTGTGTATATTTGTATCAACTTTTTCCACAAAGTTTACTTAGAATTGTCAAGCGTTGGTAGCCGAGAGGACAGCGCAGCCGCCTTGCAAGCAAACAATTGCTTGCAGACAGTTGTCGCGGGTTCGCTTCCCGGACAATGTTTTGCTATATGAAAAAAGTTTACTTAAAATTTTTCACTAAATATTTTTATACAATAAATTTATATATATATATCAAACATTAATTGACCCTTTCCAAGTTATTTTGCTGAATTCTTCAATCCTACTGTTGATTTCGTTCTTCATAAACAAAAATATATTATATGGGTATTTACCAACTTCAGTTGTGATATAAAAATTAAAATGTACCGTATATATAACTTTCACAAACATTATCACCAACAATATTTCTCTCTGATCGATGTTAGATATAAAATAATATTTGATTCTAAAAAATTCATTCTGCATTCATTGAATTTAATTATATAAATATATATTAGAATTAAATAACATATTCACCTTCTCAATTTAATCAGGGTGTTGGAGAAACATTTTTCTTCTCACCAAAAAGTAATCTAAATTAGTCCACTAGGTCTATCAAGATACTAAAACTTCAAACAAACAAAGAAATCAAAATAAAGATCCTTTCTAGTAAATACGTACTGACGTCTTTAATTTTTTTTATAATCACAAAATATTATACATCCTTTTCAATCATTATCGATCCATTGCAGAATAAACATTTATCCCAAGTTTTATCCAGTTTAGAATATCTCTAGTCTGTTTTCACCACATCTACCCAGTATATTTCACTCACATATCTCACATGTTGCCTTTTTCTGGGTTATTTATAATCTTAGGAAAACCAATTTAAAATTGCAACTATCCATCTATTATCATCTGTTCTAGCAATATGTCCAGCCCAATTCCAGTTTCTTAATGTTTTCGATGATTTCAATATCATCGGTCTGTTGCCCTTCTTGTTATTTTTAACATATATTTTTACATATTTCATTGAAGAGGAAATCTTTGTATTGATTTTTTAAGGGTCCAAGTATCACATCCATAGATAGCACTTGGTGAAACACTTATTAAAAACATTGCTTTCCAAACAGAGGCATTTTTCCTTTTAAGTTATTTTTATCAAAAACACTTCGAATTTAATTCTATAATAAATTGTATGTCCATTTACTATTATTGTAGTCTTTTTAACATTTGCCTTTAATCCTACTTTCTTACTTTCATCAGATAATTCTGCACATTTTCTGGAACTCAAGCATTATTTGCAAAAAAAAAAATTACATCATGTGCAAAATCTAAATGATTTGAATAATCTCTATTTACCTTTATTACCTATCTTCCCATTTTAATCCACAAACCTGGTGCAAAAGGTTTTGGTGATATGGGAGTCATTCTGTGTATAACCTTCTCAGTATCAATCTTTCTAGTATTACTATGTAATCTAATCATTGCTGTTGCATTTTGATAAATATTCTTTAGTATATGGCAATATCCTGGGTCTATGTATTGATGATCGAAGGCTTTAATCACTGTGGAAATGCTTATAGAATCAAATACCATTTTGTAATCTACAAAATCCAAAATTATTTACTGGCAACTCATACTTATTGTTTCTTTCCATACTTTTTCACAATACTTGGATGTAATCTGGATGTGATCCACTATGCTAAAACCAATTTTAAATCCAGCTAATTTTTTTGGTTGATTAAAGTCCAAACTTTTCTGTAGGCATGTTATAATTATTTTACTTACAACTCAATATGACATATTGCTAGAAGAGATGATGATAGATGGACAACTGAAATCGTAAACTGGATTCCAAGAAGTTGTAAAAGACCCAGAAAGAGACCACATGTGAGATGGATGGATGAAATAAGAAAGATTGTAGGGGTGATGTGGAGAAGAGAAGCTAAAGTTCGGAGGAGATGGATTAAACTTGGAGAGACCTTCATCCTGCAGTGGATTGATAATGTTTGATGATGATGAAGCCTTTTTAAAAAATATGATCAATATTCTGCTAGATAAAGGTTACCCTCAATTTAGATAAAGATTTCTCTCGATTTAATCCAGTTTTTCTTCTCCACCTTATTCCAAAAAAAATTCATCATGTAATCTATTCATTTGACATATGGCATTATTCTAAATATTTTACAATCTTTTGGAATCCCTTTTAAGACTTCATTTGCATATTCATAACTATCTTTTAGAAACACATTTAAGCTAATTATATTGTAGCCATTATTTACAGTGATGGCAATAATATGTGGAAGCAATTTACTACCCATGCATTTTCCTCCTCTTATTATTCTCACCAACTGCATATTCAGCTGCATTTGAAGGCTTAACATTGTTCTTATATTCTTATATCCATAAGCAAGTTCTAATAAGCCCATAGCCAGATTTCTTTTAATAATTCCATCAAATTTATTTTAATGTTTTTATCTGTAACAATTTTCTGTCGGACAGGGTCTCTCCAAGATTAATTCAGTTTTCTTTCTTTACATCATTCCAGGGTTTTTCAATATATAATTCATTCATCTAACCTATGATCTCTTTCTAGGTCTGTGTAATCTTTTAGAATCTCATTTAAATCTTTAATTGCACATTTATAGTCATCTATTTTAATGGCATATCTAGCTAACTCCTTATCAGTATTTTAGTTCTTTAAAATCTGAAAGGTGAGCTCAGCTGCCTTGCAAACAAGCAGTTGCTTGCAGACAGTTGTTGCAAGTTCGCCTCCTGAGACAGTTGTTGCAGGTTCATCTCCCGGCCCATTTTTACTTTTTATTTGGATGAAAGTATTTGAACATTTTTTAGATATTTAACATTTATATTTAATCATACTATCTTAATTTCTTCTCATAGCTTATTTAGTATTTTCTTGAATTCTAGAATCTCTTTGCCATACACCCTTAATATTTTTAATGTCACTGGCATAAAGCCTAATTCTTACTATTTCATTTTGATAAATATTCTTCAGAATTTGTCAATATCCTGGGTTTAAGAATATATATAAAATTAAATGCCCTTTCATGGTTTAAAAAATGCAAAGCTAATGGTAACTGACACTCATTAGTATTTGTTAGGTAACAGGAAATGTCCTATAACTATTTTTAAATCTAACTTGATTTTGAGTGGTTTAAATCCAAATTACATATAATATAATGATCTTCATATAGAACTTGGATAGAATAGACAGAATATTAATAGGTCACAAATATTTTATTCAACTACCTTGAATATCAACATCACTACTGTAATTTTTTAATCACATGATTTTCTAATCACATGACTTTTTAATAAAATATGTTACATTGACTGTCAGTATGTATTTTTTATTTCTTCATTTGCATTTATAAAAATATTTTCTAATAACTTTATTATTTCTTGTAGATATTCCTTTTTTTATGGATCCAGTGATATATCTCATCCCTTCATTTAAATTAATTGAATATTCAAAAATTTTTATTACAAGTTTTATCCTGTCTATAGAAAAGAAAGGCATTCGCCCCCCCCCCTTTTCACTTGGTTGCTTAAACAATTTTTTTTTTTAATTTAATGTTAATAAAACAAAAGATTTTAATAATATAAAATAAATGTGAGAAATTCACAATTGAAAAATTGAAAAAAAAGTTTGGAAGAATCAGACCTCTTGGGTACCCTTCAGAAATGTACCGGGCCAGGTATTAATAAAGCTAAATTCAAATTAAAAATTTTAAATATACTTGTTATATTTGATACATGAATTTAGACAACCAAAATGTTGGAATTATTTTCTAAAAGTTTTAATTATAAATTTATTTAAATGCACATTGATTACATAAATAATATTTACTAAGGCTGTAACCTCAAGAATATGTGTGTAAAAATGTGACAGTAGGGACCTCTACAGGTCTTAACCACAAGCTTACATTTTGGAAGCTTGTGGTTAAGACCTGTAGAGATCCCTACTATCATATTTTATGTGCATATTCTTGAGGTTACAGCCTTTGTAAATATTCCTAAAAGTTTGTAAAATTATTAAAGATAAAGGGTTGAATTACTGCCTTTGCATAAAATGCTTAAATTATGATTTACTTAGGTATAGTGACTTATTGATATATAAAAAAATGTAATGGTTTATTATCAATTTTTTACTAGTGTTTTTAATTTGGTTATACATTTGACGTGTGACAGCTTTACAGGCAAACATTCATGCAAAATTCTTATATACTTTTTATGACACTTCTTATTGCTAATTGACTTTTTTCTTTATCAAGGTAACTAACTATTTTATATTTTTGATATTTGTCTTTGCTTTTGTTAGTGTTTTTCCATTCCACTATTGTATTTCTTTATGTAATCAGTACATCTTTTTCCATGACTACACAGAATTTCAAATATTCAAATAATTTAAATGTGGTTATTTTAAAATATTTTCATATAACTTAAGCTTTTTTTGTCAAATTTTCTCCCATTTCAGAATTTATTGAAAATTGCACTCTCTTGTAACATCTACTGGTGAATCTGTTTTAATAGAATATAATTTTATTTCGATCTTAGCCTTATCTGAAGTCTGTTTATATATATATATATATATAACAATAAAATAATCATTGTAATGGTAATTAACTATTATAAAGTCTTTCAATCCACAGAAGTACTTTCAGTTAATTCCTTAACCCTCCTCAACTGCTATTAAATTAAAAAAACACAACAGAAGCAAACACCATTAACTCAAATCCCATGAATCCCAAATTTTAATGTTACCAGCTTTTCTATTAATTATATTCAGTTTATTTCTATTTATTAAAATTCCTTCTTAATTATTCTTTTATTGTGGTTTCTCTCTTCATGAAGAATCATAACACTTTCAATATCAAACTTAAATTTGTATTTACATGTCCTTTCATGATACAAGAAAACTGAAGCAGTCATTAAATCATTATCATTTTTACTTTTCACCTGCTTATATAACAATTCATACTCTTAATCTTTTTTCAATACTGCACCTCAATTCACCTATATATGACAACATACACCCACAAAGAATTGATAAACAGCATTACTTTTCTACTTGAGGATGACATTTTTAGAATTATTCACTAAGTTATTCACATTATTTGTAACACAAAATGAAACACACACGCATATATATATATATATATATTAAAAACTTCCACTTGAGCAAATGCAATATATGGAATAAATTATTCACTAAGTTATTCACATTATTTGTAACACAAAATGAAACACACACATATATATAAACACACACATATATATATATATATATTAAAAACTTCCACTTGAGCAAATGCAATATATGGAATAAATATTCATTTTTTATTATCAATCTTTAACTTTTTTAAATCATTGTAACTCTTTTTAAATTGACATAATGTATTGTTAATGCGTTTAATCTTATAACCAACGTCAAGCAATTCCTTGGCAAACATCTCTTTTTTTTTTTTAATTTGTCACATTGGTAACGACATAATTTTTCATTATGAAACAATAAAGATCTAAAATTTGCCATCTTATGCATAATTGACACTTTTGAATTATAATTTTTATATCCCCCTTTTTGCCATGGTTGATTATTAATTGATAACTTAATAAACTACTATTTTTTTGTGATATTTAAATCCAAATATTTAATACTTTTGTCCTGTTTCTTTTCAATAGTCCATTTCAAGCCACTCAAATTATTTAGCTTCTTTATGGTCAAATGTATAGTATTGATATTTCCACAAACAAAAACATCATCCACATACAAATAGTCAAAATAAGAGTCATAGATCACATGACCCTATTCTCAAATAAGAGTCATAGATCACATGACCCTATCTTCTTAAGCTTGTAAGTTATAAACAATGAGGATTGCCAATTCCTCAACAAGCTTTGTGATAAATGCTTAGCTAGAGAAAGCATTTAAAATATCTCTTTCAGGACCCCCCAAACCTCTGACTATGGTTTCATGCTTTGAAACTCCTCAGAGAGGTGCTAGGGTAGGTTCAGACACTAGATCTAAAAATACCAACCCACATACCTTTTGTAAATTTTAATATCTTTAAAAGTACACAAATCTAAAATACTACTCTCACCTGCAGACAAGACAAAATTGTGCATGATGGTAAAAGTAGTAGACTTTGGCCAAAAGTTATTGAAAATAATGTTATGGGTACTGTCTGTGGTTAATGATATTTTGCACAATGCATGAATTGACTATCACAAGTATTTTGTTTAGGTAGAAAAACCACTATAAAGAAACATGATTGCATTCACACTCAATACAATGGGATTTAATAGATTATCCTTAGAAGTCAGAATACAAGAGAAGATAATCCTAGAGAGCATTTACAAATGAGTTTGTTGAACATATAGATTAGTAAGTTCCAAGATTAAATGATAGAAGCATTAAAAGTCGATCTTATTTCAGTCATACAAAAAAATTGATGTTTTTAGAGGTATTTTTAGATCTTTGAGATTGAAGCATAGAATTATGTGAATGAGTGTATTATGTTTACAAATAAATCTATTCTTGAATTCACTAAAAAAACATGGCTGTTATTCAGACAATAGTACTAATGATGAAAAGGATTTTTCACTTAGCAGAATAATAAATTAAATGTCGACTTCATAATGAATGTGGACATCTGAAGGTAGGAGTACATTGACAGACATAAACACTTCAAAATGATTAGTAGATTAAAATTGCCAAAAAGATCTATTCTAAAAAGATATGGTCAAGATACTTTTTAATGTAATATCAGCAACATATGGATTTGAAAAACATATTGCAATCTTATTAAATTCAGAAATGGTTCTCTTGCATATGACCATATATTAAACAAGTGGAAGGAGTATTTTGAACATCTTTTCAAAAATAGCAACTGGGACCAGACTTTTAATCATATATCCATTTTATCTACATATTTAGATTTGGACAAAGGTATGCAGTTTAGTCAAGTCAAAACAGCTCTCTGTAAACTTAAAATGAAAAGGCTACACTTTCTGATGAAGTATCTAGAGAAGTTTTAAAATATAGTGATGACATGGTCGCTTCATAAATATTACATTTTTTTAGGAATATGTGGACACATGATGTTGCTTCATCAGATTTTAAGAATGCTTTTATTACTCCAATTTAAAAAAAAAAATTGAATAAAAATGATTGCAAAAAATGAGCTTGGAATATTATTGTTATCCACCACCTCAAAAGCAATCTTAATAATTTTGTTAAATACGTTGCTTCTAGTCACATTAGGTTGTTAAAAAAAGTATTGTAAAAGTAATGGAGCAAATACTAATATTATATGGATTTGGCAATAAAATAGGAAAGATAAAGTTATAATACTTCATAAAGACAATAAATCATTTATTTTAGTAGATCCCTTGGCGTAACTGATAATAATTCAATTCGCCAATTATTTTCAATCAAAAACAATGATTAAAATATAAAGGCAAAGGATTTAAAGAGATTCGAGGGGTACTACTTGCTTTTCAGTATTTTTTTATATCTATAATCAATAAGTGATATTTGGATAATCTATTAGCTCCATATAAAGGCATTAGAAAAGTTTTCTTTAAACATGCTCTGTAAAATTGTTAAAATACAACGGCCAGATCATAAATATCAATCAATAAGTAGATTCTTCAACTTTCTGAATGTGATATTATAGAATCCACTATTATATAAACAGACCTTCGTCATCCACTGGGCATGTAAAACTAATGAACAAGATTTTTTAAAAGGATGTTTTATGGATAATTTAAGCATGGCTTTTGTGAAGAGATAGAACCTATCTATACTATAAGGTTTATCTCAAAGGTGTTGTTAAATTGGCCAATGTTGAATGTTTCTATTGGGAAGATATGGAAGATATTAAAATATGTTGAAGTATTTCAGAAAGAAAAGTTTACTGTTGAAAAAATTAAAAGACAGTATCGCTAATATCCAGCGTGTTCTATATTTGGACGTATTTATGATTCAAAGATTGGTTTATATAGTACTGAAGAGCAGTTTTTTTCTCCTTTTTTTTCTTCGATTTGGAATGGCCATACTCGCGAGTAGCTACTATGTATACATATATAGGGTTTATATATGCTACGTAATTAATTTCTACTGATAACATAATTTTTCAGCGTGCAGTTATTATTATAATTTTTTTTAATTGACCAATTCTGCTTTAACAACGATCAAATATATATGTATTTGAAGAACAGCTCTGTATCTTATATAATCAAAATACATATTACTTTTTTTTTTAATTTTAGAAATAGAGAATTGTTTAACAAACGAAATTAAATGTGTGTTTTCCTCTATTACAGATTGTTTTGTTTAGAATACTGGGAATTATTTGAATATCTAACTCATTTTATTTCAAACGCTCACTTTCAAATTAAGAGATATTTGTAACCAAATCAATATTTTTAAAGAATAGAAATCACGTAATCATTATTAGAGATAGGTCATGCATAAACTTTAGAGGATCTTTTATACCCGACGTTTTATTGTTCTATTTCCAAGTAGAAAAAAAAATACTTCTTTATATAGCACTCTTTTTAGCGAGCGTTTTCATTCATTTGCGCGCAAGTAACTTTTAAAATTCCTATTAGATTCCAGTCTTTTTTTAATAAAGGCAAGAAAAAATATTTTACAAAAGTTATATATATGTGCTTCAGCATTTATCACACTCAAGTATATATATATCCACATGCTCTCGTAAATCAATTAAACTGTGTGTTGATATGATTTTAATATTAGAATTTTTTTATGATATACCATGAATAAATAAAATAAATAATCAGAGAGTTTATTATTCGGAAATCGCATGACGTTTAAGAGTCGCAATCCACCGACTTTGAACTTTAGAATTCATTAAACTGCACAAGCTATATTTGTACATCAAATTAGGGACGTAATACCCCGAAAAATACTCTTAAAAACAACACCAACAATATTTTTTATAATTTAATATTTTACCACTTTGCAAAAA
The DNA here is from genome assembly GCA_028023455.1 of Epiperipatus broadwayi. Classification (NCBI taxonomy): domain Eukaryota; kingdom Metazoa; phylum Onychophora; class Udeonychophora; order Euonychophora; family Peripatidae; genus Epiperipatus; species Epiperipatus broadwayi. The sequence continues at coordinate 5,770,424 of JAQFVV010000043.1, read as the reverse complement.
ATATATTTAGATTAAAAACAAAATTAAAAAATTATATAAAAAGAATTTAAATCACATTAAAATATATAATGTTTGCGGGATTCGAACTCAGACGTTCACACGACCCTCAATTCTCCACGCCATCTCATATTGTTGATCTACCTCATCACATACATGTTGAAAAGATAAATAATCACTAATATACGTATTTCCTGTGTGTGATCAGGTGGGTCAGCAATATGAGATGGCATGGAGAGTTGTCGTGTGAAAATCTGAGTTCGAAAATCGCATACATTACATATATATATACATATGCAGGTTTAAGCCTGCATAATGTATTAAAATATATTGTATTTTCATTAATTGTTTAATGACATATTATTTTATAGAGCGCTATGTTTTTATACTATAATAGTGATATTAGCGATTAAGCCAATGCACATGCGCTTTAAAGATAAATTATAAATGAATACACTCACTTTTCCCGACACCAAGATATAGTTTTTTTTAGAAAAGTTGGAATGAATCCACCCATCCGAAAATAACATAATTCAACAGGTAAAGGGATTTAAATATTTGAGTAGTTATTTGAGTGAGGATGGAAGAAGCGAAGATGAAGTTAAAAAAATGAATAGCATGGACAAAGGAGGCATTTATTAATAAAAAGAAAAAAAATATTTAGTGGGTCTTTGAAAAATGAATTAAGAAAAATATTAATTAAATGCAATGTATGGAGGGTACTATTGTATAGTTGTAAAACGTGGGCAATGAGTAATAAAATTAGAAATAGATTGAAAGCCTGTGAGATGTGGACGTGGAGAAGAATGATAAAAATCAGTTGAGTGAATAAAATAACAAATGAAGTTTTAAGAAGAGTAAATGAAAAAAAAATATTGATTGAGGAAATGAGAAAGCAAAACTGAATTGGACATATATTAAGAAGAAATTATAATTTAATGAAATATGATTTGGAGGGAATGGTGAGTGGAAGTAAGAAGAAAGGATGGAAAAGATTGATGTTGTTGAATGATATAGGGGATGGGAAGAGTTATATGGGATTGAACAGCTGGACAATGAAAAGAATGAAATGGAAAATAGAAGAATTGATTTTGTCACTATTGTCTGGACCTATCCATTTGACAAAATACTGTTGATAATAAGCAATACATAAAGAAATAATACGCATTTGTAATATTTATTTGAACTTTACACATCTTAATAAGCGGGATTCGAACTCAGAGTTTCACACTCTTGCATAAGAGTATCATTAAAGTTTATAATTCCAATTTTAAATATTGTGAATTTAAATTATATTACAAAGATGGCTGAGCAAAACAAACTATCACTAAAATGATCACGTGTTATTTGTTGAATATGGTACCTACTTCTAAGTTACTTGAATGTGCTTTTATTCACAGAACTTATCATACATACATAACAAAATTGTCTGTCTACTTCGTTGCATTCATCGTTTTTTTTTTTTTAATTGCACACAAGTGTATTTCTACAACCTTTTTTTCTAAAAAGTTTAGTAAATGTTTTAGCAAAATTGCTTTTAATATTTAAATATAAGTATAATTAATATACTTAGAGTTTAGATGTAATATAGGAGATGTGAACACAGATTATTAAGCTCCTTTTAGCTGTCCACTCTATCTCATACAAACAAATACACACATGCGAAAAAGATAAATAATCTCCAATATATGTATTTCTTGCTGAAACAGCACTCATCAGTTGGTCCAGATCATCATCTCCCACACATATAATCAGATAATAAAATTTATGAATTATCATTGAATACCAAGTTGGCTTTGTTAACTTTGTTTTTACAATTAATTATCTGATGTATACAACATCTATGTATAAAATGTTCTAGATTGGGTCATATTGCAGAAAATATGGCAAGATTTATCAACTGGATCAGTTGTGCAGTAATGAGCAGAATCTTAGGTCATGGGCAAATGTATCTGAAAATGTATCTGAAAACACTTTACCTACTTTAAAAATAAGCACACACTCTACTGATATGCTATATCTATAATGCACATTCTGCTGGTTTTGCTATATCTATGGACAGTATTCATTTGGAATGAAATAATACAGGCTAAACAAACTAAAAAGACCAAGAGAACAAAACAAATACTTCAAACAAACCAATAACTCTGGACCTCCAATCCTAAGAGTCAGTCATAGAAGTACTCTTTCTAAAATTGACATGTCTCATTTACAAACAATCTCCCAGTCCATGAACAAAGTTGAGATTGAAACATAGGATTTAGTTACCATTTCCCACCTGATACAACATATAAAAGAACATTTTTTTTAATAATAAGACCAAACCACGCATAATGCAATAGACCAAATCACACCCTCAGTTTCTGAGAACAATAAAGACACTAAAATACTTGATCCAGGCATTAAACATGCTAACCAAAAGCAAGAATCAAACAAATTCAAGTAAACAATATAAATATTGCTACAATCACTGTGTGTGGCCTAAACTCACATAAAAGAAGTACACTGCTAACTCATATTTCTAAAGAATCACTATTGTGAGATAAATTCATTGTAGGAGAAACAAAAATTTCACCGTTACCAATTTGGCCAGCTATCATTAATGCTCTATATAAAGACCATATTTTCTTTCATAAACTAAACATCAGACAAGTTTAGACGGTAAGAGATCTAATGAGTACAAAATTATATTGATAAAAGTAAACATAGTACACATATATGCAATTATCCATTACTTTATCAATCACAGCCATTTTACCTCATCTCAATATTCTCAAGATAAAGATGTAACCAAGTCACTTTTGATTGCCCAAACAAAATCTTTCACAATTTAATTTCTTTTACCTTGCTATAACTTTCATCTTTGTATCCTCCTGGAGTAGTTTAATTTATTGGAGAGCAAAGCCATCTCTCATTGATCAGTTTTCTGCAATCCATTTATCAAGTATTTCATTTTCAGACCATGCTTGTTAACTCTCAAATTATACAAATTTCAAAATATTCTATCATTCTCTAACTTTACATTTAAATGGCAGGTTCCTATAGAATTTAAATTAACTATAGATGGTTTTTTTTACTATAATCAGTGCAAGACATTACTATCATTGTCTGCAGTACTTTTTTTCTGTGGATTCTTGGTTAGTTCTAATTATTTAAAAAAAAAAATTGCTGTGCCAACCAATTAACAAGTTATCTCTCAAATAACTTCATAAAACAGCCTATTCAAAATATAGATATAGCCCTACAAACTATCTTGCAAATGTCAAGCATTGTTAGCTGAGAGGTTAGCGCAGCCGCCTTACAAGCAAGCAGTTGGTTGCAGATGGTTGTTGCAGGTTTCCCTCCCGACCGATGCTATGACATATAAAAAAAATACTATCTTGCAAATGAATGATGCCAAAACTCATCCATAAACAACAAAATGAAATAGCTTTAGTAAGTAAGTATTACTAAAACTTATATTAAGTGGCATAAAATGGTGAAACATTATGGTGGCATAACAGCATTATGTAAGCTAGACTCATTTGATGGAATCAAGTGATGCTTTATTGGTTTAAATAAAATATTTTTTTTATAATTTAAAGAAAATTTTTATTCATAGAAGTCATTAAAAGACTATTTTAGAAAATAAAAAATAAGTTTTTTTCAGATTTCACAAATGAAATCTTGGATAAATCACATTTAACAATCAGATATGCAAGAAGTCATACCCAATTTTTGTATCAGCACCAATTTATTCAAATGGGCATTACTCACATGTTTATTTAAATTATTATTTAGCATATGGTTTCCCAATATGTTTTATTTATTAAAGCTGATTTTTTTTTAACTTCTAGCATTTTTTTTACGTTTTTTCCTCATGTGTCATAGCATCAGCCAGGAAGTGAACCCACTAACCCAGGATAACTGCTTGTAAAGCAGCTGTCACTGACCTTTCGACCACCAATGCGTACTTATGCTTTTATTTACATATTTTTTTAATTTTTTATTTTAGTTTGCATTTGAAATTTCTTCATTAATAAGATGTGATATATTGGACTATTTACATCATTTATGAGTAAAAGTTGAATGTATAGAAAATTTTAATCTTTATTTAAACTTTCCAAATACAAACAACTTGTTAGTAATAACACACAAATAGACACTAGATGGCAATACTATAAAAAAAAACACCGAATCCCATGTAAGATAAAAATAATATTATTATTTTTATTTTTTTGCTAAATTGTTTGCAAACTCTAAAAAATATATTGTAACCAGGAATACATATATATGCAAAATGTCAACTAGATCAAAAGCAGGAAGTAGGTAAAAATTGAGTTACAAAATTTCATAGATAAAGAAATAAAAACCAATAAGTTAAATAAAAGCATATAAATAATAAAGTCAAATGGATCTCTTTTTATATTCTTTATAATTATAGATATGGTAATTATAACCCTTATTATATACTGTGGAATAAATATTTTATAGTTAGATCACTTTTACACACAATATGAAATTTTCAAGTAATAACTAGAATATGTTTAATATTTAAAAATGAAGAAAGTTTTAATTCCAAAATTGTCATAAAAGTAATATATAAGCACATTTGTTCAGTAAAAATCCACAGTACATGAATTATTACATGATCCCATCCTTTCACATTCTGTTAAAAAAGTAATGTGATGTGAGGTGATGCACTGTAACTTCTCCTTATACAGAGTCAGGAATCTCTCAGCAACTATGCCCAGAGAAATCTGTTAGCCATTTTACCCCCTCTTTCCATTCCCCACCTTAAGTTTTCCCATATTATTCTCCATCCCATTTCCACAACATAATCATTATAAGATGTGATGTGATGTACTGCAGCTTCTCCTTAAACAGAGTCAAGAATCTCTCAACAATTATGCCCAGAGAAATCTGTTAACCACTTTATTTTCCATTCCCCAGTCTAAGTTTTCCCATATTCTGCTCCATCCCATTTCCACAACACAATCTTTGTCAACTCTATGGCCTTTATATCTAAATCCCCCTTATCTTTTCCCAAACCCAGCCTAAAGCCAATATGAGATGGCTTGGGGAGTTGAGGATTGTGTGAAAGTCTGAGTTTGAATCTCTTACATATATCTGTATGTGCGGATGTAAGCCTATACAGTGTATTAATTTAATTATCTTTGAGTATATTGATAGCTGTTCCACTTAGTGTAATATTGAATATCACATTTAAATGAAGTTAAACATAAATATACAAAAAATTTCAAAAAAACTTACTTTATTACCACAATTATGTACAGGGGATTCGAACTCAGACATTCACATGACCCTCAGCTCTCCATGCTATCTCATATTGTTGACTCCCCTGATCATACACATGTTGAAAAGATAAATAATCACCAATATACATATTTCATGCTAAACCAGCAATCATCAGTTGGTCCAGATCACTATCTCCACACATATACATAATCAGTGCTCAGCTTATATTAAAAACATAGTGTGTTAAAGGTCTGCCAATCCCTCACATATGTATGTAAATGGATTACTCTCCAGTACATGAGGGGTCAGAATGACTAAATGGACAACATGGGTGGGATGACAACCTTGGCACTAATGAGAGCCTTGAACATTCCATCATCAGGTTTTCAATGAAATGGATGGTGAAGAGTTGTGGGTTGGAGTAGTTTGAAGCCTGTCAATTAAAGTATGAAGATTAGCTATCTTAATATAAAACTGAGCACCGATTGTATATATGTGTGGAGATAGTAATCTGGACCAACTGATGATTGCTGGTTTAGCATGAAATACTTATATTGGTGATTATTTATCTTTTCAGCATATATGTGCTTGAGTGTATCAGTGTTATTAGATAGAGTGAACAGTGATGGGTCATCTGAAAGTCTGTGCTCATATATCCTATATTACATATATAGACACATGTATATAATAAGCCTGTGTTTCAGTTAGTACATTGTAGAGATGTCTGCCCATCCTTGCATATGTATTAAATGGATTATGTCCTGTACATGTGAGGTTCAGATTGACCTTAGGTCAGCATGGGTGTGACAAGAATCTCGGCCTCAGGGTGGCCTTCAAGCATTCCATCATCAGATTTTCAATTGGATGGACGGTTGAAGACTTGGAGTGTGTAGTAGATTGGTGCCTGTCCATTAAAATATGAAGATCGTCTATCTTAATATATATCTGAGCACTTATAGTATGGTGTTGGAAATGATAATCTGGACCAACTGATGATTGCTGGTTTAGCATGAAATACATATATTGGTGATTATTTATCTTTTCAGCATATATGTGCTTGAGTGTATCAGTGTTATTAGATAGAGTGGACAGTGATGGGTCATCTGAAAGTCTGTGCTCATATACCCTATATTATATTACATTATATATGTGCAACTGTGTGTAAACCTGTACAGTGTATTAATTTACCACAATTATTGCACTTTATTTTAAAATTAATAGTGCCTTCTTGAACCTCTCATACAGTAATATAGAATACCACCCTTTGATGAAAATGAAATGATAAACATTAAAAATAGATACAATGAAAATGACATAAAAGTTGGATCATTATAAATTAATTTGACATTGTAAGGCGTTGATATAAGTAAATTATGGTGTTAATGAGGAAAACAAATTAAATCATAATTATATTTCATAATAAATGACCAGCATACAGTCTTATTTAAAGCATTTTAAGATTTGATGTACTTTTTAGCAAAGATCACATAAAGGAGAAAAATAGTGTATAACTAAAAACCAACAACGTAAGGATTGGGGCCCATAGAAGTATAAGACTTTTTCTAAGAAGTGGACGTTGCTTCATATTAGATCATTTTTTCTATCAATACAACTGCCTTAATTTGATTATTTTGATTAATATTGAATAATAATAACATTATACCCATTTATTAACTAATATTGGATAGTAGTTCTTTTTCCAATATGATAAATGAAGACAACCATTTTGATAATAAATATATCATTGAAAAGCTAACATTTCTAAAGAAACGTGTTTTGATTGGCCAGCAGAATTACAGCTTGATACCACCTTATTAAAGCCTTTTCTGTTAGTGTAATCTAAACTATTCTTTGTAATTGGTTCTCTGCTCCAAAGATAATATCAAGAACATTATCAGTGTTAATTCATTCTGGAAAATTAGGGGTTGTTTCGTCATTTATCAATAAACTCTTCCTACTTCAGAATATTGTAAAAAAATAATTTCATTACTAATCTTCATATGTGTGGAGATGATAATCTAGACCAACTGATGAGTGTTGGCTTAGCACGAAATACGGATATTGGTGATTATTTACCTTTTCGACATGTGTGTGATCAACTGTGTCAGCAGTATGAGACAGTGTGGATAGTTGAGGGTCGTGTGAAAGTCTGAGTTCAAATCCCCTATATAATACATAATAGAGTGCAGGTACGAAAAAGCCTGTTCTATAGAAAAAATTCACATTTTTTTAATGTAAATGCCTTGCCGTGGTTAAGTGCAGTAATATAGTGTCAGACTTTGGAGCATAACGTTGGCACTTCCGGTGCTTGAAGTTGTTATCAACACTGGAACAATACAGAGATTCTAATTTCTTTTTATTTATTATTGGAATTTTAGAGCGAATCCCTTTACTGAACTGTATAATTCCACTTTCAAGTTTGACAAATATATATATATATGTGCTACCTCAAACTTATATATCATAGAAATTACAGGTTTTATGTGTGTATATATATAGTGGCATTTGTGTTTGTATGTGAGTGCGTGTGTAAAGTTATGTAGCTGACTGCATTACATCAATGCATTTATTTATTTGTCAACGTATTTTAAATAAAATATAATTAATTTATGAATTGCCATTAGATATTTAGATGTTTGACGGACAAATAATTATTTGGACATGTATAGCTATTTTTTTTCTACTTATACAATACCCACTTAGTACAAATTTCAAAATTTTCATCATTCTTGTATTCACGCACATGTGAGTAAAATCTTCGTTGGAGGGCTATGTCATGCCTTTCTGCTTTTGACAAAATAATGAACCATCCAGAAATCTGCTGCTTCCAATAATCTCGCACGTGCAGTAATTCCCGTTTTCCCATTATCTTGGAACCCAACTGTTTTCCTCATCATCGCAAGTTGTAAAGTGGAATTTTAAACTATAAACGCCAGTCATAAGTATTAAAATAGTTATTTATTGTATTTTCGTCAAATATTTTAAATGTCATTATTTATAAAGAACTACTTTAAAATAAACTCTTATTGATGCACATACTTTTTTTTACATTATAGAGCACCCACAATTGCTTAGTAAAAAATAAATACTGCAGAAACAACCATTCAATATCTCAATATTTACGTGTGTACATATCTGTAATTCAACGGTTATGTATTTTTGCACATTTGATAAAGGTGTGTATTCACTTAACACAAAAATAAAATATTTTTATAATAGCAAAATATAAGAAAGGAATTTGCTGTTAAGTGAAAGGAGACCCTTTGATTACTCTTAGAGGCCTTAAAGGAGCCGTGCAGGGCAAATTCCTACTTTCCATTCCATACGTTCTTGTCCTTGCAGCTGGTATTACTATAATATTTTAAAAACTAGTATATTTTATATATCTGGAGTATATAATACAGGGATTTAAACATGGACTTTCAAGCACCCTTCTTCCAACCACTGACACACTGACCACACACATGTGAAAAAGATAAATGATCTTCATATATTTCGTTCTGAACCAGCACTCATCATTGGTCGAGATCATCATCTCACACACACATACATAATCAGTGCTATACATGAGCGGTCAGAGTGACAAAGTCAACATGGGCATGACAATAATATTGGCATTAAGAAGAGTTTGGGCATTACATCATCAGATTTTTAATGATATGAATGGATGAAGTGTTGGAGGATGGAGTAGTTTGAAGCTTGGTATTTAAAGTGTAAAGATTTGCCATCTTAATATAAACTGAACACTGATTAATATATGTGTGAGAGATGATGATCTGGACCAACTGATGAGGGCTGGTTCAGCATGAAATACGTATATTGAAGATCATTTATCTTTTTCACATGTGTGTTGGCATGTGTATCAGTTGTATAAGATAGAGTGGATGACTGAAGGGAGCTTGAAAGTCTGAGTTCAAATCCTGTTATTACTATGTGATTATTCATATAGTATACAAATACGGATGGGCTGTTCATCAGCACACGTTACCCAGCGAGAAGAGTTTATTGGCTTTTTACCTCCAATTTTAAAATTAAAAAACATCATGGTCTTGCTTTTTAGTTTCCTGACAATTTTTAATTATAATCTGTTGAGTTTTCTTAAAGCCAGAAGGAATGTGTGTGTAAATGATTATTTTTTCTAATAAAAAGCCCACATGAGATGGATGCTTGAAATAAGAAAATGTGCTGGAATGATATGGAAAAGAGAGTTTAGAGATTGGAGAAAATGGATTGAACTTGGAGAGACCTTTACCAGCCGTGTATCGATGATGATCGAAAATAATGATGACGATGATGATACTTTAAACTCCGCGTAAAATATTTATTCATTTGCTTTTTTCTGCCTTTTGTATTTTCAAGATTGAAACTCCAGCTAAATAAAAACATAAATCAAAATAACTCATAAATTCATAAGAAGACTTTTTTAAAGTTGCTTTTATAATTGCTCTAATTTCAATAACTTATTTTATACATTTAAAAAAGAGTTACATTTTTTTCTGATTTTCAAAATTATCCTAATAAAATAATTGCCAAATATTATAATAATTTTCATCATTATATTTTACTATTAAAATATTGCAGGAGTTATCAGATGAAAGTAGGATTAAAAATAAATGTTAAAAAGACTAAAGTAATGTTCAATGGATTTTTTTAAAAAATATGAAAATAAAGATTGATTATGATGAGTTAGAAGAAGTTAACAACTACAAATACCTTGGTCAAATTATTAATACAGATGGGAGCATAATGAATGAAATTAATCATAGAATTAAACTTGGTTGGAGTGCTTTTGGTAGAAATAACTTGATACTAAAAGGAAATATATCTATGTCTTTGGAAAGGAATGTTTTTAATAAATGTGTTTTACCAGTTTTTAGATATGGATCTGTGACTTGGACATTTAATAGAAGAGAAATACAGAGACTTCAGACCACTCAAAGAAGTATGGAAAGATTCATATCAGGAGTAACAAGAAGAGATCAAAAACGCAATATATGGGTAAGAGAACAAACAGGTGTTACTGATCTCTTAAAAAATTAAAAGACAAGTGGAGTTGTACTGGACATATTGCTAGAAGATAGATAATAGATGAACAATTGAAATCTTAAACTGGATTCCAAGAGATTGTAAAAGACCCAGAAAGAGACCACATGTGAGATGAATGAATGAAATAAGAAAGTGTGCAGGGGTGATGTAGTGAAGAGATTATAAAGATTAGAGAAGATGGACTGAACTTGGAGAGACCTTCATCCTGCAGTGGATTGATAATGGTTGATGATGAGTTTAATGATAGTGGAGAGCTTTATCTCTGTTCATGTAAATGTGTATATGCTCACATATAGAGAAAAGCTTTAATAATTTTAATTAAACAACTAGTCTTAGCTAAGATTAGTTGTTTAAAGTTATTAAAGCTTCTCTCTGTATGTGCGCGTACATGCATTTATATTAGTAGGTTGATTAATATTCATACAGATCGTTTTTTGAAATGTTATCTATTTTCTCTATAAAAATATTTACATATCAAAATTATAAAGTGCTATAAAGTTCACTAACACTTGAATATTTGCATTCAAACTTGCTTTTGAGCAGAGTCAAATAAATAATTAGATGAATTATTGCTAGGGAATTCACAAAAAGTTCGAGTACAGAAAGTGACACTGTTGTGGCCCACATCTATAGATTTTGAATCCAGAGTCTATCATTCTATTACAAAATTTGTACATGCACACATTTACAAAATAACTATTATTACTTTTTGAATATAGATGCATATTTAATAGAAAATAAATACATTTCTGAATTTACTAATGCACTTATAAATAAATTTATCTTTCTTATTGCTATTGCCAAATCCATATAATATTAATATCTATATTCTGTATTACTTTTTACAATGCTTTTTTACAACCCACTATTGACAGTTTCGATTGCCCCAGCAATTTTCTTCAGAACATCTACTTACATTTCCGAGTTCTGAAGAAGATTGCTAGGCAATCGAAATTGTTCAATATTGGATTATAAAAAAGCATTGTAAAAAGTAATAAAGAATATAGATGGTGCAGTTATAAATAGTCATTCACAAACAAGAAAAGGCATTTTAACTTCAAAAATGAAAAAAAAAATAGGAGAAAGAAAACATGGCCAAAAAGTTTCGTCTTTTAATGATGATAAAAAATCAATTATTATCTTAAAAAATATCCACAAATATTATACATTCGTTCAATTGCTCTGTTTATTTAACATCACGAGATGCTGTTTGTTTTTTTTAATTTTGTTCTATAGGGAACCGTATTTTTTTAAAAAATCACGGCCTTATATAATTATAACTATCCAATATATCCCATCATCAATCAATATTGCACTTTTTAAAAGTGTCTGTGAAATAATCTTTATAATGCAAATATACTTCACATTAAGTTCACTTAAAATATTTTTTGACAAGACTATTATGCTTCTTTTTTTTATTATATATCATATTGTGCACTTGGAAGTTATTTTATGTAGCAAGTTGATGGTCATACCAATTGCCCCTTGATATTGTTTTTTCCCAGAATATTATGAAGCAAAAAAAATTGCAAAATAATGATATATATATATAAGAAATAGACAGTTTTTTTTTATGTATCAAAGCATTGTCCAGGAAGTGAATCCGGACCAGATGCTTGGAAGGCAATTATGCTAACTACTAGGCCATCAATTCTGGACAAGAAATAGACCGTTTTTGTTTACCAAAAATTCAGAAATTGCTAGCAAACTTTTTAAATTATTGGATGTTACCAGAAAAGAAAATATCTAAATACCTTATTTCATTATCAATTTCTTTCATAGTAAACCTAATATTATCAACATTATTATTAAATTGTTTATATAATTTATATATTGCCTTTTTATTACCAATTATCAAACTATCATCTACGTATCTAAAATAATGTAGTACTTCTTTTTTAATTATACTGCCTTTTATAATATTGATTTCCATGTCATTAATGAACATAGATGCCATAAGCCCACTAATTGCACATCCCATTACCCATCTCTTATTTATACTCCAATATTCATTATTATATTTAAAATATAAACTATTATTTATTAGGTTCAATGCTTCATTTATAATACTAATTATGCTATTATCATTGATATATAGAGATAAAGCCTTTATGACGATACTAATGCTTTTAATTCTAGGGATACTAGGGTACATCGATTCTATGTCCATCACAAAGATACTGTGGTTTCTATTTATATTCATCATATTTAATTTATCAATAATAGCCTCTGTATTTTTTATACAATATTGTCCATAACCAATAATATCAGCTATCCATTTGTTTAAATATTTACAAAATTTATGTAAAATGAAATTGCTAAAATTAAACAATAATCTTAAAGGGTTATCTTCCTTATGCGTTTTTACCTTACAAAATATATATGGGTTCTCATATGAATTAGGATATAAAGAATAATATTGATTGTCACTTATAATGTTATTAAGCTTCATATTTTTTAACAATTTTACATATTTATTTTTTATATTATTTGTAGGATCTTTAGATAATCTACTATACCCCTCATTTTTTATTACACTATCTATTCTATCATTATAGTCCTTAGCATACATTACAACAAAACGACAACCTTTATCTTCTTTACTTATTACAATCCCAGAGCCATTACACATATATATCTAATTTCATTTATTATTTTTCTGTAGTTATAATCCCTATTAGAAATACTAAGTTCGTATAAATGTTTATTTAAAACACAATGTAATTTCTTTTTCTTCCCGTATGAAATATGTGCCAATTCAATGTCTGTTATAATCCTCTTCTTTATATCTTTGTCTATAAATGGGATAAATGATGGATTTTTACTCAGTAAATTACTCTTGTTCACGTGAAAATTTATAGTCCGTTAAATTTACAAAATTGTCTGAAACATGTTTTTTATATTCCATAGATTTATAAGATTGCTGAATATTATCATATCTGCATGATCTATTAGTGGAAAATTTATTAATCAGCCATTCCCATTTTTTAGTATATTTAAGGTGTATTTATAATACTATTTATTACGATGATTATTTAAGAAAGCTTTGAAATTATCCCAGACATTTATCCTTTTTAATATTGGTTTTATAATTTTATTTAAGCTTCTAAATCTATCCAAACTTCTTTTAAAAATGTAGTATTTTTTCTATTTATAAAAATCTGCAACAAATAATTCTCCAATTTATATATTAATCTATTATTATTTGAGATCTTCTTATTCCTTCTAACGTTAATTATATATGCTTTAGGCATAATCTTATGTAATTTACAATTATTTAAATAAGATAATTGACCTTTTATTTTTTCCATATGTAAACATAATTTAGTTAATTTCTTTACCTTAATCAAATCAATCGTATCCAAATTATCTCACATATTTCCATAAATGCTCCATATCCCAAACAACCGCAGTATTAATTCAAAAGTAACGTTATAAATAATATCGAAATTATTATACTAGAAAAGAATCAGAATTAAAACCAATTCTTTTAAACATATTTGACTATTGTATACTTGAAGTGCAATATAAAAAGAAATTGGTTTTAATTCTGATTCTTTTTCTGTATAGTAATTTCGATATATATATATATATATATGTAACTTTATAAATAAATATTTGAAAATACAGTAATTAAAAGTCTATAAAAATTTATATGTATAACTATAACTTAGAAGCGCTTATCTACACCTTGTAGCTTTTGTCAACTATCACATTTAATACATAACCTTCCCATAATTAAGCTTACAGAATTATGGGAAAGTTGACATTGAATTATGGGAAAGTTGACATTTTAAATGTGATAGTTGACAAAGCTACAAGGTAGTGAAAGTGCTTCTAAGTTATAGTTATACATATAATTTTTTATAGACTTTTAATTACTGTATTTTTAAATATTTATTTATAAAGTTACGTATATTATTTTGAAGAAATACAGACATTGATTTGTAATATATATATAATACAATAAAAACAATAAATATTAAAATTTATAAACATAGCACTATATACAAATAAATGCTTATTTACATATGTTTAAGTTTCATTTGAGAGTGACATGACGTTTAGTAAATTCTAGATAATTTTGTCGACGTCATTCATTCAGACATCATAAACAGTAATTTAAAGTGAGTGGTCTATCCTCATGCTTTCATTTCCAGTACTTAAGATTTGCCCATATATAAGCATTTGGGTTGAAAGAATAAGTGGATTTATTTTATTCTTTCATAAATACTATATCTCATGTTGGGAATGAAAGTATTCATTTATTATTAACACTCATAAAAAAACGCATGCACAATAGCTTGAAAGGCTGATCCTTAATGTATTACAATAAATATAACTGTAATTAACTATTATATTCAGCCTTTCAATTTGCATAAGTACTTTCAGTTAATTCCATAATCTTTCTCAACTACCATTAAATTTAAAAAACATACTGGAAGCAAACACCATCAACTCAAATTCCATGAATGCTGAAGTTTAATGTTAGCAGCTTGTCTATTAATTATATTCATTTTCTTTCTATTTATAAAAATTGTCTTCTTAATTTTTCTTTTATTATCATTTCTCTATTCATAAAGAATCTTAATCCTTGCAATATCAAACTTAAATTTATATTTACATGTCTTTTCATGAACCAAGAAAAACTGAAGTAGTCATTAAATCATTATTATTTTTACCTTTCACATGCTTGTATAACAATTCATGCTCCTTTAATCCTTTTTACAATACTGTACCTTGATTGACCTATATATGATAACATACATCCACAAAAAATTTGATAAACAACATTACTTTTCTGCTTGACGGGTATGATATTTTTAGAATTATTCACTAACGTTATTTGTAACACAAAATGAAACATTAAACACATTCTTATATATATATCCTTAAAAAATGTCACTTAAGCATTTGAAATATATGGAATATATATACATTTTTTATTATCAATTTTCAACTCCTTTAAGTCATTATAACTCTTTTTAAATTGACATAAAGTATTGTTAATCTGTTCAATCTTATAACCGACTTCAAACAATTCCTCGGCAAATATCTCAATATTTTTTTAATTTATCACACTGGTAATGACATAATTTTTCATTATGACACAAAAAAGATCTAAAACTTGCCATCTTATGCATAATTGGTACCTTTGATTTTTCCATATATATATATATATTAGCAGAAAAATGAGAGAGTTAAACAACTCTTTCAAGAAAAAAACTTTATGCCAGATTGCACTCCATACTTAAAACACAAGTTTTTAATATCTATTATTAATTTTTTAAAAATCTTATTGTCATAATCTTTATACAAAAAGAATCCACAAATAAAACATTATATATATATATATATAATCAACAACTTTATATTTATATACTTATGATTAAATAATTATGTTTATTTTTTTTTATATATTTTTTTTAATCTTTTTTTTTGTTTTTAAAGAAATCAAGTTATTTTATTTTCATGTTTAATATATGTAGAATACTTTTTATAAGAATAAATAATAATTAATAAAATAACAAAATGTTTTTATTTCTATAAATGTACTAAAAGCTAAAAATTGCACTGAAAAGTAGAAAAAGAAATTTTCTTTAGCTTTCACAAATAAAAGTGTGATGTGGAGTCTAAAAAAATCATTTAAATAAACTTGTGACTAAAGTCCTATTATCTATAACAATATATTCAACAAATCTGATATTAGAGAATATTACTTGTCAAGTTCTGAACTTGATTGCCCCACAGTTTTATTTGTAAAAAGCAAAAAAAAAAAATATTTATTTTTACTTTTAAGTTTGCTTATATGAACAAAGCATTTCTTTAATTTTTTTTAAATATTTTTTTTAATTTCTGCTTTCTAATTTTATTGATTTAGTTACAAATTAATACCATTAGATGGCAGCACTATAAAAAATACTTGATTACATGTACAATTAAAAATTTACATTTTTTTACTACTTTTTTTGCTAAAAATTGTTTGCAAACTCTAAAAAATGTATTGCCATTAAAAATACATATTCATAACTTTCACTATTATATATTGAAAATCAGTGAAAAGTGAGTTACACAATTTTACAGACAAAGTTAAATAAAAGTGTATAATAGTCGAATAGGTAGTAGCTAGAGAGGTCACATGCACAATAAAAGGGACAGATAAGCTTTAATTTGAATATTTTTAGTTCATTTTTTATTATTATTGCACATTTTATAATTGATCGTATTATAAATATCTATACTACAATTAGTAAAATCAAATCAATATATGCCTTAAGATTTGATATGTGTCATTATTAATCAAATTTTATTTTCATTATACCAAGCTATAAAATTATTAATATCATTGTGTAAAGAAATTCAATCATTTAATGTAATTATTTATTTGAAAATCTTATAGTCATCAGCATATCATAATAAATACGAGGACTTAAAATCATCCTTAATATCATTCATGCATATGTTGAATAATAAAGGAGCCTGAATGCTATCTTTGGGTGCAACAAAATCACAATTATATAAAGTTGAGATTTTATTATTGTATTTAACAAAAGCTTTCCTATATTTAATAAATGAACTAACCCATTTAATAAACTCTACATAAAAACATAAAACTGCAATGATTTTGAATAAGAATATTATGATTTACTTTGTCAAAAGCCTTAGATAGATCAAAATAAATTACATCTAATCTCTGTCTATCTTCTATAGCATGAGCAATATGATCAAATATAGTGATGAGATTACAAGAATACTTTTTAAGCATTAACCTTTTTGACCATTATAATTATTTGATTAGTTGATTTATATCCATAAAATTATACTTTCTTAATACAAAGTTAAATATCAAGAAGTTCAGAATAATTGTATTCAATCCATTCTTGTAAATAATTTGATTGAGCTTAATAAAATGTTATGTAGAATTTAAACGACTTGTAAAAAGTTTCCAAAATGGTGAGCAAATAAAATAAAGGAATAAAAACAGATGGAGAAATAAAAAGATTAATAAGCATTAGAAAGCTATGTATAAAATTATTGCATTTAATTCGTGATAAAATAATGTTAAAAAAATGAGTTTGAGCATATTAATTACTAAACAAATTTTTAATAAAGTAATTTATGAACGTTAAAAATTATAATTATGAAAGAAACTTGTCAAATGGTTTGTTTGAAATATATATTAAATATATCAGGTGTGGTATAACAATTAAAAAAAGGAAAAAATAGCCTTTAAAAATCGAATTTAGAAATATAAAAAAGATTTTTTGCAAAAATAAAATAAGCAATATATATATGCACACACAACATGTACGTAATTTAGATATTTAATTGTACTTTTATTACATTTTTGAATATACTTTTATATGAATATTAATAAAAAGATTTTAAAAAGTTGCTTTTACTAATAGTTCATCTGTAATTAACTTCTTTCAATTAAATGTTATAAAAATAAAATTTTTCAGTTAAGGTTATTTATATTTTTTATTAAACAGTAGAAAAGGCAGACTTTTATTTTATAAGATAAAATAATTAATTTTTATTATCTTGAGAAAGATAAAATAGGTAGAAAAAATATTCAGAAGTTTAAATACTATTTATGTAACTTTTTAAAAAAATAAAATAAAATTTATATTTTATATATTTTAAAAAACATTTTAAATATTTGTGTATATCTTTAAATATTCTACAAATTTAATACTGATTAGTTTTATTTTAGCAAAAGAAAGGCAGATAATCATTAAAAAACTGCTCATACAATAGAAAACAATGTATGTTTATAAAACGGCATACATTTTTTAAAGTTTCATGCATTGCATATGTAGAATATAAAATTAAAAAAGTTTATATGTAACTTTTTTTATTCTCATATATTAAGGTTTATGCAATATTTAAAACTAACTGCTTTATTAATCAAAAATTATATGCGATGTTTTTTAATTATAAGATTTAGTATTTGCAGTGTAAGTAGTATTATTATTTGCATCTGGGTATTATTATTATTAATATTACTAGTACTACTACTACTATTATTATTGTTAGTATTTTTCAAAGATAAACTTTATTTGTCTTAGAGAGTTACAAAAGTTTTACATAGCTTAGATTGTTGTGTTTCCTTTGGCAATCTGTAGTTGTAGGTTTACACATATAAACATTGATTTACTGATTTACATAGGATTGCAGGAATTTTTATATACTGTGGATTAGTTACAAGAGTTTTACTTAGTTTGGATTGCTGTGGTTACATGGGCAATCCATAGATATAGGTTTACATATGTAAAGTTGATTTATTGATTTATATGAGATTACAAGAATTTTTTTATGCTGTGGATTAGTTATCTTTGAATTTGCTTCAGAGACGTCTATTAAGATGAAGGAAATTTCAAAGCACTAATAATATGCATAATCATGAAATAAGTAAATAAACTAGGAAGAGGAAAAGGTATATATATATTTCCCTTCATCAAAATATATTCCTTGAACAATAAATATTTTTGCACTTTTGAGTTACATCTTCCAAGAAGGTTAATGTCTTTTCTTTAATGTCTTAAATAGCACACATTTACATCCAAATAATTATTTACTGACATGATCTGATGGACTCTACTATTATAGAATGAAGTGTACGGTACCTTTCTAATGGTACAATGAGAAATAATGATTTTTTTTTGCTTCCACCATAATTATAAAATAAATGAATACTTTAACAACTAACGTTATGATAAATAATAATCTTGAGATACTTCTTGTTAATTCTGGAAAAGTATACTATTGTGTATTGTGTTGCCAAATAAATGACTAGCATCCCTGCTAGATTATAGAAGACATACACTTCTCTTATAAGCTAATGCATCCTAATATATTATAATAACAATAATCATTATATAAAGAAGTGTTTAATCTGCTTGACAATTGCATAAACAAATTATATAAAATTAGAAAATTATAGCTCTTTATTCAGGATATCACTCAAAATAATAGAAAAGGTACTTTTTATATTCTTCTACTACCCCATCAACAACACAATAAAGATAATTAAGTTTAATTATTATACTTTTGTTAATAAAATAAATACATAATGTGCAGTCTTTAAATGGATTATGTAATCCAAAGCAAGATTGAATTAATATTTAATTTCCTTTAGTTACAATCCCAGTTTGGAACTGAAATATTTATGGAATATTTGCATTTAAAGTAACAATGGGATATTGAATCTGCATAAAATCAATCATCTGATTTACCAAGATTTCTGTTATCAATAAGAGTTGTGAATACAGGCTGGATTAGAAGTTGGTTCTCCATTTTCTCAGTGGCAGCAGCATGGAATCAATTAGATTTCTTTTTTCCTACAGATGCATTTTTCTGGAGATTTTCCTGAGAGGGGAAAGGTAAATTTTATCTACTCACAGATCATGGTGATTATCTGTCATCAGCTTGATTTCAATGTCTATTGGAGAGAGTGACTTTCACTTTCACTCTTAAAACTTTTTTCTTTTTTTTTTTTACTTTTTGACTGCCAACAACTCTACTGATTTGACTTTTACTTTTATTTTTTTTTCTTTGACTCCCTTTCTAGAAAAATTAGCCCAGTATTTATATGAAAACTTTTACTCAGCAAAGTCTTTGTTTAATCCTATATTTTTTTTCTTAACACCTATATTATAACTGCCTTTGTTAGAAATGAAAATAGACTGGTTGATTGATCTTTAATTTAAACCAGTGGCAAAATCCCATTAAGATTAATCCAAGGTATGGAAATTTCAATTGCATTTTTAACTGCCATTTAAAGATGAGAAAAAATTAACATTTCCCTGCAACTCTATGAATGTTTTAAAAAATAGACTCGTAAAAATTGTTATTTCCAAAGAAAGAATGAGTCAACTTTCTTTGACATTTGGGAAAAACACATAGACAAAGGAAATATATTTTTCTTTTCCAAATATATAACAAGAAATGCATTTTAATAAAACAAGATATATATATATGAGCCCTCTCATTCATCAACCCACACACATATATCTGTATATTAATTTCCAACAAAATGAAAAAAAATGAAAAATTAGATATTTGATCTTTAAAAATTTATATATATATACTATTTCTAAACAACTAACATGAAGCTCTGTGTGTGCATACACACTAATCGCTTCAATATATACATATAATTTTTATAGAGCATAGTATTTATTATAATATATTCAGAAGTAAACCAATTTTCATGCATGTGCTAGTTTTTAATATAATTTGATACACACTCTCCCATAAGCAAATACTTTAAAAACATATGAATCACTTGTCTTTCAAGCTTATCTATATAAAAGATAACCTTTGTTTGTCATGCGTTATTCAGGGCTTGAGTCTATTATATCCTTGACTTTTTAAACTATGTTCAAACTGTAAAAATGTAATTCAAATATTACAGGAGAGAGGATTATCTCATTTTTAACTACCTACAATTAACATATAGCAATTTAGAATGTAAATACATTGATAAATATTTTACTTTTTATATAACACAGTATTTATTGTAATATATTTGAAGTAAACCAATCTTTACACATGCGCTACTTTTAATATAAATTGACACATACTTACCCATAAGCAAAGATTTTAATGATCAAATGAATCACTTGTCCTTCAAGCTTATATATTTATAATCCAATCCTTGCTTACCATGCAATATTCAGGTCTTATTTCTATTGTATGACTGATATTTTAAACAATGTTCAACTTGTATAAATGCAATTCAAATATTTCAAGCGAGAGAATTTATATTATTTTTAACCACTAAATAAAATATTAAATATTTGATAACATTCTGATATTTAAAATTCAGAATCTTTTTGAAAGTAAAGGTTTTTTTTTGTAGAGTACAAGTAAAGGGAAATATAATAATATAAAGCAGAAACTTGATATGGTCAAAAAATAGATCCATCATTATTCATTGAAGCTCTTATTTCTTTTTTTTTTTTTTATAATAATAAATAGAATTTTAAATTGTACATAAAAATTTTATTTCATTATGTATTCCTTATGAAAACTTATTATATTAATAAAAATAAATCCTAAATAAATTGTATTTTATTCTGGCAGATATATTTTAAAACGTGAAAGGAAAAACAAAAAGCAATACAGACAATTATGATTATTTAAAAATAAAATCCATAATGACACAGATTTTTTTGAAGTATTATAAATGATTTAAAATCAAATACAAAAATCTCTATTTGGTGCAAATAATTTTGAGTTTTCTGATTTTGACAAAAATATAAAACATTTTAATACAACAAAAAAAATTTTTTTTTATTTAAAAAATACAGATTAATTTCGCTTAATTCTATAATCTACTTTTAATTAAAAAATTATTTTTTTAAGTAATTAGTTTTAATAAATGTAAATTAAAAACAGAACGATGGTTATTAAATTATATTATTTTTATTAATCAAGCTGAAAAAGATCTCACTATACATCCTGTCATTAAATATCTTTGCATATACTATAAATTGTGGGTTCAGATAAACTGGTTAAGGTATGTTATATTGAAAAGAAAATGTAACTATAGAGTGTGAAGAAATATTGCACTCAAAGACAGTTGCTAGTTAATATTTATCAATTTTGAACTTCTGGAAGATTAAGGGATAACTTTTCTATGATTTTATATTCCAACATGCAAAAAATAAACAGCATGCTTGTATGCAAGCCTCCAAACTATCAAACCTAATCTGTGTAAATAATAACCAGCATTTAGTCTGTTCTGGAATTATAATAAGAAGCCAATCTATTTCTTTATTATGGGCATGATCATAAAAAGACAGTTTACTAGTTGAGACTTCAATGTTATTTGTTATGTATATGCTAATTTATATGTGAATGAAAAATAGGTAAAACTATCAGTTGTTTTATAATGTATATGTGTGAAATCTATTTTATTAGTTTATGGAATACAAACAGAAGAAATTGGCTAGTAAATAAAACATATATTGACATATTCCTTTAAATATTCACTTTTCTGGTTATGAAAAGCTATTTTTTTAATACTCTGACATGCTTTAATAGTAAAAAAAACTGGAATCATCTAAATAAATTACTCTGCTTACCATAAAATATACTGGTAAAAAATAAAAATGGTAGTTTGTATCTTTTTCACATTTTTGGTCATATATTTATGATTACATCCCTGCACAAGGTGTTAAAAGTTGAAAAAAAAACCAGTCCCTACCATGTGTGGGAATCATGTATAGAAAATTACACTACATATTTTTTTTCACTATTGGATAATCTCTAATCTAATGAATGATTAACAATTATTAATATACTTTCTAATGCTCAGATTTACTTATCAAGCACATAGGATTATGTAAGTAAATAGAAAGGATTTCATCTTTTCACATATGCACCATAATAATTTATATAAGCTCAACAATGCTGTGTTGAGTATAAGAAAACTCTCAAATGCAAAAACAAGTTAGAGACTTTATAAAAATAAGATGGTTGTTTTTATCTTTCTAAAGTCCCTATCTTGTGTTTGGATATGAGAGTTTCTCTGTACTCAACATAGCATTGTTGACCTCTTATTAATGGTGCATATGTAAAAAGGTGAAATCCTTTATATTTAATTAAATAATATAGTTTTTTTTTAAAATGATTTGTATCAAAGTTGTGAGGGTAGCAAGTAAACTGTAGTAATTTGCTATTAATATGTAGCTGAACAATAATGGTTCAGCATGAAATGTGCATCTTGGGGCCCATATACCTTTTTCACATCTTTGGTCATATGATTATGATTGCGTCTTTCCACAAAGTGTTAAAAATGGTTAAAAACCAGTCCCTATCTTGCATGAAAGTCACTTAGTAAAAAATATACTACAGAATTATTAGTCATAATCGTTAATCTAACAAATGACTACTAAAACATATTAATATACTTTCTCTAAATGATTTGTGTCAAAGTTGTGAGGGCAGCACATTTGACACATCAAATAAACTGTAGTATTTTCTGTCTGTCTATCTATCTATCTATCTATCTATCTATCTATCTATCTATCTATCTATCTATCTATCTATCTATCTATCTATCTATCTATCCATCCATCTATCTATCTATCTATCTATCTATCTATCTATCTATCTATCTATCTATCTATCTATCTATCTATCTATCTATCTATCTATCTATCTATCTATCTATCTATCTATCTATCTATCTACCTACCTATCTATCTATCTATCTATCTATCTATCAATCTATCTATCTATCAATCTATCAATCTATCTATCTATTTATCTATCTATCTATCTATCTATCTATCTATCTATCTATCTATTTATATATATACTAAACAATGATAAAGATATGTGCAAGAAATTATGGTCTGAGACAACTGATAAGTACAGGGACAGCACAAAATATGCATTTTGGGGGAGCAGAGATCTTTTTTACATGTCCTTGGCCATATGCTTATGATTAAATCTCTCCACATGGCGTTAAAAGTGGATAGAAACCAGTTTCTATCTTGCGTGAGAGTGGTGTAGTGAAAATTACACTACAGAAATATTATTCATTATTGGATAATTTCTAGTCCAATAAAAAACTAATAAAGATTATTAATCTAAGCTGTCTTTTCTTAAAGTTTTATTGTGTAATTTATAAAAGATGCTTTAGAATTAGATAATATATTAAAATTAACAATGTGTTAGTTTTTTAAAGACAAATAAAACTCCAGAATTAAAAAAAAAAAAACACTATCTCTAAAAATAATTTTAAATGTAAATTAAAAATTAATAATTAAAAATATTTTTATTAGAATGTACATGTATGTGTGCATACAGTATTTCCATTTGACTATTTATTTTTTGTTAAAATGGAACAGATACAATTTATAAAGTATGTGCACATGTATATGCATGTATACACATATATGTAAGTTCATTAACTATATATTATTAACCATGTGTGGTTTAGCACAGTTGGTAGAAAATCCTGGTTTGAGATTGGGATATCTCAGGATTGACTCTGATGCTTCACAGGTCTGGTGTTTGAACATCTTATGAATCCCTGAGCAATAACACCATACATTTCTTTTTTGTATATTATTAAAATAGAATAATCTTTATTAGTTTAATAATTATAGGACTATTATGTTTTACTGTGTGTACATGTTTTTGTTTTTATATACATTTATAAACAAGGCAAAACTCTCCATACAGTAGGGTCATCCTGTGCCAACCAGAGTAATCAATGAATTCCAGAAGGCTTAGCATAAAATTCCTATCTAATGCCCACCCATCCAATATCCCCAGACTAGTTTCTGGCCTGTGGCCTTTGTCAGTGAGGAGCTTTGGATCTGAGAGCACTGCACCTAGGCTACAAGCTGGAAACTAGTCTGGGGATATTGGATGGTGGGCATTAGATAGGGATTTTATGCAAAGCCTTCTAGCATTCATTGATTACTCTGGTTGGCACAAGGTGGCACTATATTATGGAGAGTTTTGCCTTGTTTATAAACAATTATGTGCTAGTATAAGAGATGGTGATCATGTGATGTTTAATGGTTTATATACATTTCTTATATAAACTATTTGCTATTTATATATATTTGTAAATTGGAATGAGTTTTTCATTTATTGACATATTTTCAGATATTTATTGTAATTGGTCAAAATCAGAATAATGAATTTGTATTGTAAAGTACTTATTAGACCTGTCATTATTATTATTTTAATTAATATATTTATCAATCATAATTTTAAGTTATTCCAATTAATATCTGGGTATTTTTTCAGTCTCTAGAGTCTTTATGATCCCAGAGCTAGTTCAGCCATAATGGTATTTCCCACATATATACATAATCGCTTATACTGAATGTTTCTTATGTATATAAGTAGATGGGTTTGAACTTAGGATTTTTCAGTCTATATTCATTCTTCATTCCATCTCAAGCAATTGATACACATGAAAAAAAGATAAATGATTTCCAATATATATATATATATATATATATATATATTCTAGTTCTGCACAATATATATATATATATATATATATATATTGTGCAGAACTAGAACTCATCAGATCAGCCAGATCATAATATCCCACACATACATACAATCAGTGCTTGGTTTATTTTAAGATAATAATTCCTTAAACTTTACTGAATAGACATCAATCTTCTCATTCTTCCAATTATTCAACCATTCATTTTATCGGAAATCTGATGATGGAACACTCAAAGCCCTTATTGGATTTAATATTGTAGTCAAACCCATGTAGACATAATGTCAATCTAATACCTCATATTACCAGACCATTACACATTCACATTTATTAATAGGAGAGATATTGTATGTATATATATATATGGAAGATTATGATTTGGCCCAACTGATGAGTGCTGGTACTGCATAAAATACATACATTGTGGATTATTTATATTTTTGTATGTACATTGTCATGTGCATCAGTTGTTTGAAATGAAGTGGAGGATGAGTATAGACTAAAAATGCTAAGTTCAAATATCTCTAACATATAAAAAAAAAAAACATCCAGTATAAGCAAATTAGATATTGCCTTGGAAAGAAATTATATCATAGTATACATTCAACCCATCCCTTTCCTATTTCTATATATGAATATGTAATGGTCCCAGAGAAGTTATACTGATATTATATCTACATGGGTATGATTACAATATCAAATCCAATTAAGTCTTTGAGCATTCCATCATCGGTTTTTCAATGAAATGGATAGTCAAAAAGTGACAACATTGAAGTCTGTCCAATAAAGTTTAAGAAATTGCTATCTCTAAATAAACCAACCACTTAGTGTATATATGGGAGATTATGATATGGCCCAACTGACCAATGCTGGTCCTGCATGAAATATGTATATCAGGGATCATTTGTCTTTTTTGCATGTATGTGGCCATGGGTATTGGTTGTTTGAGATGGAGTGGAGGATGACTTGTAAAATCCTAAGTTCAAATCCCACTTCTTACATCAATGTATATATATATATATATATATATGTGTGTGTAGGTATCTGTTTAGATGTCTAGATGGTTTTCTATAGAGTTATTTGTATAGTGCAAAACTAAAGATTAACATTAAAGTTCACATATTTCATTTTATTTATGTATTTTAGGATGATCATTAGTTTATTGGTGGGAATTATACTCATATTACCTGATAGTCCAGAGCATTGATAATGATATATTAATATAATGATTCTAGAATTTTTTTATATATTTGTTATTGTAGTTATTTTATAACTTAAATATGGGTAAGCAGATGACATAAAGATGATTGCTTTTATATTATGTCTTAGATTGGGCATTAACTCAATGATGATTGGCCTAAAATTTAATTGTATACTCTTTTTAAATTCACTCACAAAGGATGACTCTTGCTTCTTCAGGACTAAAGCTGGTGATGATATATTGTCATGTTTTTTATTATTATTATTATTATTATTATTATTATTATTATTATTATTATTATTATTATTATTATTATTATTATTATTATTATTATTATTATTATTATTATTATTATTATTATTATTATTATTATTATTATTATTATTATTATTATTATTATTATTATTATTATTATTATTATTATTATTATTATTATTATTATTATTATTATTATTATTATTATTATTATTATTATTATTATTATTATTATTATTATTATTATTATTATTATTATTATTATTATTATTATTATTATTATTATTATTATTATTATTATTATTATTATTATTATTATTATTATTATTTTATTATTATTTAGTTTCAAAGCGAAACTTTATTGAGTCTAAAAAGTTACAGAGTCATATATTGATTTTTTACAAATGAAAAACAAATTACAACTTTCAATACATAAGTCTTTATCTTTTCTGCATACTTTTTTCTCTTCTTGTTTTTAAATTTGGTCTTCTATTTAGTTCAGTTTATGCTTGCATTTTTTTTTTTTAAAATTGGAAAAAATGCTGATGTTGAAAATGTCATCATCTATCTTATTGGTCTTTATATTTCATAGACTGGATCTCTGTTTCAAGTGTGACCATGTGGCTGCAAATATATCTGGTTGAGCTAGGATGCTGTCTCTTTTTCTTAACAGTTCTAGTTTTATTGAATATGTTGCTGGGTGGCGTCGAGGGTTATTGGCAAGTGCAAAAGTGCATCTGGTGCACCAGTAGGCATAAAGGCTGTATGTTGCTGCACGAATAGCAGGGTTGTTGCCTTTTTTAAATGTATTTATTATTTCATCAATTGAAATGATAGCCTTTCTGTATGTGGTAAACATTGTGCGACGTATTGTTTCTAGGGCACTGCAGGAATGAAGAAAATGATCTTGTGTCTCTTCTTCTCTATGACATAGCCCGCACCTGGGGTCTATATTTGTATAGAATCTACGAAATCTAAGGAAATGGGTTGTGGGTAGAGCATTGAGATTAAGCTTAAGTAGAAAATCAAATAATTTTGGTTCTAATGACCATTTTCTGAATTGTTGCAGTAGTTGCCTGTTGTCTATTCCAAGAACTGATGGATGTAGATTGGGTGTCTGGTTTGGATGTAGTATATTGTAAATGTCCCAGTATGTATACTTGTTGTCATTATTGAGTGATATTTTGTTGTATATTGGCTTGAGTTCTTCAATCAGTGTGGATAGATATCCATATGAAGGGGGTGGTCTGTCTGTGGGTATTATACTGATTACACACTCCAGGTCTGGAAATCTTTTTATGGTTGCTGTTATTAGATTTACTGATTTCTGTGTGTAAAAAACATTGATTGTATGGAGTCCAAGTCCATTGCTATGTGGTGGTCTGCTCAGATTTTTTAAAGAGATTGCCACTGTCTTTCTCTTCCATATTAGTTTGTTACAGATTGATGAGATTTTAGATATGAATGTTTTTGCAAATTTGATTATAGGTGTATAGTATGTAATTTTTGTAGTTATAAGTTGATTAAATAGTGCTACCTTTGCATATATTGACAGGTATGACTTTTCAAGTGAGGCTGTGATTTTTTCAGCATCTATTTTTAATTTATTTTGAATTTTTTGCCTCATTCCATTGGTTCCAAGGTAGAATGGGAAACCAAGGAAAGCAGATGGTTTACCATTAAACATCTCTGTACAGTGCTTGCCTGTGTATATTGACCATGCTGCAGTTTTATTTGTGTTAATTTTTAAATTAAAATTTGAGGTATAATTCTTGATTATCTCTTGTAATATGGGGAGGTTCTTTTTAGAGGGGAGGAAAACGGTTACATCGTCCATATAGGCTATGCATGATATATTTAAAGCAGTGTTTGGAATTTGAATGCCTTTTATTTTTTTCTGTATCTCTATTAATAGAGGATTTATATATATTGTAAAGAGCAAGGCACTTAGGGGGGATCCTTGTGGGATGGATTGACTCGGTCTGAAGGCTGGTGATTTTTTTCCATTCAATGTGATGTGAATTTCACAGCTGAGTAGCAGATTTGCTATTATATATAGTAGGGATGGAGGTGTTGTTGTTTTTTTCAGCACGTCTAATAATTTGGCTATAGGCACTGAGTCAAAAGCTGCCTCAATGTCTAGTTGAACTATAATTGGTGCATATTTCTTTCTTTTTTTTACTACTTCGATAATTGTTTTGTACATTAAGGCACCCTGGCCAATGGATGATCCTTTTTTGGCATATTGTGCTGATGATAACACAGGGAGTATGTGTTGTTCTATTTTTTCCTTTATCACTCTTTCAAGAATTTTTATTCCTAAAGGTCCCATTGAAATTGGTCGTAGATTAGATAAAGATGATATTGCTGTTTGTTTTTTGTTAAATGGAACCATTGCAATTGGGTATAGACTTTGTATGTTGTAAATTTTTTGGGATATGTAATTGGCTAGATTGCACAGGTATTTTGCTGTGAAGTGACTAAGATGTTTGAACACAAATTTGGGAATTCCTTGTGGTCCTGGGTGACATGTGTTTGTTATTGTTGCAAGTTGAAATACAATGTCAGTTGTTGTTATTGGTGTATCTGTTTCAGGGTCTCCAAATATGTCTTCATTTGGTATGTACACTCTCTGTTTTTGCAGTATTTTTTTAAAGTGTTGATATATTGGGTTTATCATGTTATGTCCAGCTGTTATAGAGCCATCTATTTCAAGTGCCATAGGCACTCTGACTGTGGATGGGTATCCCAATGCCCACCGTATGTATGCTCTGGTCCAAGTATGTTGTTGTGTAAGGCATATTTTTTTCTTTTTTATTGCTACATATTGCTTTAGTGTATTGCATGTATTGTTGTACATTTCTGTAAGTTTTTTAATTTGTGTTTGATTATCTGTAGTTGGTCTGGAAATGGTTATTCTTTTATGTAGTTCATCTGCCAATGCTAATAATCTGGTGGGGGTGTTGAGTTGCAGGTAATATGATTGATGTTGAAAGAAAGTATATTGGTGAATGCTATATACTTTTGTACTGGATCGAGTGACATGTTTTGAAGTTTTTGGAGCATTATATATGTTTCTGAATATAAGAATTCAGTTGTTTGTGCTGGAAGAAGTATTCGCATAGTCTTTTGGAGGGCTATTGTTGTATTTTGTATTTTTGTTAGGTCGAGGGTGATGAACTGAGCAGCATGATCTGAGATTATAGATGGACAGAGTTCAAGATTAAAATAATGATGTAACATTGGTGAGTAGAAACACAAATCAATAAGTGACTTATATCTATTGTTATTAAAAGATATTGAGTTTGTTGGGAGAAAACCCTCAGCACTCATAAGTGGGATTGTTATTTGATGGATCCATTTGGTGACAAAAGTTTGGTAGGTCATGTTGAAATCTCCCAGGAGTATTATGGGATTTGGTGTTGCTGTAAGCATTGAATTTATTGTTGCTATTATTCTGGAGATGATGACAGGGCCTGGTGGTATATATACAAATACTAGGTTAAGTGTGATATTTTTATGATGGAGTGTTAATATGATAAGATTAGAGTCAATATATATAATTTTAAAAGAATCGAAAGGGCAGTTGTGTGAAATAATTATGCCTGTGCCACCTGATGGTGATGATGATTGCCTTGAGCAGGCACAAAAACCTTGGTTGACTAAATATTTTGATGGATCAATTTGAGAGCTGCTGTATATTTTTGTTTCCAAAAGCCCCAGTATGTGTGGTTGTGTTGTATGTAACCATTTTTTGAGATCAAAAAGTTTTTTGGTGGCATTTAAGCCTCTAATGTTGAGCGATCCAATTTTTATCTTCATGTTTTAAATAATTTTTTAACAGGGTATTGATTTTTATTTTATTTTTAATACTAAATGTTTGTTTATATTGCAGTAGATGGATGCTGATACATATTTAAGACATTGTTGGGTTTATTATCAGTTTTTCTTTCATTTAATATTGCTTCAGACTCTATACAGGCAATTTGCGATGAAACCGAACAGGTGTCCATTTGTTGTTGGCTTACATCCATTTCTATTTCATCATTTTCTAAATTGTATATGTCTGATGAGTTGTGCTTTTGGTCTGTTTTTTTTACCTTTTTGGATTCATGGTTCTTTGGTGGTCGACCTGGTTTTCTTTTCCCTCTGGTGTATTTTCTTGAATAGGTGGAAGAGGAGCTTCTATTGCATCCATTATGTTTGATGCAGTTTTGTTTATAATTGTAGTTTTTTTTATTATTGGTATCTTTATATTATCTGGATTTATATTTTCATTATATAACTGTGTATGTTTACTTTCTGTTTGTTGATTTTTACTTGGTACACATTTTGTTTTATTGAGATGCTGATCCTGTGATGTAATTGCTGTATTTTGTGTTGTGGTTTCTTGAGAATTATTTTCATTTGAATCTTGGATTTCTGTGTTAGTTTTTGTGTTATTATTTTTTTGGTTGGTCTTTGGGATAGGCAATTCTGATCCATTATTATTTTTGTTTGTGGGTGTTTGATCCTGTTTTTTTCCGGTTTCTATTATTTGGTTGCCAATGGATGTAGTGTTATTATAAATTTTATTTTCATCACTGGGTTGTTCTGGGGAGAGGATTTTAGTTTGTTCACAGTGATTGCTTTTTGTGTTATCGCACTGAGTTGCTAGGTGTCCTCTCTGTCCACAGCCAAAACAAAGTGGCTTTAGACCTCTTATGTGAAGAGAGAGTGTCGCTTCTTGATCTGTAATCTGTGTTGGAATCGTTGAGGCGTCTACGTTTTTATGTAGTTTTATTTTAAATTCAAAACGATTACTACATATCGGTATAGGTGTGTCTTTTAAATATATAGGCTGTAGGGCAATTACTTTTCCAAACGGGTTTATCATTTTTTGAAAATCTTGTACGTTGTATTTAAGATAAGTATTTTTAAGCACTCCAGTAATTATATTTTTCCGGTTTTCATCTATAATTACGAGTGCGTAATTATCAAGTGCTAAAATAGTGGATTGAAAACGTTCTTTTTGCTGCTGAGTATAAAAATCAATGGTTATATATCGAGAATTTGGGTGATCCGCGATACAAGAGATTGTTTCCCATAGTGCATTTTGCGTGATTGCTTCATATAATAAAGCTTTTGGGAAACGATATAATGAGCATTGATTATCGGTTACTGCGAGTACTAACGAAGTTGGTGAAAAAAACCTGCGAAATGTTTCAAATAACGTACGAGGCACCGTATTACTGAAACGGTCCGTCACATTTTCAAGCGTTTCTTTTGTCCAGATTGCGGCTGGGGGTTGATTTTCCTCTCGAGTGTTTAGATCAAGATTTTTTATATCATTTGTGTTTGTTCTACTGAAGCGCGGTATTTGAGTTGGTGCTGTAGTATTGCTATTACTTTTAAGTACTTTTGCATATGAAATAGGCGATGTTGAAACTAACGATGTTGTTAATTTCGTATTGGTGCTTAATTCGCTCACGCTTGATTGGGCAGTAGCCATGATTTATTCTGACTCAAGTCAGTATTTTTTTATTTTTTTTTAAAAAAAGATATTAAAACACACCGATATTTTTCAAAAAACACTATTAATCTATTATATAATTCGATTTTTCCTGTATTATGTTTGTTTTGCGAATAACAAGTTGGAACAAAAGTAAAAAATAAATACTTACATCGGAGAACTTAAGGATTGCTTCTTACCTCAGCAGAGATTTGCTGCGGTCCTATTATTATTATTATTATTATTATTATTATTATTATTATTATTATTATTATTATTATTATTATTATTATTATTATTATTATTATTATTATTATTATTATTATTATTATTATTATTATTATTATTATTATTATTATTATTATTATTATTATTTAATTACAATGCTGATTCTTTCGTTGTTTTCTAAGGTCAGTAAAACAGTGACGCTTTTCTTAATTAATGACTATTCTATGCTTTTTATTTGTGTTGGTACCATTACAATGTTTTTGTTACCTGAAGCTAAAAAAAAATCCTATTACATTTTTCTATATTAGCAAAGTGGATATATTATTTTCAAAATTATTTTTCATTTTTAAAATTACATTTAAAAATAAAAAATAATTTGTTAAAAGATTGTTTTAAAAATATATCAATGATATATATATATATATATATATATATATATATATATATAACATGTTGAATAAATATTTATATTTTTAGTTTATTGTGCATTATAACTCCGTTAATATATTCATTACTGCAAAAATTTGCTTTTGCTGTTATATTTGATTTAACTACTGCACAAATGCTGCTTTTTTTCAATACAAAATGTTCCATTTATTAACCAAAAATATAACATAGAGGCAAAAATCATCATACAGTAGAACTACTCAGTGCAAGCCAGAGTAATCATTGGATGCAGGGAAGGTTTGTGCATAAAATCCCTATGTAGTGCCTACTCATCCAATATTCTCAGATTAGTTTCTAGCTTGTGGCTTTCATCAGTGAGAAATCTTGGATTTGAGAATGCTGCACTTAGCTTTTAAGATCTAATGCAACTCTCTGACAGCCGCCTTTTACTTTATTAGCTCACTATAAAGCTTTGAATTCATAATTAAGCAAAAATATAACTAAAGTATGGTAGTTTCTATGTGTGTGAATTGAAATGCTTCATTTATTTGAAGGTTCCTCAGACAACACAGGATGTGATAATCATAATGCATTTTATAATTAAAAAAATTGCATAACTTTTATTAGAGCATTAAATTTTCAATCACATATGCAGTGCAAAGATTTTTCTTTATTATCAAGACAACATAACTAATGAACTTATATTTATTTATTTTATTTTATTTTTTATTTAATACATTTTAAAGCAACATTAACTAATAAGTTACATTTATAATTACAATAATATATTATGTTTAATTTTAAAGCATTTTTAAGTACTATAACATCAGATTAGTATTAGTGTTTTTGTTTGAATTTGTAAACATATCAAGTTGAGTCTTAAGATGTGTGATTAATTTTCCATACATCTAAATTTAATTTGGAAAAGAATGTAGAAGAAACTCAAATTATTTTTTTTTATAATTATATTTAAAACATTTTTAAAACTAATAAAAAAGAAAGTGTTTTAAAAATATTAAAATTATGTTGGAAAATAAAAATCACTTACTTTGCTCTTCTATTAACATGAAGTAAATATATATATATACTTCCCTACCATGTAAAATTTCAATGTTTTCAAAAAAATACATTAGTAATTATAAAAATTTAACATATTTTATATTTATTATTAAAAATTTATTTTAAAATAATAAAAATAAGTTTAAAACAAAGTATTTTTATTTTTCAAATATGATTTAAAAAATTTCTTCCAAAATGTTTCCAAAGCCTTTGCTTATTGTCTTTATACCCTGATTTTAGCTGCCATCTAGTGCCAAAACAAAAGATAAATTATATATTTATTATTAAAATGCAATGTTAGAATGCATTAATGCAGAGAAAACAAAATTACTTTGTTATTATGATTTGCTCATCACATGCAGTCCATATGTTTATCTAAAATTAAAAGAGTAAAGATTAATCTTTGAGAGTTTTTGTATTTTATAACATATTTATATAATATTCAATCCAGCCTATTATTTAACCATTGTTTTATGCTTTAGCTATATGACATCCTAATGAATTACACAATCATATATAAAGTTATCAATGAATGTCCAATGAATGTAATAAAAATAGATGGAGGTACTGCAAGATCTTGTCCCTATATGTAACTCAGATGAAACCGTCTATATTAAGAACTGTTTCTATATTCTGCAACATTTGACATTTCATTTTCAACAGTGCAGGATGAAGGTCTTTCCAAGTTCAATTCATCTTTTCCATGATTAACCTCTCTTCTCCACATCACTCCAACACACTTCCTTATTTCATCCATTCATTTTACAGGTGGTTTCTTTCTAGGTCCTGTACACTCTATCTATTTGAATACAGTTTAAGATTTCCACTGTCCATCTATTATCACCTCTTCTAGCAATATGTTCAGCCCAATTTCACTCCAGTCTTTTAATTCTTTCAATGACGTTAACAATATCTGTTTGTTGTCTCACCCATACATTTTATTTTTGATCTGTTCTTCTTACTCTTGACATGCATCTCTCCATACTTCGTTGAGTAATCTCAAGTCTCTGTATATATATATATAACAATTAATGTTATACCTATTTTTAAATTAAATAAGTATATTTATCAGCTGTTGCAAATTTATTAAAAAGAAATAAATTTGAAATTTAATTTGAAACTTCTTAAGCTGCAAGATGTTAAAATTTAAGATTTCAGTACTCAAAACATTTTCCCCTGTTCTTTTTCGTTTTCAGTAGTTAATGTTTTTTATTAATTTTGTCAATTTCAGAGTGAAAATTATTACTTAAACTTTTTTTTTATCCACTTATATAATTGTTTTTGTGGTTCCAATAAACAATATACAATTTAGATAACTATTTGGAATTTTATAGGATGGATTTTGGCAAGTGATTAATTATTTAATGCAAATTTGGCTCATTTTTATTTATGAACTTTCACTTTTCTAAAAAAAAATAATAATAATAATTATTATAATATGACATGTATAATGGTCAATAATTGGATATTGAACGAACTGAAATGAAGAATACATTAATAAAAACCAAAAACTTCGATTACGCATATATATAGAAAATCATACATGTGTGTGAAGTATTTTTTAATCTAATACAGGGCAAAAAATAAATGGAAAATATCTTATTGCAAGACGAAAAAGAAAGAAAAAATGTAGTTTATTTAAGTTATATTTAATTGGAGTCAATTAAGCGAATAGATAATTTGAAGGGGTGAAGTTTTTAAATTGCGCAGTGAGCTCTGAAATAGACATCACTAAAGCGAGACTAAACCTTGACAACTAAATTAGATCTGTCTTATTTTTAAAGGAACACGAATAAAAATATTTGTGCTTTAATAAAAGAAGAAATAATTTTAACGTTGCTTTAATCTACAGTATATATATATTTAATATTTTAATATATTCATATGTCTATATTTTAAAAGTCGTGTATAACAAATTTATATATATATAAATGGCTATTTTATTTCATAAGTCGTTCTAATCTCTATGTCATGTTAAAATGAATGGTATTTGATAAACAAACACCATCTAGAATAAACAAGCGGATGATATGTTGATAAACGAAAATCGTAGAGATCTGGCTTGGTAAACAATTAAACATACGTTAACACATACGTATATAAGTGCGCTAATAAATTATCTATAAAAACCCGTGTAGAGACAACTGTAAAAATCAAAGAAAGTTAATGACAGATATTTTACCACCTTTCATAGATTCATCATTTGTTTCTGAATGCAAACCGATTAATGTGTTTTACACAATTTCTTATAAGGTATTTATATAGCCCGTGGAGTGTAATAAATTGAT
The DNA here is from genome assembly GCA_028023455.1 of Epiperipatus broadwayi. Classification (NCBI taxonomy): domain Eukaryota; kingdom Metazoa; phylum Onychophora; class Udeonychophora; order Euonychophora; family Peripatidae; genus Epiperipatus; species Epiperipatus broadwayi. Next base: position 5,734,242 of record JAQFVV010000043.1, on the reverse strand, counting down.
TTTCAAGTGAGGAAAGTAAAAAATATCATACTTCCAGATGATTGTTTGAAAATTTATAGTGACACAGTGAATCATGATCCATGTATCTTAGGGTTCAAAATCTACCATTCTAACACTGCCCTAAACCACATGGATACTTTCCTGCAGTTGAATGGAATATTGTGTTCAACCCTTCACATTTGAGTTCAAATATATGGCCTCCTCCGTAACTGTATAATTACTATTATAATATGTAAGTATAAGATAAAATGAGCAGAAAAAATGGATTGACATAATACGATTTGATCATATGTAATTGTATAGTGTTTATAATCTGCTTTTCTGCCTTAACTGTAATTATTCAGTAAATGTTGAGACATTTAACAGCAGACCAGTTAAATGTTTTAATATTTACTAAACAATGACATCCTATATGTGTAAATCCATTTTTTTTTACTTATTCATATTTTTTATAAATACAAAAACAGTTAATTATTTTTTTAATGATGGAGTTTCTTACTTCTTTAAAACTTTTCAAAGCAGTAAAGGAGAGTGGACGTTATGAAAAAAAAATCATTGCTTAAATTAAAAAAAGGCTCTGGGTTATATTGACGGAAAGTTTATGAAAAGTTCAAGCATCAGAATCGAACCTGCGACCTCTCAATGCCAAGTCGGGCACTCTACCAACTGCGACAAACCATGTAAGGTATTGCACAAGTAAAGTGTGTTACTATTGACTCGAGAAATATTATTGAAAAATAATGAATAAAAGTAAATTCTTTAATGAAGACACTGGCCCACTTGTACTACATATTTAAAAAGAAAGTCCACTGATAAAATACAAAATCGGTCAATTGATTACTTTTTCGGTGAATTTTTGGGGTTTGTTTTTTAATTTTCTTTAAAATAACGTAAATTTGGAAATCAATAGAAATGTGTTTAATGAAGTGTTTTTGTTTATTTAAATGTTTAATTTATTATTTTACCCTGAGAATACTCAAATGCTACTGATTACTTGTATAAGCCTTATTGTACATGAATAAAGTGTGACAACCAAAGTAGAAACATTCAAAACTATTAACCACTAATATTATTTTGCCAAGTGTCTTTTATGCCATATATCAAAATCATGGTGACATATTGGAACTCCAATATCAATGTCACCATGGTTCTGGCACTCAGTACTTAAAGCACTTGGCAAAATAGTATTTGTGTTTAATATTTGTTGAATTTTTTTACTCTGGTTGTCACATTTTATACGTGTACAATAATTTATATTATTTGACAGATAAACATCTCAGGAAGATCTAGGTGCAGTGCTCTCAGATCCAAGGTTTCTCACTGACGAAGGCCACAAACCAGAAACTAGTCTGGAGATATTGGATGAGTAGGCACTCTTCACTGATGAAGGCCACAAGCCAGAAACTAGTCTGGGGATATTGGATGAGTAGGCACTAGATGGGGATTTTATGCACAAGCCTTCTGGCATTCATTGATTACTCTGGCTTGCACTGAGTGACCATATGTGTAGAGAGTTTTGCCTGTTTTAATTATTTGACAGTTTCATTGTGTTATTTTATAAGCCTTAAAAACATCTATATTATTTATCATCAATGAATCAAGATACTAAATAAAATCTTTATGTTTAATTTGTTAATATGGTTTACATTCAATAAAATATCCCCTTTACTTCTATTCTATATTTAGCATGTGATCAAGTCTCACTCCTGAATTTTAATGTTAAACCCTTAAAGTAAATGATTACAATATAGAGAGATAATAAAAATTAAACATATTTTTGTTATTGAGTTTGACTTGTCTAGTTGTGGGGTATTATTTCAAAAGCTGGCATACTTCCATATTAATTACCATTAGAGTTTAACATATAAATGATAGTTTCTTTTCTATATTTATTTATTATTTAATTTAAAAACCACTTTTTGTACAATTATAATGTGGGTGTAGGAACCTACAGGGTATTTAAATATGAGAATATTTTTATAAATTCTATTGGTTACAATATAATGAACCTAAATCCATGAGACAATTTGAAGAGTTAGCTTCCCCAGTATTTACAGTTACAATTTGATGTAACAAAACCTCTCTCATCATTATCATTTTTGTGTACAGTTATAATTTGGATGCTGAAATTTGTGGAACATGACAAAGCCTCTTTCATTTTTATTACCAACATCCTACTGACAGTTACAATTTTCATTTGCCCAAAAAGATGAGGCATAAGCAAGAAGAACTCTGTTTTTGCATTTTGTACAGTTACAACACAGACATGTGTTTGTTCTCTTTTTTTAGACCAATGTAAAAAGTAGGAATACATCTTTTACTTATAAAGGGTACATGACAATAGATTGTAGATTCATATTTTAGATAATCTTTGGTTGTTAGCATGGAATTTACATTTAACACAATTTAGTTTTTTTGCAATATCAGTATTATTATTGGCTTTTTTGTTGTTTAATCATCTAGGAATATAAAAACCATAGGGTATTACAGTTCTTTATCAGATATCTTTATTTATATTAAGATTTTAGACCTGAGTGGTGGATAGTCACAATCCATTTTTTATTTATAGATTGCTTTGAAATGAGATTGTAGATTTATTATGTAAATAAGCTTGGGAATGTTTGTGATATATATATAAAACAAAAACAAGTTTTAATCACGTTAAACTTGCTGTCGCTTGTATTTATGATCAATAGATGGTGTTTTACCAAAAACACCGACCAAGCGTACGTTTGTTTACATAAACGATCAAAGAGTCAGAATTAACTATCTCTTTCATTTTTGTCCACCCTCAGATCAGCTGATGTCAAGCTGATTTGCTATCATCAGTGAAGAACAGAGCCAAGAAACTAGATCTAAACACTGACTCCAAGTGTTTATGCACAAAGTTTTTATCAGCTTGCAAGCATGAAATTTTTCAGACTGATAAAGTCTTCAAACTCAGCCAAACAAGCTAGATAGCTATATGGGTCTGATCTCAGTTCAGTTTCTCCACATAGTCAAAGCCTCTGCAATCTATATCATTGGAGAAGCCTTTAAAGGTACATTTATGAAAAACAAAAACAAGTTTTAATCATGTTAAACTTGCTGTCGCTTGTATTTATGATCAATAGATGGCGTTTTACCAAAAACACCGACCAAGCGTACGTTTGTTTACATAAATGATCAAAGAGTCAGAATTAACTATCTCTTTCATTTTTGCCCACCCTCAGATCAGCTGATTTTAAGCTGATTTGCTATCATCATGAAGGACAGAGCCAAGAAACTAGATCTAAACACTGACTCCAAGTGTTTATGCACAAAGTTTCTATCAGCTTGCAAGCAGGAAATTTTTCAGACCGATAAAGTCTTCAAAATCAGCAATTGTTATCTGCTACTACAAAGATCCAGTCATTGAAAGATCTCATGTTGTCATATCTTACAAAACTCCTAAATTAATCAAGCTTAAATTGCAGAAATAAATATTGTACAGTGTTTGAAAGAAAAGTAATATAAAGGAAAAAGATTGTTTTGATTGAAGTTTTAGATTATTTAAATACACAATCTAAACTATACTGTATGGAACCCACTAAACAACTTTGCTCTTAGGAAAAAACAAGCAAAACTCTCCATACAGTATTGCCATTCAGTGCAAAACAGTGTAATCAATGGCTGCCAGAAGACTTATGCATAAAATCCCCATTTAATGCCTACTCATCCAATATCCCCAGACTAGTTTGTGACTTTTGACCTTTGTCAGTGAGGAGTCTTGGATCTGCGAACACTGCACTTAGATCTTAGGATCTAATGAAACCCTCCAGCAGCCACCTTAATCTCTACTTAACTACAAAACTATAGATTTACATATAATTTTATAATAGTTATTTTAAGCATTTTGTTAACTTTGTTTGATTTTTACTTAATTATAAAAGTACTATAACCTGTTAAAAAAAAATTCAGAAAAGGGCAATATAAGACAATTTAAAATTCTATGCGTTTTGTTTATTCAAAATAACAATTGTTACCAGAGAGCAGGTACATCACTTAATACATACATATGATGCAATTTAATTTTAAAATTATACACATTAAGATATCAATAAAAATAAATAATAATATAAAATAATAAAATTATAAAAAGATATGAGAATAATAAATTAAAAGAGAAAAAGTTTTAAATCTAGCTGAATGCATATGTGACTGGCTTTTGATATTTGTAAATTTAAAACAACTTCTAAATCTAAACAACACCCCTTATTTGTAATAATTGATTTGGTGTCACTTTATTTTTAAAAAATCATTAAAATGTCTTCATGTTCTATACAAAAATATTTACTGTAACACTTTTTTATTCATATCTTCAAGCCAGAAATATAACATTTTTTAAATCTACACTGAATACTTATCATATCTAGTAGATATATCTTTAGTGGTTTCAAAATCTCTGTCATAATGTATTTTTATCTTTTCTTTATTATTCTGTGAACTTATTATTTAATCAGGTTTAATATATGTCATTTTTATTTTCAAAACTAAATCAATTATTTTCATCTCTTCTCTTAGACTTGGAAAACCCACTACTATTATTTACTTCACACTTTAGATTTGCCTATATATTTAGAAAAATAGGTTGAAGATGAGAGTGTGGACATTCTTATCTTTTTAAAGTTGAATCTTGCATTTAAGATTTGTAGAGGTCTCTCTTGTAATAAATTAAGCAATCAAGGCGCATATACTAAGGTTATAGCTTTATATAAGTATTACGTGCTGACAAATTACTGATTATTAGTTTTAATACTAATCTAAATATTAAGCTAAAAGCAAGCATTTATTTCATCTTTTATTTTAAAGTGATTCAAATAGATGCTATTATTATTTCAAAATCACATGGTTTCATCTTGCCCTAAAAGATGTAATTGGTTATTGTCTTTGCTTTATTTACATTACACTTGAAATTTTTATTTAGATTTACAAAGTTTAAATAACTACAGTTCATTAAAATCTTTAATATATATATATATATATGTGGGGGGGGGTATAAAAAAGCATTATAGTCAACAAGTTTATCTATTGATTTTATTTCAGTTTTTTAAACAATTATTACAATATTTTTATTTATTTAATTATTGTATTATTTTAGTACATGTTGATTCAGAAAATTTGTGAAAATGAATTAAGTTACTCAAATGCAACATCATCATCATCATCAACCATTATCAATCCATTGCAGGATGAAGTCTCTCCAAGTTCAATCCATCTTCTCTGATTTTTAGCTTCTCTTCTCCACATCACTCCTGCACATTTTCTTATTTCATCCATCCATCTCACATGAGGTCTCTTTCTGGGTCTTTTACAATCTCTTGGAAACCAGGTTAAAATTTCAATTGTCCATCTATTATCGTTTTTTTTTAAAAATATGTCCAACACAACTCCACTTCAGTTTTTTAATTTTTTCAATGAGATCAGTAACACTTGTTTGTTCTCTTACCCATATATTGTGTTTTCAATCTCCTCTTGTTACTCCCAACATGCATCTCTCAATGCTTTTTTGAATGGTCTGAAGTCTCTGTATTGATTTTCTATTAAGTGTCCAAGTCTCAGATCCATAAGTAAGAACCTGTAAAACACATTTATTAAAAACCTTTCTTTTCGAACACATAGGCATGTTTCCTTTTAGTATCAAGTTATTTATACCAAAAGCACTCCAACCAAGTTTAATTCTATGGTGAATTTCATCCATTATATTTCCATCTGTATTAATAATCTGACCAAGATATTTGTAGCTGTTAACTTCTTCTAACTCATCATAATCAATCTTTATTTTCATATTTTGATAAAATCCATTAAACATTACTTTAGTCTTTTTAACATTTATCTTAAGGCCAACTTTCCTACTTTCATCTGATAACCTGCAATATTTCCTGCAGCTCTACTAAAGCACAACTACATCATTTGCAAAATTTAAATGACTTAAATAATCTCCATTTATTTTCATTCTTTAGCATCACATTTTAATCCACAAAATACTTCTTGCAGCACTGCTGTAAAAAGTTTTGGAGATATGGAGTCACCCTGTCTTACACTCTTCTCAATGTTTACTTTTCTAGTATCATTATGTAATCTAATTATTGCTGTTGCATTTTTATAAATATTCTTTAAAATATGACAATTTTCTGGATTTAATACCTGAAATTTAATGCTAATTTTTGGGATGCAAATGGCATTGTTCCTTTAGGTAATCATTTGTAACAATTAGGCATTTAAAACATCACCATTTTCTATACTTACATAAGCTAATACTAAAGTATCAAACTCTCCATACAGTAGCACACCTAGTGCAAACCTTAGTAACCAAAGAAAATAGTGATCATATGATTTTAGTGTTTTTTATACCAATCTTGCCTATATGATTATGGTAACTATAATTTTTCACAAACAGACATCAAAATGTATAGATACTGGACTGGGTTTAAATATATATGACAATACAAGCGAGTGAGCTTGGATTGAAAAGATTGTTGCATTATTATCTTGGGCCCATAGCTTAAAAGTTAACTAAAGAGATAAAAGGATGATTCTTGAAGGTTGTATTAGATCTTAAGATCTAGGTGCAGAGCTCTCATATCCAAGGTTTCTCACTGATGAAATCATTAGCTAGAAACTGGAAATATTTGATGAGTAGGCCCTAGATAGTAATTTAATGCATAAGCCTTCAACACCCATTGATTGCTAAAGCTTGCACTAGGTGGCACTACTGAATGGAGAGTTTGTTATTGTATTTCTGAAACTTTTGCAGGATGTGGTAAAGTGCAAATATCCTGTTTTGTGGCAAAATGAGGGATGCAATTTTCATGATGATAACATTCTAGTGCAGAAATCCTTGAGTGTGAAACAATTTTTAAATCAATTTTGCATGATTCCCCTTATCCCTTAGCCATATTTGCCAATATTTTTTTTTTATTTTCCCAAATGAAAACCCGTCACTTTTTTTTGTAGACAAAAGTGACAGAAGCATTAAAAGGTATCTCTTTATAAAAGTTTCCAGACTACTTTAAAAAATGAAAAACAATGTCCTATTTAATACTGTAGAATATTTTTCTAATTCATGTACTTTTTCTTTTCTTGAAAATATTCTGTGGTTATGAGTAGCTAAATAAAATATTGATTGGTAGTTTGGGTTCACAGTAATTTTTTTAGTATGCTCTGCTTGTGGTTGCTTAAAAGTAAGAGTGTAATGGGTTGTCATAATTATAAATATCTAAAATAATCATTTTCTTTCTTGATTTCCAGAAATCTCAGCAGTTTTTTTAGTGCAGAATTATCATGGAACTGAAAAAAAAAATCTATGTCATTTCTTTGGACATAAACTCAGAGGTACAAAACTAATAAACTCAATGCAGAATAAGTATTTATGAGCAGACCATCCATTTTTGCTTAAACATATAAATTAATCTTCTTATAATAATAATAATAATAATAATAATAATAATAATAATAATAATAATAATAATAATAATAATAATAATAATAATAATAATAATAATAATAATAATAATAATAATAATAATAATAATAATAATAATAATAATAATAATAATAATAATAATAATAATAATAATAATAATAATAATAATAATAATAATAATAATAATAATAATAATAATAATAATAATAATAATAATAATAATAATAATAATAATAATAATAATAATAATAATAATAATAATAATAATAATAATAATAATAATAATAATAATAATAATAATAATAATAATAATAATAATAATAATAATAATAATAATAATAATAATAATAATAATAATAATAATAATAATAATAATAATAATAAAATAATAATAATAATAATAATATGTGCAATGTCAAGAATGGGGATATTAGGATTTATTTGACTTGCTTGGACTTTTTAAAAGTCTCAAAAAGAAAACAAAGGGTCTGTTTTTATTTTCAAATAAACTTCATTCCACAGCCTATTATAAAAATTTGTTTTTTTATAAATACATTCAATATTATTATCTAACGTGGATTAAATAATTTGTTTAGAAGCATTAAATCAAAAACAAACTCTAATTCACATTTAAAATTTAATAAGTTTCAAATAAATTAATGAAATATGTTTATTTTGCTATATTTTTATGCTATAATACACTGTATTTACAAGGTGGTTAAAATGAGTCTCTGTCTTTTTTTTGTGATAGCTTAACTAAATGTATACAATTCAGTTGTCAATTATAACATCAAGCATGCAATAGACTTAAGCTCAGATACAAGCATGGTTAGTAAGGGTTGATGATTATATGAATACATTCTAAGCTTAAGAGATTCACATTAACTTTTAAAACTCTTACTGACGGGTGAGTGTGTGAAGATTTATAATAGTTACAAAAACAGGAAATGATCACAGGTTAATTTCCTTGTGCACAATTACAGGTTTTTCAGCACTTAATATTAATATCATTACACTAACTAATCCATTTTGTCTAATCTAGATATTAAATTTGTATTTTTTACTCTCTACTGGGAAATTTTACTACCAAATTCACATATATATTTTTTCTAATATTTTAATCATCAGGATTTGGATATGCAGGAACTTCAAAGTATCTGAAACCACACATTGATGCCTGGTCTTTGTATATTAGGTGATCTCAAACCTTTGCGAGATTACTTCGAGAAGAGATTACTTCGAGAAAATATTATGATGGTCTAAAAACTTGATTTTTTGGAAAGTTTATGATTATTTTTGCATCATAATTGTGTACTCATTATTAGAAATCATATATATATATATATTGTTACTTTTTTATTTTTTGCAGAAATGTTTTATTTTTAAATATAAAAGAATATTTTCTTTTGTGTAATGTTACCATAGATATTACGGATATGGGAAATATAACTGTCTAGAAATGATGTCAAAGAACAGTCAGTTACAACATTTAGCAATATTGTAAAAATTATGAAAAAATGTTAAACTTTTAAAGCATAAATTGATAGATTTACTAGATATTAAAATTAATTCATTTAGATTTTTAAAACAAATATCAAACAAAGAATGATTTATTCATTTTGCAAATTGGATTGTCTCCACCTGAAATTTGATGACACGACAGTGCTTTGTTTTGATTAAAATCTAATTTTTAAAATAATTCTGAAAATTAAATGAATTTTTTTAATTTTTATTTCATTTCTAAACAACAATATCTACTAAATGAGGCCAAATTTATTATATTCTGATAAATAATAATGGTTTAATATTAAAATGAAAGTTCAAAGCTTAAACCTAGTGAGAACAATGAAATCTGTCAGAATACAAGAGGTTTAATACACTTTTTAGTAAACACTCAAAGATCATTTTTATTAAGTTACAAATTAACCAGCAAGATGTCCTTATCCTGTAAAAATCTCAAAATGACACATATAGATTTTAATATCTCCAAGCATATTTTTGTAATGTACCATAAATTGATCCTAATTTTTAAAATATATATTCATATGTCTAATTATCAAATTATGCAATGTTAGTAATATGTAGTAATTGAAGTGGTAAATGTTCTTGTAGAGTGCTAAATACATCTGTGTAATGCTCTCTAGTATAATGATCTATATTGCATATCCAAGATCTCATATAGATTAGACAATAATATTCATAGGATCATGACTATTGACAGAAATATATATATTTTTATCTGCAAGATGGGTTGCTTTGTGCTTTAGTAAAAAAAACCCACACATCTCCAATTACTATGAATATATTTCAATATATTGTACCAATATCATGTTGATACATATAATAATTTTATCTAAAAATTATTGAAATAAAAATCTTTCATTAAAAGAAATAGTATGTAAAAGTTGAAGAGTTGTTTTTATGGCAGTTTGCTTTAGAAACGTCAAATAAGAAAAAGTTGATTTTCAAATAAGTAAAGAATTTTTTTATTATTGTTGTTAGTTTAAAGAAAATAATGTTCATAAAAGTTATAAATGGTTGCTAGAAAAAAGAAATAAAAAAAAGTTAAGCTAAAAGTTTAAGAATATAAATCTCTATGTAAGTTAAAGAAGAAAAAAGTCATCTTAAAAACTAAATGGTGAATTGATTTGAAATTATATATGTGCATAAATGACGAATTAATATGAGCTTGTTAATGAAATATATATGTGTGATGGTAAATATAATAAATGTATGTGTAGTAAATATAATAAATGTATGTGTAGTAAATATTTAAAAAAATGATATAGAAAATTATCATTAAAAAACACAGTGATGACTATTAAGTTAAACAAAAAACAACAACACTACATTTGCAATGGCTGCTAATTAACATCAAGAACAGGATTAAAAGCTTATCTCAAGGAATGCAGTTAAAAACAAGGATGGAATTTCAACAACAAATGTTGCTGGTGGACATCAAAATGACAACAGGCCTTAAGTATAAAGAGTACAGTTTTTCATCAGACAATCAATTGAGATAACAGTTTAGATTGTGCAGTTGAGATTACCATTTAGATTGTGCAGTTGAGATTGAGCAGTTGAGATTAAATCAGTCAATAATGCACATCGGAAACATATGACTTTCTCTAGCCTGAGTCCAGTGAAACAGCAACCTGCCCAGAATAGAAAATGCCTGCATAACAACTTGAAGAATTGCCAGAAATATTTAGCTGTCTCCAAAAAAAAATAGTGTCAATGAATAATAATAAAACTCCTCAAGAAAACATCCCAGCTGGCTGGAAATATTCTTACTTGAAGCAGCAATCATGAAACAAAGTTCTAAATCCACATTCAAAAATCCTAGATAATAACATTTTTCTTATTCTCTTTCCTAAAGTAGCCATTGCACTAATCGAAACCTCCCAGAGTCAAGTAATATGAACTCTATAGCATACATAGACGAACTATTAATGTGTGTGTTTTTAAATGTCAAATATTATTTTATGATTTGTTATATGATATTATAGTGTGTGAATCAAAATGTGCGTGATCATTATACTAGCATTATATTAGTTAAATAAGATTTATAAAAGTATTTAAAAATTAGTTTAATAAATGTTAATTAAAATAAATTGTCTTTTAAACTTAAAGCATAATTTGTCGGTCAATTCTTTTGCCACTAGTTAATTGAAATAATTTGTTATGGATTACAAGTAACTGAGCTAGTCATAGGTGTATCTTAGGTGTTGAATTAGTGGCCATTGTTTAAAGCACATTATTTATCCTCTGGGTAAGTAACTGGCACCCGTGTTTCTACAAAACAAAAAAGTGCTTTGAAGGTGGTGTTGAATTCAACAGTCGAGAAGAAATCTGTTTCCTTCAAATGTGGTTAGTTAGATATATTTCACAGATATATCTGCTGGCTTGGATTCAGGTGTTCTTTGAGTACTCTCTTCTCTGCCTACAGTGCCATGGTAGAGCAATACATAAATTGCAAGGGATAATATTGTGTTATATTTTAGTCATATAATTTTGCTTTCATAAGATAAATTTATTTAAAGAGTTAAAGTAAATATTGTGTTTACTCCATCAGAGATTATATATTTGTCTCATAATTATTTTCTGGTAAACCATCCACCCAGTACAATTGTCTCGCAATGTGGGTGCATGAACCTAAGAAACGACAGTAATTAAATACTTTGTTACTGTTTGAAAATAAAAATTTTAAAGAAAAGCTAAATTACATATTTTAAAGTGGTTTAATTTTTTTAAAAAAGAATTGACCAAAACTTTTTTCATTAAATAAAAGGAGATTTTGACATTTACATTGGATAAAATAAGTCATTCTGTTAAATCAGAGACAGTTAGATGTTTTGGGTGGAGTTAAGGCATTAAAAATGGGTAGAGAAAAGGACAAGGGGATGGAGTCAGTCGTATGTTCTGTTTTTAAAAACAATAAATAAACTAGTATTTAAATTTAGTGAAATAGATTATTGTTTCAAAAATGGAGAAAATACAAAAAGAAGAGATATCTGAGAAACAGATGTTGATGAAAATGATGATGGAGATGATGAGAGAATTGCAAGAAATCAAGCAAGTTCAGCAAGAATTCATTGCAGAAATAAGAGAAAGGAGGCATGGAATAACAGGTAAGGTAGAGAAAAATCAAGAGATCATAGAAATAGATTTTGTCAAAGAAAGTAAGGAAGTTGAGATCATGAAAGAGATAGTAGAGCCAGATAGTGGTAAATATAGTAGTTTGGAAATGAAATTTTGAATTAGAACTAGATAGCATTGAAACAGAGAAGGCGGAAATAGAGATAGAAATTAAAGCAGAACAGGATAGTACTAAGACAGAAAGTGTGGGAAAAATATAGATCAAGAAATAGAAGAGAGACATAAGTTCAAGGTAGAAGATAGCATAGAAAAGTTTTCACAAAAATTTAAAAGGTTTAAGTTAAAAGTTCGTCTTAAGTGTAAGGTTAAAATGAAGAGAAAGAATAGAAAAAAATATTCATGACTAGGAAAAATACGGAGTTCTGCGAAGGTTAAAGGTTTTCTAATCTATAAAACAGAAAATAGAACAGAATGGAAAAGAGATAAAGCAACAAATTTTAATCGAGGGATAGACATGAGGATTTGGAGTATAATTTATGTTAGTGAATTAGTAGAAAAAAAGAAGGAACCACCTGACATAGTTTAAAAGTTAGTAATCAGGCAGAATCGTAAAGGAAAGAAACAATAAAAACTGGAAATGGACTATGAGTTGAATATAATTATTTTGACATAGGTGATAATCCTGAATCAGAATTTCACTATTTAAAATGATGAATTGTGTCATAAAATAACAACAAGGAGGCTTCATTGAATAAAAGATTAGTTTCACGCATTCATTAAGAAGAAAAATGTTCATAAATAAGTAGATCAAATAAAATCAATAAAATCAAGTTAAATAAATAAGCATATGTCTGTAGAATAGTAATAAAAAAAGTAGTATAATAAAATAAAAGTAGGTTTTGAATACACGTAAGTTAATAAAAGGAAGTAAATAAATAGTTTAAAGTAATCAAGTCAAATAAAATAAATAAAATATCTGTATAATAATGGATCGTAATAAGTAAAAGTTTTTTGTCTGAATACATGCATGTTAATAAAGAAGTTAAATGAATGGTTTTAAAAAAATAATATTGTAATATAAATAAATATATAAAATAATGTTTGTGATGGTCTAAAAAATAATAGTGTTCATGTGAATTTTAAAAAATAAAATTGTAAGGTTAATAAATAAAAATGAAAGTCAATCTAAGTTATATTAGGAATGTTTAAGGGTTTGAAATTAAAGGGAATGAGGGTAGTATTGAAATAAGTTTTAGATAAGGATAAGTTAAAGCTGTTGGCTGGATAAAATTTAGCACCTGTAATGGACTGTCAGGGATTATTCCTCTTTGAAAATGCACACTGGGAACAACCAGTCTAAGCCACAAATCACTTCTTCAGGGAAGAATCCCCATATCTCGTACCTCGTTTCCAAAGTGTAAAACAAATTGGACAGTTGAGGAATCCTGCCATTTGCAGTGACCCTTTCTTTTTCCAAGTCTAGTAGAAACCCAGCAAATGAAGCTTCGTTTTTTATACGTGTAAGTTGGTATAAGTCAGCTAATCTGCATCCACTTTGTTTCCAAAAGATCCCTGTTTCACAAAAAAATGCTGTCCCGGTGGTCACTATTCAGCACTAGGAGCATTGTAAGCAATGTTGCCAGCATCGAAAGAAGAAAAGTATAATTGAAGATTGCCCTTAGCATGTAAAACATTAGATATTAGAAAGTAAACTTAGAAAAATAATAAATAATTTAAGATTTAATAAAGAATTAAAGTTATTAGAGATAAAATGGTCAAAAATGATGCATTTTACTCTCAAACAGAGGGCAGGGTAATGTACCAATATCGTGTTGGTACATATAATAATTTTAGCTAAAAATTATTGAAATAAAAATCTCTCATTAAAAGAAATAGTATGTAAAAGTTTAAGAGTTTTTTTTATTGCAGTTTGCTTTAGAAACGTCAAATAAGAAGTTGATTTTCAAATAAGTAAAGAATTCTTTTATTATTGTTGTTAGTTTAAAGAAAATATTGTTCATAAAAGTTATAAATGATTGATTAGAAAAAAGAAAGAAAAGTTGAAGCTAAAAGTTTAAAAATATAAATCTCTTTATTTAAGTTAAAGAAGAAAAAAGTCATCTTAAAAACTAAATAGTGAATTGATCTTAAATTATATATGTGCATAAATGACGAATTAATATGAGCTTGTTAATGAAATATATATGTGCGATGGTAAATATAATAAATGTATGTGTAGTACATATTAAAAAAAATGATATAGAAAATTATCAGTAAAAAACACAGCAATGGCTATTAAACAAAAAACAACAACACTACATTTGTGATGGCTGCTAATTAACATATCCAACAACAGGATTAAAAACTTATCTTGAGGAATGTAATTGAAAACGAAGGAATTTTGACAACAAAAATTGCTGGTGGACATCAAAACCACAACAGGCCTTAAGTATAAATAGTACAGTTTTTCATTCGACAATCAGTTGAGATAACAGTTTAGATTGTGCAGTTGAGATTACCATTTAGATTGTGCAGTTGAGATTGAGCAGTTGAGATTAAATCAGTCAATAATGCAGTGTTAAAAACATTGGAAACATATGATTTTCTCTAGCCTGAGTCCAGTAAAACAGCAATGTGCCCAGAATAGAAAATGCCTGCATAACAACTTGAAGAATTGCCAGGAATATTTAGCTGACTCCAAAAAAAAAATAGTCCCAATAAATAATAATAAAACTCCTCAAGAAAATGTCCCACCTGGCTGGAAATATTCTCAATCGAAGCAGCAACCAGGAAGAAAACAAAGTTCTAAATCCACGTTCAAAAATCCTAGGTAATAACATTTTTCTTATTCTCATTTCTAAAGTAGCCATCGCACTAATTGAAACCTCCCAGAGTGAAGTAATATGAACTCTATAGCATACATAGATGAACTATTGATGTGTGTGTTTTTAAATGTCAAATCTTATTTTATGCTTTGTTATATGATATTACAGTGTGTGAATCAAAATGTGCATGATCATTATACCAGTATTACATTAGTTAAATAAGATTTATAAAAATATTTAAAAATTAGTATAATACATGTTAATTAAAATAAATTGTCTTTTAAACTTAAAGCATAATTTGTCGGTCAATTCTTTTGCCACTAGTTAATTGAAATAATTTGTTATGGATCTTAGGCATTGAATTAGTGACCATTGTTTAAAGCATGTTATTTATCCTCTGGGTAAGTAACTGATGCCTGAATTAGTGGCCATTGTTTAAAGCATGTTATTTATCCTCTGGGTAAATAACTGATGCCTGTGTTTCTACAAAACAAAAAAGTGCTTTAAATGTGTTGAATTCAACAGACGAGAAGAAATATGTTTCCTTCAAATGTGGTCAGTTAGATATATTTCACATATATATCTGCTGGCTTGGATTCAGGTGCTCTTTGAGTACTCTCTTCTCTACCTAATGTGCCATGATGGAGCAGTACATAAATTGCAAGGGATAATATTGTGTTATATTTTAGTCATATAAATTTGCTTTCATAAGATAAATTTATTTAAAGAGTTAAAGTAAATATTGTGTTTACTCCATCAGGGATTATATATTTGTCTCATAATTATTTTCTGGTAAACCATCTACCCGGTACAATATAAATATGCATTCATTCTTTATGAAGTATTATAACTTTATCTCTTATTGCATTGCCAAATCCATATAATATTAATATCATTTATGTTCTTTATTACTTTTTACAACCCACTATTGACTGTTTCGATTGCCCCACCAATTTTCTTCAGAACTTCTACTTATATTTTCAGACCTTAACTTTTTTTAAATATATATTTATTTATATATAAATATATATTTATTTTTTAAAATATTTATTTGAAAATATAAGTGGAAGTTCTAAAGAAGATTGTTGGGCAATTGTAACAATCAATAGTGGGTTGTAAAAAGCATTGTGAAAAGTAATAAAAAACAGAAATGATATTAATATTATATACATTTATTATTGAGATAAAACTAACTTGGATTCACTAATGGGTTAAAGAAGTTTGTTTCTTTATAGATGAAGTTATTATTTCCTTATAAAGGAAATTTTGCATCAGATTGTATTGAAGAGATTGTTATCTTCAATGGTTTACCAATGTTATATTCAATGGGCTGCTATCAGGTAATGATGGTTCCCTTATTTACATATATATGATGACATATTTTAGTGTGTGTATAACTAGATTAGCAACAGAAAATTGTCATTATAAATATGCATAAATAACAATAATAATCAGACTTTAGGTCAAAATAAGAATCAAGCAAAAAAAATTAAATTCCCATATTTTATATACAACTTCAATAATAAAATATAATTATCATCTATTTTACATAGTACTAAATTATCCATGTATTTTACTACTGTTACACAAAGCTTTATTTACCATCCTCTTTTACAGTCTACAGTTTCGATTGCCCCAGCAATAAATCATCCATGCACTTTACTACTGTTACACAATGCTTTATTTATCACCCTTTTTTACAGTTTACAGTTTCGATTGCACCAGCAATTCTGAAGAAGATTGCTGGGGCAATGCAAACTGTAAACTGTAAAAGAGGGTGGTAAATAAAACATTGTGTAACAGTAGTAAAGTGCATGGATGATTTAATATTATATGATATACATTTGGCAATGCAATAAAAAAGATTAGTTATCATCTATTTATTTATTTGTAATCTATTCAATATTTTTGTTTTATCACTAAAAATTATATATTTTAATTGAATAAGAAGATTTATTATTTAATAAATATCTTTAAACATAAATACTCATTAAAGCTAATGACTCATAGTTAATAAACAGTATACAAGATTAATTTGGGCAATAGGCAACTGCAAATTCCAATTAATGGTCTAGCTGTTGATACCCTATTCCTAGATAACTATTTCATATATTACATAGTAGAGATGTCTACCCATCCCTTGTATATGTATTAAATGGATTATGTCCTATACATGAGGGGTCAGATTGACTTTAGGTCAACATGAGTGTGACAAGAATCTCAGGCTCAGGGTGGCCTTTGAGTGTTCCATCATCAGATTTTTCAATTGGATGGACGATTGAAGAGTTGGAGTGTGGAGTGGTTTGAAGTCTGTCCATTAAAGTATGAGGATTGGCTATCTTAATATATATCTGAGCACTTATTGCATATATGTGTAGAGATGATAATCTGGACCAACTGATGATTGTTGGTTTAGCATGAAATACCTATATTGGTGATTATTTATCTTTTCAACATATATGTGTTCAAGTGTATCAGTAATATGAGATAGAGTGGTGAGTGGTGGGTTGTGTGAAAGTCTGTGCTCATTTACCCTGGATATTAAATGTATTATTATATGTTAAGATTTTAAAATAATTACAGACATTTTTCAAAAATCAATTTTATAAATTTTTATTGAATAATTCTTAGTTTGGAAAACCTAGTGATATTCAATGATTGGAAATGATAGATATCAAGTTCAATCCATGGAGATTAATTCTTTTACTACGGCTCAAGACGAGTTTCTGAATATGTAGAATTTACAAAACAAATACTTTAATACTATAAACATATTGAATAAAATGAGTAAGTTGACAAAAACTCTAAAAAAAACCACATGTGCAAAAACAATCTTGTATTTAAAACAGTAAACTCAGAAACAACAAGTTGAAGAACATTTATAAACGAAATAAAATTTCTTAGAAAATATACACACATGTATATGGAAAAACCTTTCTATATATAAAAGTTATAATAAAAATCATATATAACAGCTATATGAATAGATATTAATAATAATTATACACAAGAAGCCTTTTTCAGAACATGGTTATGTGCCTTTTTAAACGTTAATTATCTATTTTAACGCTAACGAATTATCGCAGATAGAACACCACCTAGTGTTCTATAATGAAAGTAAGTAACAACTGGATATTTATGTATAATTATTATTAATATTTATATAGTGATTGTATATGATTTTTATTATAATTTATATAAAAGAACAGCATAAAGGATTTCATTAATTTTTGATATATAAAAGTACATATTATACACAAGTGTATTTTAATACGAACATATTTTTTTTGTTGTTTACATAAAACAAGAACAGTTATTTTTGACTTATTAATTTCATTTATTGAACCTCTAATTTCTACCAAAAGATGGTAGATTGAAACGTTGAAAGCATAAGCATCTGCTCGGTCTGTGGTAGAGCGTGATTATTTGATATCGCAATGACTAAGAGAACGTGCAGTCATCCCGGGAAAACTTGTAATTGGAGATTAATGATCAGAACTAGGCTGAAATTTGGCTGCTTCGCTTGGGATGCAGGTGCAGTAATGGAATCTCCGTCCTTTCTCATCAGACAAAACTGTAAAAGGAACAGATCCATTTATCGCTCCAGGGAGACGCAGAATAGGGAAAAAATGACGCAAACTTAATGATTTCAGCTAAAGAATGTAAATAATGGACAACTTGTCAATGTCAACGCTGTAAAGTGTCAAACCTAATTAAATTCTTTCACTTTGTATCAATCATTTGAAAATAAAAATATAAGCAGAAAAAAATTATAATTGAATAAAACATGTCTTCATAAAATAAACACTTACATTAATAAATAAACAATTTTTAATGCTATAAGCATAGAATAAAATGGAAATCCGTGAGAATAGAAGTATGATTAAATTAGGATTCAACAACCATTAAGTATTTTTAATGTGCATTTATATATATATGTGTGTGTGTAAAAATACATATATCTGTGCTGAAGAACTTTGGGCCAAAGCATATAATTATCTTTTATACATAGAATTAAGCTATATTCTTTTTTCCATTTACTATAATAATACCATTATTATATAATAACAACTGGTAAATTATAAACGAGAATTTATTGATTAAATTTAGCTTCGAAAATAGGTTAGTGTGGCAAAACTAGAGCAGACAAAACATTCAGTATATATTTTATATTGATTGCATATCAGTGATGTAAAAGGATTGGCATAAAGTTTATGATGTATCTCTAAAGCATGCTATAATAAATGAAATATCACAAGAAATGATAAATTATTATCAACGATGTTATTCTTAAAGCATTGATAAACTCTCCATACAGTAATGCCACCCAGTGCAAGTCACAGTAATCAATGGAATCAAGAAAGTTTATGCATAAAATCCCTATCTAGTGCTATTCATCCAATATCTCAGACTAGTTTCTAGTTTGTGCAGAAACTTTTTGCATACATTGATTACTATGGCTTGCACTGTGTGACTACTATATGGAAATTTGTCAATGTTTTAACAGGTTTTGTAAGCATAGGAAATGGTGATCATGTGATGTTATTACATGGTGGTAGTCCTCTCTGTTTCCAAGTTACTTAGTCTGTCTTCTTTAGATAGCAATCATAACATATTTACATTACATAATTTGTAAAAATTATATAATTATAATAACTGCAATGTTCATTTTGTTTAGCTGTGTGCAGATTAAAAAATATTCATAACACAGAGTGACAATTGCTGTTGAAAAGACATATTGCATTGACTTCCTTAGAAGTCTTAAAACTTCTCAGAATGATGACAATAACAAACTATAGTTCTACTTAAAAAATTATTATAATAAATTCATAAGCATACATTTTATTATACAATTAATTATAATAATATTTTTAACTTTCAACCAATAGATGTATTACTGTTTCGAATATGACCACCATAACTTTATTACAATCATTGAGTTAAGTAGAAAGACACTATTCTCAATGCAGAATGTCACAAACAGATAAAATTGGAAAAGGGAATAATGAAGTTTTTCATGCCCAGCTGAAAGAAACAGAAAGAAGAAAAATTAATGGTTGAATTTAAGTCGCTTAAGTACATTTGGCATTTTGTTATTCTCTTTAACAAAGCTATGATCTTAGTTTTAAAAGACAATGTTCTGCATCTTAAGCAGCTTATCTTAAGCTGCAATTAAGACAATATAGCAATAAATAATAGCAAATACAAAAATATATGTATAAAGTATATTGACAAGATATTAATATACTTCAATGTATATATAATTATGCATAACAAAACACTCTTCCTTAAGGAACAATCACCTTTTTTTAGTTTTTGATTTTATAAGATTACTCCTGCCAACACTGCTAAAAATTCAGAATAGCTGATATAAGTTTATTCTAAATTTCCAGCAATATTAGTAAGGATTGTTAAGCATTGGTGGTCTTGTGGTTAGTGTAGCTGCCTTCCAAGTAGCTGGCCCAGATGCGCTTTCCAGTCAATGCTTTGGATATATGAAAAATATATGTATATATTAGCAAGCATATGCTTATGAACATCAAAAACTTATAGAATAGATGGTCCATTCTATTCTTGATTCTCCCTAAAACACAGATTATTTGTTTATAATTTGTGAGAGAGAAAAATGTTCTCTCTTAATTACGTTTACATTACACTTTGTTAATTACTTATTGATAATTCTTATCTGCAATTTGATTATTAAATTAAGATTAATAAAAGAGTGATTCTGTCTCTATTCTTGTGCAACTGATTATTAGTTTAATATTTATTAATGTTTTATTTTTATCAGAATAGTACATGAAATTCATTTTGAATTTTCATCATTGGTGGCAAGGGTACACCTTTCAACATCAAATGCTTAAAGAATAGAGAGTCTTATTTTTTTTGCTGTTTCTAAAATATTACAGCTTGAGGGCGAATATATATTAAAAATAAAAAAACAAATGAATTCAATCCAAATTGAATAAAAATAGATTCTACACAGATAAAAAAAAAGGAGATGTCAAACTATACTCTATGATAATTTTTAATTTGGTATTCATACATTAGAAACATAAAATTTGAGATTAGAAGAATGAGATCTTGTTTAGCAGTGGACTATTAATGATTGCTGGAACATTGGCATGGAATATAAATTGAAAGCTTTATTAAACAAAGCAAACAATAAGATATATTAAACTTGTAATAACTTTCTGAAGGATAAAACTAATCCACAATTATAAAAATCATGTTTTCTGTCTCAACCATAGACTAATGAAGAGGTTTAAAATGTTCAACATGTGTGTGTGTGTGCTTTTACTGTGTTTTTTTATATAAAGAGTGAGCAATCTCTACATCCTAAATTAACAAAATCTTAAAATCTTATGCACTTAACACATTTTAAATTATGGATGAGATATTTCAAAACAGAAGTTGAGTACTTATTTAGTGTATAATAAATTTATATCTACATAATGTATTTGTCATATGTTGGATTCAAATATAAACTATCTATCTATCTGAAAATAAAACTTTTTTTTTCATATTTCTCTAAGCTCTTTTCTAAGCATATGACATATAAATTAAAGTTTAAGATGCAGCTTTAAACTAATACTTTATAATAAATTGCATTGAAATAATGATATTCATCGGCAAATTATGGCTTTTAATGGTCATTTTCCAGTTTACATATCTTGAGGGAAGCGATTTGCATAATTAAATAAATGAATATATAAAAATATAATGTAATATAAAAATGATGTTGATATAATTAGCAAGATAAATGTAAAATCATTAACAATCAAGAAATTATATATATATATATAAAGTTTTCTAAATTAGTTTTGATTGTAAATAAGACTCCACAATGTCATTATCAGGATTAATGCGATCAATAAAATTTGTCACATATATAACAACAAAGTTGTTGTTAATAATAATAATAATAATAATAATAATAATAATAATAATAATAATAATAATAATAATAATAATAATAATAATAATAATAATAATAATAATAATAATAATAATAATAATAATAATAATAATAATAATAATAATAATAATAATAATAATAATAATAATAATAATAATAATAATAATAATAATAATAATAATAATAATAATAATAATAATAATAATAATAATAATAATAATAATAATAATAATAATCTGGCTTCTATATTATCTTAGCTTAGTGACCACTTCTCCTTTAAACTGAAAAGTATATAACATACAGTTAATCAAATGTCAACTTAAATGCATAAATTCTACCTCTTTGAACATTTCCCTAATGTTTCTCTTGTGATGTAATATCAAAATGTTCCCAACTTTATATTCAGTTTCATTTAATTATTAATGTTTGCAAATATACATACAGAGCATTAACTCCCAAAAAGTACATAAATTTGGATATTTTATGCAGTAACATAGGACCCTTTTATTTATTTATTTTTTAATGTGTACACTATATCTAGTCACTTCAGTAAAAGAGAAACCCAGAATTTTGATTATTTTTAATTTTATAAATAATATTTATTTAAAAGCTATTTTATTTTTTATTTATTTATAATGTTACTTATTTAATTTTTAATCGTTAAAGGAAATTAAAGTGCAGAACAACATAGTAATAAAGATAGATTTCTAATAGGCTCATTGTTTTGAATTTAACAGGGTATATACACTTTGTTTTTATCCGAGAAATAATGCATTTTAAACACTATTTATGTACTTAGTAAAATCAGGTCAAACATAGTTTAAAAAATACCATTGTTTCACATTCTGTTATATTTTGCCTTCAAAATGTTTTAAGAATCAAGAAATCAACTTCACCGAAAAATTGGAAATTCATTGTCTTAGTAATGCTTTTCCAAATTAAAAAGATCCTGATGAAAGTATCATGCTCTTAAGTCACTAGATCATGATTTCTTGAAACAAAAAATGAAATTGATAATTCATAAATGAAAGTTTAATGATACCTAATGTATAGTACTCACTATATCATGACAGATTTGATTTTTTGATTTTCTGAAGTAATATTTGTTAGACACTTTAGAAATTTGGTCATATAGCATTTTCAAATTCATTCACCGTTTTATAAAACTTCTAAACATTTCTCCAAACTACAACCCTATAAAATTACCACAATTGACCTTTGCACATTTTAACAAAGTTTGACTTATTTCTAGCTTGATAGACTTCCATCCTGCAGTGGATTGATAATGGTTGATGATGATGATACAAACAAGAAAGATTTTCTCATAACAAAATGGATTGCTAACATTTTCTTTTCTGTCACAAGTGAAATATATTTTTTTTATATTTTTTTTATATTTAGTAATTTTATACATCCTTATTGTCTCAATTATATAAAATAATATTATTTAATGTTCCTAACAATAATTCTAAAATAAAAGTTCCATCAACTTTAGGTTTTCATAAATAGTCTACTTATATTTCTGATAAAAAACGTTTTCTCAAAAAATTTCCTATTATTATATTACTTTTTATATTACAGCTTTGGCAATTGATATAAAAGAATTTTATTTCTATTATAAAAAAAAAAAAACATTTTTAAGCAGAGAGGTCTAGAATTGTGCTAAATGCTGTATCCAAGACTTCAATGCATTAATTATATTTTTAAAAATAACTCAAATCCATTGTGTTTATATATTGGACTATTTCCATCATCTAGTATTGAGTATTGGAAGTCTTTAAAAAATAACTTTATTTAAATTTTCAAAGGACATTCAACTCTTAGTAATAGCACACAGGTTAGTATATGCACAATGTTTCGAGAGGTGTATTCTCCTTTTTTCTTCCAGCATTGCTAGCTTTTGGCAGGATGGCTGTTGGTTAGAGCATTATCTTAAAATTCAATATTCAAGAATCTATGGATCCATGTTCAATGTCCCTGCTAATACTCTCACTGATCAGGTCAGCAACACCTGAAGAAGAAAGAATAATACCTCTCGAAACATTGTGCATATTCTAACCTGCATGCCATAACTAACAGTGAAATGTATTTTGAAAATATCAGTGATGTTAAATTTTCCTAAAGACATTCAAGACTTCATACCAGATGATGGAAATAGTTCAATATATAACTAAAATACCATCATCACAAACCTTCAGAAAAACTCAAATCCATATTTTTGAAACAAACACACTCTTTGAACTAATTATAGCAATTGTAAGAGGAAGAGTTTTGCTATTATACAGCAATATTTTCTAACCCTTTATTTATAAACCTAAAATGTTAGCTTGATTTTTAATAAATCAAAGTTAGGAACAAAAATCTTCAGATTTTTCAGATGATAAAAGTGATACACTAAAAACAAATTGGTTTACTGAGAAAACCTACAAAACAGCATTGTGAGAAAACTTATCTCATTCCAAATACTAAATTACAATTTTTCAGTAACATTTTTAAAGTGATCTTTTTTACACTAAAAACATTGAAATAAAAAATAGCATATAATGTTAAATATTTAGACTTTTTTTTTTCATATGCCATAGCATCTGCTGGGATGCGAACCCGCAACAACCATCTGCAACCAACTGCTTGCTTGCAAGGCAGCTGTGCTGACCTCTCGGCTAACAACGCTTGACAAATATTTAGACACTTTATACGTTGTTCTGCACATATCATCAATAATGTGAAAGCCACACATCTTATCATGTACACCTGTTTATATTTAAATAAAGTATATAAAAATTTTATATGTTTTTCTCTAACTTACTTTATTTTTTCCCTGAAAAATATTGTAGTTTTAATTTTCATCCCTTCCATTTTTTTTATTCACTTGAAATTTTGTATACATATGTATTTCCAATGTTAATTTACAGTTTTAGAGATTTCAAACAACTTTATTAAAAAGTTAGTGAAAGATTTAAATTTATAGTTTTCGAGATTTCAAACAACTTTATTAAAAAGTTAGTGAAAGATTTAAATTTTTAATTTTAATTTATGGTATTACCATCTGAAGATATTGAATTGTACTAAACTTTTTTAAACTTATTTTCTAGAACTATGTAAAATGAAAGAATAGAAACAAAATAGCCTGTCAATTTCTCTTCTGTGTATTTAAATGGACAAGATTCTACACATGAGGGGTCAGAGTGGTTGAAAGTCTCCATGGATATCACAATAATATTGCCATCACCAAGGGATTTGGATGTTCCACCATCAGATTTTCAATCGAATGGATGGCTGAAGAGTTGGAGGGTAGAATAGATTGAAGCCTGTCCATTAAAGTATGAAGATTTGCTATCTTAATATAAACTCAGCACTGATTATATATATATGTGTGGGATATGATAATCTAGACCATCTGATGAGTGCTGGTTTAGCACAAAATACATATATTCGTGATTATTTATCTTTTCTATATGTGTATGGTCGTGTGTGTCAGTGGTATGAGATAGTGTGGATAGTTGAAGGATGCTTGAAAGTCTATGTTCAAATCCCCTATATTTACAATTAATTTCCAGGTATAAGAATGCTTGTATTTCAAATCTTACACATTGAGCCTGCATTCTGCCCATCCCTCTTCTATGTATTTAAATGGATACTGGCCTATGCATGAGTAGGTAGTGACTTGAGGTCAACCTAGGCATAACAACAATATTGGCATCAACATGGATTTGGGCATTCTCTCATCAGATTTTCAATGGTATGGATGGCTGAAGAGTTGGAGGTTGGAGTAGACAGAAGCCTGTCCATTAAAGTATGAATATTTGTTATCTTAATATAAACTGAGCACTGATTATATATATATATGTGTGTGAGAGAGAGAGAGAGAGAGATGATAATCTGGTACCAACTGATGAGTGCTGGTTTAGCATGAAATACGTATACTGTATTGTTGATTATTTATCTTTTCTATATGTGTGTGGTCATGTGTATTGGTTGAATGAAATAGAGTGAATAGACTAAGGGAGCTTGAAAGTCTGTGTTCAGGTCTCTTATAATTATATTTAAACTGCAAGTGTATATATATAAATTATACTTATATTCAAAATAAAACAAAATATTAAAAAAAGTTTAAAATACTTTTATTTATATAAAGGCACTAAAAAATAGTAGTTAAAAAAAACATGAAAAAAATATTTTTTCTTCAATATTTACATTATTCTTAGTATTATTTGACAAATAATAAAAGCATGAAGTCTCATAGTTAAAAATATTTTGGCATTTTCTGAACAAGAGTGCCACAAACTTTTATTTTGTTCATCATCATCATCCTCATCATCAACCATTATCAATCCACTGCAGGATGAAGAACTCTCCAATTTCAATCCATCTTTTCCTATCTTTAGCTTCTCTTCTCCACATCACCCCTGCACACTTTTTTATTTTGGCCATCCATCCCACATGTGGTCTTTTTCTGGGTCTTTTACAATCTCTTGGAATCCAGTTTAAAATTTCATTTGTCCATCTATTATCATCTCTTCTAGCAACATGTCCAGCCCAACTCCACTTCAGTCTTTTAATTTTTTTAATGAGGTCAGTAACACCTATTTGTTCTCTTACCCATACATTGCATTTTCGATCTCTTCTTGTTATTCCCAGCATGCATCTTTCCATACTTCTTTGAGTGATCTGAAGTCTCTGTATTGCTCTTCTATTAAGTATCCAAGTCTCAGATATAGTATCAAAAATACTGTGAAACCTGAAGAAATTTATTCATTTTTTAATTAATTTTTGTGAATAAAAGCATTACATTAAAAATAATTACATTTTTTATTTTGCGTATAAATTATACATTTATAATTTAAGAATTAATTAATCACATAAAATTAACAAATGTTTGATATAGTTAAGACAGTTCAATAATATAATAAAAGGAACTACATAAGCCCAACATTAATGTAAAATTAACAGAAAATACTACGTGATATGTTGGACTATTTTTATCATCTATGAGTAAATGTTGAATGTATAGAAAATTTTAAACTTTATTTAAACTTTCCAAACACAAGTAACTCATTAGTAATAACACACAAATAGACAACACAGGTTAGTAAATACACAACATTTTGAGTAGTATCTTCACACTTCTTCAGGTGTTGCTGGTCTGATCTGCACAGTGACAGTATTTGCATAGAAGTGGAAGTCACTCCTTTAGATTCTTGAATATCAAAATTAAGGTAAATACTCTAACCAACTGAGCTATTTGGTCAAATATGCACAGTGACAGTATTCACATAAAAGTTGAATTTGCATCTTTGGATTCTTGATTATCAAATTTAAGGCATTGGTTAGAGTGCTTGCCTTAAATTCAATATTCAAGAATCTAAAGGTATGAGCTCAACTTCTATGTGAATACTGTCACCATGCATATTAGGCCAGCCACACCTGAAGAAGTGTGGAAAATAATATTACTCAAAACATTGTGTTATTATTAACATGTGTTGGCTAATTGTGTATTATCACTAACAAGTTGCTTGCATTTGGAAAGCTTAAATAAAGTTTAAAATTTTCTACACATTCAACATTCACTCATAGATGATGGAAATAGTCCAACATATCACAACTAATAATATACCATCATCCGAAACCATCAGCAAATAACAGAAGATAATACTTAATAAATATTAACACATATTTGTTGCTAACCTTTAAGATATCTACAATATGTTCAATGTTAGATTATTGAATATACAAATTAAACTCATATAAGAACAGATATAAACACATTTTGGCACAAAATGTTTTGATACTCTGATTAAATATATTTTACCAAAATAACCAAATATTTTTTTCAGATATAAACAAATTGTAATAATGTTTCATAAAAATAGTATTTATCTAATATTGATGTTTAACCCTGTAATTAAGTTGAATGGCAAAAATCTAAATATGGCATCACAAAAAAAAAATCTTTCTGACTTTATGCTTTGATACAAAACCAAAAACTTTATTTACAGACATACATCAAAACTGTGTAAGACAGAACTATTGACTTTTATAGTTTCTTTGAAGACAATGTGAAAGAGTTTGTCTGATGAGTATGTGGGTGCTATGAAGGTGTTGCAACTGCCATTAGTGTGTGTTTATTGAATGTTTGTAAGGACTTGCATAATATTGATTATTATTCTAAATAATTTGTAAACAATATTTATAGCTTATAATAACAATAATTAGATCCTGCATTTATGAAAGCAATAAAATCATGGTGTATGATAACAGCTATTGACTTAAGATAACAATATGTCTATCTAGTCTGTCATAGAGTCAAAAACGTAAATGAATTTTCAGGTAATGTAAAGACTTTCTGAAATACAAGAATTATATATTAAAAGAAACAGTTTGAATAGCTATTCAAATGCTATTCAATTTTTTATAAGACTTCAAATGAAGATAATCCCTTTTTATAATAAAATGGAGGCATATATACCAGAAAAGTTGAGAATACTTTTTTGATAAATAAAACAATAGTTTATAATTGTTATGTGAGACATTAATGCAAAAAAATGGGGGAAAAAATACAGGTAAATGTGAAGGCTTGAAAGAGGACAAAGACCTGAAGAATTTTACAAATCGGAAGATTGTGACCAAGACTTCATTATTTATAAGTTGTTATATCTAAGTCTTTGAATGGAAGTTCCATTCATTACTATTAAATTACATTTTGGCAAAAAAAACAAGCTATTTATATCTTTAATATGTTCAATTGATTCAACATAAAACATAACCAATTAATGAAATATTGAATACATATATTACAGCAAGACTAAAGTGACAAAAACTATTAATGTAACCCTAAACATCACATGATCACCGTTTCTTATGCTTGCTCATAACTGTTATTAAAACAGGCAAAACTCTTCATACAGTAGCGCCAGTCAGTGCAAGCCAGAGTAATCATTGGATGCCAGAAGGTTTGTGCATAAAATCCCTACATCTAGGTGCAGTGATCTTAGATCCAAGGGTCCTCACTGACAACAGCCATAAGCTAAAAACTAGTCTGGGAATATTAATTTTATGTGCAAGCCTTCTGGAATCCATTGATTACTTTGGCTTGTACTGAGTGGCACTACTGTATAGAGAGTTCTGCCTGTTTTAATGTAACCCTAAATGCAGTTTATATTTTTTACCTTGGAAATAATTGAATAAATTTTCATTAAAACATTTATGGCTTTTAAGTGAAAAAACCTGTGAACATAACTTAATCTTGAATGAAAAAATATCATACTGGAATTCTTATCAATTAGTTCACTCTGGTAAATCTTCTCCCAGTTGCAATTCCTCATCTCATAAGGCTGACTAAGTTCCTGAAATTGGAACCAAAGTTTGTGAATTTTTTGGTTAAGATCAATCTTGGAGCCTTGCCTACTGGGCTGTTTCTTTGTAATCAGAGGGGACATAACATTGATACAATATGTACTATTTGTAGAAGATTTGATGAGTCCATTGAACACATACTCTATCAATGTGAATGGTGGACTCAGTTACAGAATATTGCCCCACAGAGGATTACAGGATACAGTTCTTCAAATGTTTACCTTAATAATGCATTCAAAACTGGAAATTTTGGCTCCATCCACTTGGCCACCTTCATAAATTTTATCATATGGAAGATTAGATGTAAGGTATTATTTGATAGAAGGTTGGTCGGTTCTATTGAAGACATTTTCATAAAGTTATTATATAAAGCTAAAGAAAGTGATCTAAGAATATGCCTGCCTAGCCTTGCTGAGCAAACATGGAGTCAATTAAATATTTAGCAATGGCCATGCATATTATTTATTCATGACACTCAGACTTTACATGCCATGGGATTTATATGCCAAATTAGATCACACCTGATAAGTAACATAACATAAAATTTTACTTTTAATCCTGTACTCTTTATCTAATTTAATAACTACTTAGTCTTTAATGTGTCAGACATGATTGTAAACATGAACTTTATATTACAATGTATACTTTACTTTTTGTGCAAATAAAGATTATTTTTGAAAAAATCAATAAGTAGATCATTGATACTTTGCTAAAAAAAAAAGTTACACATTACAGAAATAAAAAGCAGTGATACAAAATATTTAATAAAAAAGTTATAGGCACTTGTTAAAATAACTGAATATATAGAATTTTAAAAAACGGTATACAAAGAATTTAATAACCTAAAAATTATAAATAAAATATTTAAAAAATTAGAAAAATTTATTACTGTGAGGAAAGTTCTTATTCAATAGGAAAAAAAAGATAGCATGATTATTAGAAATTGGAATGTTACATTTGAATGTGTATAAAAAATGTCTTTACAAAGAATGATAATGTTATATATCAAAAACATGCTAAGCATGAATAAATGCTAAATTTAAAATACATAGATGAGATATAAGAGAAACATACTTAACATTGACACTATATGTAAGTTGTAACACAGGTCAGAAGAGAACCAAAAACATGTATTCTTTGAGTGTAGTAACCTACAATATACTCGATCTTATATTACAAAAATTTATTAGAAAAAGAATGCCACCATAAGTTCAAATATAGAGTCTTTTCCAAATGCCTGCTCTTCAGAATTAAGAAGTACAACATTTATACTATATGTATTATGGTGCACTAGATGCACTTATCTTTACAATTGCAATGCAAGAAATTTCAATACTTTTAAAAATAAATTAGAGTCCATAAAACAGAGATTAAAAATCACCCCATCAGACATTTTCGCACCCAGTTGATCACTTGTCCATCGTTCAATCTAGCCTCTAGTGAGATGTATTTTCTGTTTCCTATTTTATTGTAAATGCTTTTAGTAGTAGTATAATTCATTGAATGATATTGAAAATACTTATTGTAGTATTCTTTGATTAGTTTTGTATATATTTTGATCTTTTAAACTAAAATATATCTCTCTATATATATATTTTCTTTAAATTGAAATATCTATAGATATATATTTTCTTGAATAATGTTTCTTCTAAAACTTAAAATATATAGACTTTTCAAGCATTGGTGGCCGAGTGGTTAGCACAGCCGACTTACAAGTAGTTGTCCCAGGGTTCGCTTCCTGTCCGACGCTTTGACACATAAATATATATATATATATAGACTACCTTTTCTGTATAAATGTCCAGAACATTTATGTGAATGTTATAATAAAGAATAAAAAAAAATAATGATTTCAGTTATATCATCAATTAAGATACACCAATTCCTAAATCAGTAACGAATCACGACTTTAAATCCGTGAATAATGGAAAAGTTCAACAAAGAATGGAATCTTTATAATTTTTTTAATCAATTATATATATATATAAGAAATTGAAGACAAGATTAAATATAAAAATTCTAAATGATAAGAATATATGAAATAACAGGTTAGGTAAATTGCTAATATTAATATTTAAGGAAAGTAAAATAAAAATATTACCAATATACCTAATAGTATTTTAAAAATTATATATATTTATTTAGATCATTAAAAATCATCAATCATGAGAACAAGATGAATTTTAAAATGGTTTTAGCAGAATAGATTTTTTTTATTGTACTGTTTAAATAATAGTAATGTCAATAAGCTAATGCACATGCACTTTGTAGATTTAACTATATAAATGGATACTCTCAGATCGATTCATTCTATCTTTTCACAAAGACTTTATCTTGTGTGTGAAAAGTGAGAGTATTCATTTATATAGTTGAATCTACAAAGTGCATGTGCATTAGCTTATTGGTTTATTAATATTACAGTTTATAAAAACATTGTGCTATATAAAATAAATGTCGTTTAAATAATTGTGGAAAGACACAGTCTAAACTCTCCATATAGTAGCACCACTCAGTGCAAGCCAGAGTAATCAATATATGCAGAAAGGTTGTGCATAAAAACTCTATTTAGTGCCTACTCATTCAATATCCCCAGACTAGTTTCTAGCTTGTGGCTTTCATCAGTGAGGAGTCTTGGATCTGAGACCATTGCACCTAAATCTTAGGAATTTTTCCCTTTGTATAACGAGTTTGTGTAAGTATAAAGAATGGTGATCATGTGATGTTTAGGGGTTCAATTGTGGAAGTATGATTAATATGAGTTGTTGTTTTGATTTGATTTATAGATTCTTAAAAGACATGTCGTTCTATAAACATTCCTTCAGTAGTTAAAGCTTAATAATATCACGGACGAAGATTTTCTCAAATTAAAAAAAAAGAAATTAATCAAAATGCAATCATTAGATTATATAGCATCTCTGAAAAGCTAACAGTGATAAAGAGAAAATAATATGGTTTTATTCTTCTATACCATTCTGCACCAGATTTTCAGGAAATACTATGTGTATTAAAGTATTGAAGCATATAGTCAAATAAAGGTAGTTTTATTTCGTCATGTGCATTTGCAGATGTTTTGGTACTTTTATAAATAATATTTCAAAGCTACACATCTTACAAAAACTACCAAGTGAAATTAAAAAAGTAGAATTAGAATAAACCCTAAAAAAAAAAAAAAACGTGATTTTTTAAAATATATATATATTCAAATTAATGAATTAGTTATAATTATCTTAAATAAATTATTAGCAAGAATCAAAATAATTATGAAATTAAATTTTGCTGGAATTCTTTTATTTTTCAAAATATAACTTTATTCACTCTCCTTGTGTATTATCAAAAGATACATATCAAATTCTAGTGTACATTAAAATTATAAATAATATACCTTAAATTCAAAGCTAGAAAAGTTAAAAGTGGAACCTAAAAAGGGAATATAATTAATTTAACATAGATACAGAATTATACTGAAAGCATACCCTTTGTCAATGAACATACATGTCATGTGTAAATTATCATTAGGATTATCGAACATATACATTGAATTCAAATTTACATGGTTTGAAATTTAATTAGTTATTCATTGATATAACATTATTCTGAATGCATAAAATTTATCCATTAATATTTAAATTACAATAAAATTCATATTAATTACTCCTGAAAGTCATTAAGTTAACATCGATGGCATCTCCAGCTTTATCTCACTTTTTCCAATATATGGCCTTAATATTCTACTTCATATAATTTTAGCTGAAAATTGTCATTTATACTTATCCATGCAACTCTTTATTAAATTGTAGTCTTTATTCTAGTCGGGAGATGTTTTCTTAAGATCTATTAGTGACCAGGTTAGGTCCACAAGCCATTTATTACAAAATTTTTTATCAATCTTTTTGATTTCGTGTAACAAAATGCACACTGTTTTTACTGCATCATAGTCTTTGCCACACTCAAATAATGTTTTATTTCTGAGAATCCATATTCAAAAATTGGTCAAAGTTGCCATTCTAATTCTTCCAAAATGGCCTTTTTTGAAAGCTTTGATTAAATGAACACAATCATGTTCTCTATTTTTCATTAAGGATTTGAATATATTATGTAAATTCGACCATATGTGGCATTTTTCAAGTATGTGTTGCATTGATTCTTCATCCTTTTTATATTAAGTGCAAATAGGATCCATCTGATATCCTCTTTGATAATGTAAGAACACCGCAGTTGGGCAAGGCTCCAAGGTTGACATTAATCAGGAAATCTATGAACCTAGGTTCTAATCCCAACTTTTTAGTCAATCTGGGGAACTCTAATATTCCAATGGGCAAGAGGCCATCTATTTTGGTCTTATTTGGAGACAGCTGTGTATATGTGTTTCAATAAGTAATTTTATTTTTGAATATATTTGCTGAATTTTCAGGTTTAAGGCTGTCCAGAACTACAGATATCTGTTTCTGAAGCCACAGTTGCCCACTACTGGAGGCGGGGGGATCTATAGTTGCAACTTCTTCCACATGCATTGGACTCTGCATTTGAGGATTTTTATTAAAAAGTATCACCAATATGCTATGAGTAATCTAAATAAAGAATGTTTTGATTCCCTGTAAACCTAAGCCATTTAATTGTTTTGGCTTCTGGAGTAAGTTTAGGCTGATGACAGGTGCTCCCCCTCCCCCAACATAATTTTCTGCACTGGGTTTTGATCTTTTTAATAAAGGAATTAATCGGAATAAACCCAGTGAGAAAGTATGTTATCTTAGGTAACATGACTGAGTTCATAAATGCAATTTTCCCAAATAATGATATGTAAATTTTCCCAAGTGATTCAATAATTTTTCCAGTTTTAATTAATAGTTCATATTCACTCTTCTTCCTCATTCCAGATGGGAGGAGGGCAAGATGAAAACCCAGGAATTTCTGAGGGGGGGGGGGCTAAGCTTAGCAGGAATTTGCTTCCTAGTCATAATCAACCATATGGCCAATTTTTCCTTGTTGATTCTTAGGCCATATTCCAACTCAAACCAGTCTAAGAGCTCCTCTAACTTATTGAATTCCTCTCTAGAAGAGAGGAAAATGACCACATCATTCATGTAGCAGACATGGTGGACTCTCTCCCCCAGCAAAGGAATGGTAACTCTTTTTCAGAGTTGCCTCAATTCTCAGCAGGAGGGGATTCAAGTAAGCAGTAAATAGGAGTGCACTGAGAGATGATCCCTGAGAGATGAAAATTATAGGCTTGAAGCCTGGAGACACTCTACCATCCAGTGACAAGAAAATCTCTTTTTTATAGAGAAAATTCTCTATCATCTGGAGGTAAGCAGATGGTACCTTGAGTCCCTCCAGGACCCTCATAAACACATCAACTTTAACAGTCAAATGCAGCAGCAAAGTTGAGTTGTACTGTGGCTGGCTGTGATTACTTCTTCTTGTGTATATGCTTGATCGGAAGGTGAAATCAACACATGGCATCAGCTGTTGAGTTCCCCCTTTTAGAAAATTGGCCTTGAGACAACTAGTCTATGATTTTATCTTGATATCATTTTTGATGAGACCCTCAACTGTCTTTACCAGTAAAGGGATCATCAAAATTGGCTGAGGTTTCCCAGACACCTAGGGCCCTTTAGTTTCTTAATCGGGGGAACCAGGGCAATCAGGTTGATCCCTTGAAGTTCCATGGAATCCTTTTAGTAAAAACAATTTGAAAGTCAAGTGTTGGTAGCCTAGTGGTTAGCATAGCTGCCCTCCAAGCAGCTGGACCGGGTTCACTTCCCGGTCAATGCATTTGACATATGAAAAAAAAAAAACAATTTGAATATGTCAGTGTGTTTATATTTTTTAATAAGCTTCAAACCAATAAATTATAAAAAAAATATTTTATATGTCATTCAACTTTCATTCATTTAAATTCAGGATAAAATATATTTACACAACTGTAAATGTTCTCCTATTCAAGCATTAGTTGAGTTTTAATGTAGAAGAAAATTTTCACAACTATTTATATATTTACATTTTCTTTTAATTTTAAATATAATACAAAGATGCTAATGATAATAACCCCAAAAAATTAAATTTTAATAATAGATTAATTACCTAATTAAAAATATTATGTAATATTATATATTCATATATATTTTGCTATATACTAAATTAACGTTTTTTCCTTTTCCCCTCTTTAATAAATTTTTAAATTTGATTTTATATTTCCTTATAATGTTGCAAACTCTTTAATTCAATAGATAAATTATTGAATAATTTACAATATAGTGATATCTTTCTTATTTATTATAATATTTTGAACCCATAGATGTATTTTCCTGAATGTTTGTGATGATGGTATTTTAGTTGTATTTTTATATTGGACTATTTCTATCATCTAATATAAGTATTGAATGTCTTTAGAAAAAATTAACTTTATTTAAATATTCCAAATACATTCAACTGTTAGTAATAGCTCTCAGGTTATTATATGCACAACGTTTTGAGAGGAATTATTCTCCTCTCTTCTTCAGGTATTGCTGGCCTGACCAGTGACAGTACTAGCATAGGAATTGAACCTGGACCCTTAGATTCTTGAATATTAAATTTGGACGTAATGCTCTAACCAACTGAGCCATCCTCCTAACAGGTTTGAGTCCCATACTAGTACTGTCACTGGTCAGGCCAGAAACACCTGAAGAAGGGGGGGGGAGAATAATACCTTTTGAAACATTAAGCATATATTAACCTGTATGCTATTACTAATAGTTAAATGGATTTGGAATATTTCAATGAAGTTAAAATTTCTAAAGACATTCAATACTTATATTAGATTATGGAAATAATCCAATATATAAATACAATTATGCATGTATTTGGTTTTTAGACACATT
Source organism: Epiperipatus broadwayi (assembly GCA_028023455.1). NCBI lineage: Eukaryota > Metazoa > Onychophora > Udeonychophora > Euonychophora > Peripatidae > Epiperipatus > Epiperipatus broadwayi. Next base: position 5,698,242 of record JAQFVV010000043.1, on the reverse strand, counting down.
TCAAATTGTTTTATACAAGGTTTTTTGAAAGTACTATCAAAATTTTTTTCTGTCTAATTATATATTCACTATATTTAAGAAGACAATTGAATAATAAAATATTATTTTTGTATCCATTTGTTTATTTTTGGTTATAGTTTTCTTTTATTAGATCAATTATTTTTTTTTGCAGCAATGATACTCTATTAATATTAGAAAAATTTGCAAAACTATAGGTATTTCAT